>OU015752.1:78656366-78672436 GCA_907169655.1 Acomys percivali | reverse complement strand
CAGTCAAGGCTACACAAAGAAACCCTGTCTCGAAACCCCCCCCCCAAAAAAAAACATTTTGAGGCCAGCCTGGTCTACAAAAAAGGAGTCCAGGACAGTCAAGGCTACACAAAGAAACCCTGTCTCAAACCCCCCACCATCACCAAAAAAAACAAAACTGTGTCCAGGTATTTAGCCACCCATCAGCAAGATAAAGCAATGAAGACTTCTTTCACAAAACTCATGGCATCATCACCATTACAACGCCTGCATATAGAGTACACTTAAAGAGAGCACATCTGTGGGAAAGCCTCAGCTGTGTTCTGTATTTTCAAATCATTTTTGACACAGCACAGGAAGGATTCTTTGGTCACATGACTACCTTTTAAAGCGGAAGGTCAATTCCGGCCAACCAGGTGTACTCTTACAGGGACCAGCAGACAAGGAAGACATAGATTGCTGTCACACTTATGAGTTAATAACTAGAACAGCATCCAATGAAAGGAAATACTGCAAACCATACACCTGGCAAGGGGTTAATATAGAATATAAGGTACTCAAGCAATTTAACAGAAAAGCAAGTAATCCCATTTTCAAATGGACAAAGGGCATTTAGCAAAGGACAAATGGGCATCTCTCAAAAGAAGTTCTATTAATAATGTCACTAATCACCAAGGAAATATAAATCAAAACCACAATGAGGGATCGCCTCTTCTCAATGGGGATGACCATTATTAAAAATATGGAAAAGTATAAAGTTCCTCAAGAAAATTTAAAATAGGTCTACCAAAAGATTCAATAGTTCCACTACTGAGTATTTATCCAAAGAATTAAAACCACTTCCTCAAAGGGGGAAAAGGGGCAACTAGAATCCTCTGTTTATTTTTATCTCTGCTTGCAACTGTGCTTTAATTTGCATTGCTCTTACTGCTGCTAGGACTGAGCACGCGCCTATACAGTAGCCAGTCTTTGCTCTGATGCCTCTCCCCTTTCTGATGACTTGCTGCTATGGGCTGGTTGCTTCTTTGCTTTGAATCCTCTTGTTCACCGATTCATGACATCATTCACTATATTAATGACATTAAAACTTCAACAGAATTGCGGCAAACTCATTTCCAGGTCAAGCTATTTGCTCTTCCATTGTACTTAATCTTCTGGAAACCTAACTTTTGTTTTTGGGGAGGGGGGTATAGACGGGTGACTGGAGCTGGAACTGAGGAGATATTATTGCAAGGTCTAATGTTTTTACTGTGCCAAACAGTTGAACCTTTCACTCTGGGATTTCCTCTTTCTTTTCTAAATTTACCAGGTAGTGCCAGCCCTAGGCCTAGAAAGGAAGTGTTTTCTCATAGTCTCAGAGTCAGCAAACTGCTGTCACTCCCAGAAGCCAAAAAAAAAGTCCCTCATGTGAGAGATAGTGTTAATGCAATGAATAATCCTGGAGAATTCATTTAAAAGTAACATTTGGATCTATGTAAAGTTCAATAAATGGATAATGAGATCTTTTTTTAAAGGCAGCTTTTCAGTAAACGATATTGGTAAAACTGGATGGCTACTTGCAATAGAATGAAATTAGGTCCACATTGTCACTCTGTACAAAAAGCAGTTCAAAGTAGATGAAAGACCTTAATTTAAAACCAGAACTCTGAGCCTGATGTCTTGGCGCATGCCTTTAATCCTAGCACTTGGGAGGCAGAGGTAGGCTGATGTCTATGAGTTTGAAGCCTGCCTGGTCTACAAATTGAATTCCAGGATAGCCAGGGCAAACAGAGAAACCCTGTCTTTAGGCAGGGCAGGGGGTGAGGGGATATGACGGACAAAGAACTATGGACATCGGAGAAAATGCTTCAGGATAAAAGTATAGCTCTTGGGCTGGAGAGATGGCTCAGAGGTTAAAAGCACTGGCTGTTCTTCCAGAGGTCCTGAGTTCAATTCCCAGCAACCACATGGTGGCTCACAACCATCTATAACATGCTCTGATGCCCTTTTCTGGTGTGCAGATGTACACTCAGGCAGAGCACTGTATACATAATAAATAAAAAAAAGTTTTTTAAGTATAGCTCTTACACAGAGAAACACTGTTTCAGAAACAAACAATTAAAACTCAATTAACAAGTGGTTTTTCCAACAAATTTTAAAAGGTTCTGGATAAAAGAAATGATAAGAATGAACAGAATGGGAGAAAATCTTCATCAGCTACATGTCACTATTATCTAGAACATACAATGTATATGTTATCTAGAATACATACATTGCCCTGTTATGTTTTTTGTTTGTTTTTGTTTTTTGAGACAGGGTTTCTCTGTGTAGCCTTGGCTGTCCTGGACCCACTTTGTAGACCAGGCTGGCCTCGAACTCACAAAGATCCACCTGCCTCTGCCTCCCGAGTGCTGGGATTATAGGCGTGCGCCACCATACCTGGCTCCTGTTATGCTTTTTATTGCCATGATGAACACCATGATTAAAAATACCTTGAGAAGGAAAGGGTTTAGGTAAGTTCCAGGTGCCAGTCAATCCCTGCTAGACGTCAAGGCAGAACTCAAGCAGGGCAGGACTCTGGAGATAGGAAGTAAAGCAGAGGCCAAGGGAAATTCCACTTACTGGTTTGTTCCCTGTGGCTTACTCAGCCTGTTTTCTTATGTAGCCCTGAACGGCCAGGGATGGCCCCTCAGTGACTGGACCTTCCTCATTAGTCAACAATGAAGAAAATGTCCCACAGACATGAGCACAGGCCAACACGATGAAGGCAGTTCCTCAGCCAAGATTCCATGTTCCCCAGATATGGTCAAGCTGACAAAAACTAACTAGCGCAACTCTAAACACTAAAACACACAAAAATCCTGCCTATTAATTAATGGACAAATAAAATGAAGACTGTTCTGAAAAGAAGTACAAATGATCGATAAGTATTTGTAAAAGATTTTAATATCTTTAGCCACCAGGAAAATGCAAATTCCATCTCACCCCAGTCAGAGTGGCTACCATACAGGGGGAAGAAAGAGGTGTCCCAGAGATGGTTCAGTGGACTAGCGCACAGACTGCTCCTACAAAAGCCCCAAGTTCAGTTCCCAAAACCCATGTCAGGTAACTGTCAACCACCTACAACTCTAGCTCAGAGGATCAGATACCTTCTTCTACCTCTGCAGGCATACCATCATTAATAAAAGACTAACCAGCTGGGCGGTGGTGATGCACGCCTTTAATCCCAGCACTCGGGAGGCAGAGGAGGGTGGATTGCTGAAGTTCAAGGCCAGCCTGGTCTACAAAGTGAGTCCAGGACAGCCAAGGCTACACAGAGAAACCCTGTCTCGAAAAACCAAACCAAAAACAACAACAGACTAACCTTTAAAAAATGACAACAAATGCCACTGAGGATGTAGGGAAAGAGCCCTTACGTACAGCCAGTGGGAATACAAACTGTTATAGCTACCACCCTACTGCACATCCTACAAGAGATATTTGAGCATCAATCTTTTTTATTGCAACTCTTTTCACGAAAGCCAGGGAATGCAATTAGCCCAGATGTCATCAGAGTAAAAGGTAATAAAAACACGACATATACACACACAACAGAATTTTATTCAGCCATTAACAAAAAATAAAATTGTAAAAAGATTGCAGGAAAATGGAGCTGCAAATTCCTTTCCTGTTCTTTGAGAATGTCATACAATGTGTTTTTATTACATTCACCTCCAACCCTGTCCCTAAGTTCCGCCTTCACCTTCTTGCTACCCTCCCCCGTCCCAACTTTTTTGTTTTTTGTTTGTTTAATAACCCATTGGCTCCAACCTGAGCTTCCCACATACTCCTGAGTGTAGGGCCATCCGCTGAAACATGGTCAACCTATCAGGAGACACATCCTTGGGGCAAACCGACTTTCCCCCTAGAAGCCACCAATTTTCCATAACTCCTAGTTAGGAGTAGAGGCTGATGGACCCCTTTCACTCTGTGTTAGAATGGTCACTGGCTTGATCTGGTCCAGGCCTTCATCAGGTAGCCACAAAGGCAAAGCCTTATAATAAGCTGGGTGACCCAGGCTCAGAAACACAATTACACGACCTCTCCCATACAGACATCCTATCTTCTTAAGGTTGTATGTGTGGCCAGGCGACAGGGATGGGTGGGTGGGACACACACCTTTATTGCCAGCACTTGGGAAGCAGAGACAGGTGGATCTTTGAGTTCCAGCACCAGGAGTTTCAGGACAGCCAGGGCCACACAAAGAAGTCTTGTCGTGGGGGGGGGGGATGTTTAAGTGAAAATAAGTGTGGGGAGAACCCAGAGAACTAACGAGGGGCCCATGGGACAGGACAACAGAAGCGAAGGGGATGCCGAGAGCAACCGAGATGTGAAAGGGGAAGGGGAGGACGGGTACAGACAGAAAAGCAGGACTGGGAAGTGGGGGTTCACAGCTTCCCACAGCTTGTGTGCGTGGCCCCTGTTTCTGGGGAAGGGAAGTTAGTCCTGTAGTTTCTCCTCAGCCAGATGCCAGAAGACAAGCAACGCAATGTAGCCCTGAAAAAGGAACACTGACCGCATCCATCTCTGTAGGAGGAGGAGGCAGTTCTCCAAAACACAAATAACTAAAATAACAATCACTCGAGTCAAACACCATCTAGGAAGTTCACGGTCAAAGCGAAATTCTAGTCTAGACGTAGCTATGATGATAGTGTTTAAATAAGATAAATACTAAAGTCAGTAAACTTTAAGTAAAGCAGGCTATCCCAATTTAGACAGGACTCATGCATGCAATGCATTTGAGGTCTTAGGAGAGAAAAAAAAACAAAAAAAAAAACACTGACAGCCCCCAAGCAAGAGAGAATTTTGCTTCTGCGTGGTCTTTGGTCTCAGACTGCAGCATTAAGTCGTCTGTGAGGTTCGAGCCTGCTGTTCTGCTCTGCAGAGTGTGGTCTTGCCAGTCTCCACAGCTGTGTGAAATTCCTTAAAATGGTTTCTGTACGCACGCATGCACGCACATACACATACACCCTATTTGTCCTGTTTTTCTGGGGAACATTAGCTAAATAAAATGCTACCAACCCCCACTCCTGCGACCAAAGTAAACAAGAAAACACAAACTTGCCCATACAAAACCCCTCTGAGAGCCGGGCGTGGTGGCGCACGCCTTTAATCCCAGCACTCAGGAGGCAGAGGCAGGCGGATTGCTGTGAGTTCGAGGCCAGCCTGGTCTACAAAGTGAGTCCAGGACAGTCAAGGCTACACAGAGAAACCCTGTCTCAAAAAAAAAAAAAAAAAAAGAAAGAAAGAAAGAAAAAAAAACCCCTCTGACTCTGCTGCGTGGGACAGAAGCAGAGTGGATTTCAATAGCCTCTAAGAGTCTCCAAGTGTGCTAGCAGTCTGATCTCTGAAGGTGGCTGACCCCGGAGAGCCAAGAGAAGTGGCTTCTTAGCCCCTGCTTTTGTAGAGACCTAGCATGGTTCGTGGGTGGTAAACAAAAGAAAATGCTTTAAAATAGAAGAGCTCCTGCTGAGGTGTACTTTAGTGCTATAGCAGCACCAAGTGACGGCCTGGCGTTTATAATCATGAGGCAGGACACAAAGGTAGGTTAAATTACGGGCACAAAGAGAGACCCTCAGTGCAGAGTGAAATTCAAGAATCCAGCATTTGCTGTGAAGGTTACGGAAATTGAGACAATGCTTCCTTTACACAGAGAATGTTAAAATAGCAAGGAAGCAGGCTTAAGGCCTGAATGTATATGGCCTTGGGCAAATGTTCTAGATTCATTTCTGATGCTAGGACAAATACACTGGCAAAAAGCAACGCAGGGGAGAAAGTGCTTATTCGGCTTACAATTCCAGCTCACCGTCTATTGTTTTAGGGAAACCAGGTCAAGAACTAAAAGCATCACACCTATAGTCAAGAGCAGACACAGAACAGCTGCATGGACCCTTGCTTGCCTGCTCTTAACTGGCTTTCTCCATCTTGATACTGCTCAGTATCCCCTGCGTAGGGAATAGTGCCACCCACCACAGGCATCAGTTAATCAGTACAATTCTCCACAGATGGGCCCACTGCTTGACCTACAGAGTTTCTTGCTGTGACGCCCTTCTCAGGTGACTCCAGGTTTGACAAGTTGAAAAGCTAACCTGCACAGTAGGGCCTCACTCCTGTCCTGGGTATTGTCTGGAAATCACACACACACACACACACACACACACACACACACACACACACACACTATTAACTTTGTTCATGGTGTAGATATCCTAACTTCCTGCATCTCTGTGATCTAGACTTTTGCTTACCAACTATAATCATGTCAGGTGCACTGAAGGAGCCATCTGTCACTTACATCCCTTAGACAATAACTTCTGACATCACCAAAGTCCTGTACATGCCTATTGGAAGGGCAACTAAGCATGCCTCTATCTCTTAATTCTGCACTAAATATCCATGTTAATTTTTTCTTTTAATAAACTACAACCCCTGTTTCATACTGGCTGGTCTTGACATTTTGACAAGGATCCGGCTTTACCTGCGTCAAGATCCCCAAAATATTAAGGGAATTCAGTGTGGATCTGTGCCTTAACCTGTGTTCCCACTGATTAAGTCTTCAGACCAAAGTGTGCTTCCTTCATTGAGGAATCCAGTATCCATGCCTACTGTCCTAGTCAGGACAAGGACTCACAAGCAATCCCCTCAGGAATGGAACACACTACTTTCTGACTTTCTCCTCTGTGGAACAAAATCCCTCCATGAGCTTGGGGAAATGCAAAGGGAAGAGCCTGACAAGTTTGCCCAGGAGGAAACCTGTGACAGTCATACAAATCACAGACATTCTGGATTCAAGGTCACGGTAGCTATCACTGTACGTTTTATTCAAGACTAAAACTCTTGGGAGCTGAAGGACACCGTCCACCGTGTGTGCCTCCACTGCCAGGCATGAAGGAACAGTCATAATAAAGTTGGCTAGGGGAAGAACTAGGAGGATGAGCAATGAGTGTCTGCTACACTCACCCACCCTTGGCCCCTGCCACCTGCCCAGAAGCAGAAACACATCCCAGCAACACCTCCCAGTTCCTTTGGAACCACCTGCTGAGAAGCTGGAAATAAAAATTTTAAATCTTACAAATACAAATGTTGAATTTGAAATTTTCTGGGGTTTGGTTTGGTTTGGTTTTGGTTTTTCAAGACAGGGTTTCTCTGTGTAGCCTTGGCTGTGCTGGACTCACTTTGTAGACCCGGCTGGACTCGAACTCACAGAAATCCACCTGCCTCTGCCTCCAGAGTGCTTGGATTAAAGGTGTGAGCCACCACTGCCGGGATTGAAATTTTCTGGAAGCCTTATATTAGATAATTTGTAACCAGGCCAACATCCGTGTAACAGATAAAGTAACCACCAATTCTCCAGATAAAGAGAACAAATGGTAAAATAGCTAAAATAAAATCATAGTATATACCTAATTTGCATTACATGACAAAATGCTCAAATTGAAAAGCAAAGATGTACAGAATGGTTAAAAAACAAAACCCAAAGGAGCCAAAGATTTACTGAACATGAGAAACACATTTTAAAGACATAAAGGTGTGGGAAAGATTAAGCTTTGTCACAGGTGGAAGCAGTCTTGGCGGGCTTTACCCTTGGGGCACCACATAAATACCTTGTGACAGACTGAGTGGAGCCATCCTGGGTCTGGAATTCAGGAAGCAGACCGGGGAACCCCACCTGGGCCCTTCCCACGTGATTGTGATTCAGGCAGGTGGGGAGGAGAGAACAACAGATTCAGCCCAGGGCTTGAGCTCGGGGGAGAGCGAACAGGCTGGACTATCACACAGGCCAGAGAGACACCTAAGGACTCAACCAGTGGAATGGATACCGGAAGGTTCACTCTTTTGTCCCTTTAACCTTTTTTCCTTCTTGTGTAAGCTAGTTGGGTTGTATAATACAGTTTAATTGTTAAGAAACAGAGCCAAGCCAGGCGGTGGTGGCGCACGCCTTTAATCCCAGCACTCGGGAGGCAGAGGCAGGCGGATTGCTGTGAGTTCGAAGCCATCCTGGTCTACAAAGCAAGTCCAGGACAGCCAAAGCTACACAGAGAAACCCTGTCTCAAAAAAAAAAAAGAAACAGAGCCAACATAAAGGAAGTAAAACAAAAGAATGAAAAAGAATACACCAAACAAGCATGGTGGCATAAGCCTTTAATCCTAGGACTCAGGAGGCAGAAGCAAGTGGATCTCTATGAGTTCAAAGCCAGCCTGGTCTACATAGCAAGTGCCAGGCCAGTCAAGGCTACATAGTGAAACCCTGTCACACGAAAAGCAAAACCAAAAATGAACAGAAGTAACTATCCTGATATACAGGAAAAAGGACCAGAAGACAAAAAAATTATTACTGAAAGAAACATAGCCACACATAGTGGAACTTGCTGCTCATCCATCTTTCAGAAGGCAAGAGGATATCTGCAGTCTGAGGCCAGCCTGGACTACACAGCGGTACGAGACTAGCCAGGGGCTTGGCGAGAGGCATTACGAAGAGTCACCCCAGCATTGTGATATAACAATTAGAAACTTACCTTACAACCCCGCCAACACAGGCAGCTACAATGTCAAGGAAAAAAATAAATCCTTGGTTGAGTAAAAGTTATTAAAAGAAATTTCAGCACAGTTGCAGGATGTAAACCAACACACAATAAAAAAAACTGCATGCAGTTACAACTGAACTATCTGCCTTCTAACGCACAAGGCAGTCTACTAAATTCCCTGTATATACTCTAGAAGAATACAAGCCTAATTCATTTCTCTAGCAGCTGCTGCTAAGTGAAGCATGATTTCACAGACAGTCAATGAGGGGGGCTTGGAAGACACCTGGCAAGCCAGGATGACACTGATTCCACAGACTGCTGACGCTCTACCATTTGGAGGACAGTATTTTGTACCTTTTTTCCGAATTTAAAAAAAAAAAAAAATCTACTTTTTTTTTTCTCTTATGTACACTGGTGCTTAGCCTGCGTGTATGTCTGTGTGAGGAGGGCGTCAGCTCTTGGAGTTACAGTTTTGATCTGCCACGTAGGTGGTACTGGGAATTGAACCCGAGTCCTCTGGAAGAGCAGCCAAGTGCCAGTGCCACGTCTCAGGCCCCTTCTTTCTAATCTTTAAACTTGCAAACTTAAGGATCTGATGATGGAGTTCAACACCCAGCCTTTCTCGTAAGCTCGGACTGACTCCTACTTCATCTGCTGACTCGGCATCCACGAAGGATAAGTAACAACTGTGTCTATCTTGAGGCACTATGAGAACTATATGAACTGAGAGGTCATACAGGTCGCTGTCTCTCTATGTCAATAACTTAGCTGGCAGGCAGCCACACCCACTCATTTTCCATGCTGCTCTAACGTTATGGCACATAAACAAGAAAGCCCACAGATCCGCAACGATTCATGATCTGCACCTTTACAGGAAAAGAAACACTGGCTCCAAATCACGGCCAAACATAGGAAGTGGTAAGAAAGTGAGCACAAGTTCCCTTCTGTGGCTCTGCTATTTGTGCGCTCAGTCGTCTGGGGGTGGCAGTATTTGAGAAGGATTAGGACAGTGGGTCTCAACTTTCCTAACGCTGAGGCCCTTTCATACAGTTCCTCGTGTTGTCATTACTACTTCATAACTGTAATTTTGCTACTGTTAAGAATCGTAATATAGCCGGGCATGGTGGCGCACGTCTTTAATCTCAGCACTTGGGAGGCAGAGGCAGGTGGATCGAGCGAGGCCAGCCTGGTCTAGAGTGAATCTAGGACAGCCAAGACTACACAGAGAAACCCTGTCTCGAAAAAACAAAAAAACAAACAAACAAAAAAAGAATCGTAATATATATATTTCTGATGGCCTTAGACGACTCCTGTGAAAGGGTCGCTGACCCCCAAAGGGATCACAACTTATAGGTTGATTACTGCTGGATTAGATGGAAATGTGTCACTGGAGTTGGGCTTTGGAGTTGCAGAAGTGCATGCCAGACCCCGGCTCTCTGCCTGTGGATCAGGATGGAGCTCTCAACAACTGCTCCAGTGCCATGCCTGCCACAATAAAGGTCTCAACCTCTGAAACTGTAAGCAAGTCCCCAGTGAAATGTTTTCTCTTCTAAGAGCTGCCTTTGTCTAGCTGGGTGGAGTGGTGCACGCCTGTAATCCCAGCACTCAGGGAGGCAGAGGCAGGTGGCCAGCCTGGTCTATCTACAAAGTGAGTCCAGGACAGGCAAAGTGACACAGAAACCCATCTGGGGGTTTCGGGGTAGAGAGCTGCCTTTGTCGTGGTGTCTCTTAACACCAATACAACAGACACCTTCAGAAGGATTACTTTGGGCAGGCACACAGGATAGAGACACAAGTATCAACTGGAATGGAGATCCATGTTAAAAACACAATGTTGGGGGCTGGAGAGATGGCTCAGAGGTTAAGGGCACTGCCTGCTCTTCCAGAGGTCCTGAGTTCAATTCCCAGCAACCACATGGTGGCTCACAACCATCTATAATGTGATCTGATGCCCTCCTCTGGCCTGCAGCTGTACGTGCAGGCAGAGCACTGTATACATAATAATAAATAAATAACTTTTAAAAAGCAAAAAAACAAAAAACACAATGTTGGCTGGGCATGGTGGCACATGCAGAGGCAGGCGGATCTCTGTGAGTTCGAGGCCAGCCTGGTCTTCAAAGTGAGTCCAGGACAGACAAGGATATACAGAGAAACCCTGTCTCAAAAACAAACAAACGAACAAAACCCACAATGTCAAGGGCTGGAGAGATGACTCAGTGATTAAGAGCAATGGCTCCAGAAGACCCAGGTTCAATTCCAAGCACCCACATGGTAGCTCATAATGATACCTAACTCCTGTCCCAGGGGATGCAAGGTGCTCTTCTGGCACCAGGTGCACATGTAGTGCACAGACACACCCAGAAGACTGACCAATTACATTATAATACATCCACACTAAAGAATACAGTTTGCTCACTGCCTATCAATGTTTCAGTCACTGACCACAGCACTCCTAGCACTGTATCATGTAATTCACATCCATACCTATTTTCATCAGCCTAATTACACTCTGATGTAGTGATGGAACTGTGTAGATACACTACAACATATCACTATAATTCAGCAACACGTCACCATGTTATATAATCAATAAAAAGAATGACTGGATTCTGTATACAGCAACATTTAAGTGGTTGGTCTGATGTATTTTGATGCTAATTACTGCTTGCTGTTTCTGCCCCACCTGTACCTTGCCTAAGAGCCTAACCTGTTTGACCAATAAAAGGCCTGGGCAGGGCAAATGGGATAGGTGTGGCTAAGGTTCCAGGGCTTGGGGAGACAGAGAGAATCTTGGGAGGAGGAGAGACCAGAGGAGAGGGAGGAAGAAGAAGGCTGCGCCATGGGTTAGGTGGAGGAGAAGCACATGGCAGCATGGATTGAGACTTGGCCCAGATGATGATAATTATCAAGTATTTGGGATTATGGATGGGAGGTAGCTTGATAGAAATTATCAGAAGCAGATGGCATGGGATTCGGACAGGTATGGGATACCTGCTCCACTATGGGAAGTAGGTTAGGGCATTAATATCTGCTCTGCCCCAGACTAACTAAGGCTATTTTAAAATATAACAAGTGTCTGTGTCTTGATTGATTGTTAGCTGGTTAGAAAATACTGCCGTAGTAATAATTATAGGCCTAATAATATAATAAACATTATTAGGCCATACTGGTAAAAATAACTGCAACATTTAAGGAGGTCCAAGATCGTTAACCAGCTGAGCATCATTAAGTGGAAACGTGTAACACGTGGAATGCAATCGGTGTCGTAGAAACTCCTGCTAGAATGCCCCTCTCAGTACATATAGAGTTGTATATAGTTCTGAGCTACTTAAAAAGTATTGAGGTGGCGGCTGTAAATTTTCTCACCTTTAAAAATACTATTTCAGGCTAGGCTTTATCTCAGCACTCAAGCGGCTGAGGTGGTGAAGAAAGGGTAATAGTGACACCGGCAATCTCAGCACTCAGAGGGCAGAGGCAGGAGACTCAGGAGTTCAAGCCCCAGCAGGGCTTCATGAGACCACCTCAACCCTCTTCCCCTTCCCACACACACAAAGGCAAATGCAGAAGAACCATGACTTCAAGGTTGCCTGGCCCACATAATAAAACCCTGTCTCAAAGGGGGATATGTGGAGTTAAGAGCTTTTCAGGAGGGGGCTGGGGAGATGGCTCAGTGGTTAAGAGCACTGACTGTTCTTCCAGAGGTCATGAGTTCAATTCCCAGCAACCACATGGTGGCTCACAATCATCTATAATGTGATCTGATGCCTTCCTCTGGCCTGCAGATATACATGTATATATAATAATAAATAAATCTTTTTTTTTTTTTTTTTGGTTTTTTTGAGAAAGGGTTTCTCTGTGTAGCCTTGGCTGTCCTGGACTCACTTTGTAGTACAGGTTGGCCTCGAACTCACAGCGATCCGCCTGCCTCTGCCTCCCGAGTGCTGGGATTAAAGGCATGCGCCACCACGCCCGGCTAATAAATAAATCTTTAAAAAAAAAAAAAAAAGAGCTTTTCAGGAGAATTTGGGTTCAGTCCCCAGGACCCACACAGCAAGCAGCTCATGAACAGCCTAAAACTCCTGTTCCAAGAGATCCAATGCCCTCTTTTAGGCTTCACAGGCATGAATGTGGTACACACAAACTCATGCAGGCAACAACAAACACACAAGTCAAAGATAGAAATAGAGCTTTAAGGAGGTGGGGAGCCAGGTGGTAGTGGCGCTCGGGAGGCAGAGGCAGGCAGATCTTTGTGAGTTTGAGGCCAGCCTGGTCTACAGAATGAGTTCCAGGATAAGCTCTACAGAATGAATTCCAGGACGGACAGAGAAACCCCATCTCCAGAACTACATTTTGTCTTTTTAAAAGCAGTACTTATTATTTGTGTATGTTGTGTTTGGGGGCAGAGGGTGAATTTGAGCACAAATCACTGTGTCCTTGTGGACATCAGAGGACAGCTTTCAGGAGTCAGTCTCTCCACCTTAAGTTGTAACTAAGGCTGTCAGACCTGTATGCCAACTGTTTAAACCCACTAAGCCATCTCACCTTCCCATGAATCTACTTTTCAATGCATTGACTTTACTTCTTATAGACATATTTGAGTAGAGTTTTTGTAACACTAATCATACTACATGCGTTATCATACATTTTCCCTTAATGGTGCTTGGCTGGTAAAAGACCTTGGAGGGCCTTAAATGTGGCAACCCTCTGCCCAATGCCTCCGTACATTTTACGGATAGCATAGTATCATCTCAAATGCAGACTCAAAGATGACCCCAAGACTTTCTGGAGAAAGCAAAACAGTACCGTGAAAAGACCAGTGGTTGCCAAGAGTTGATGGTAGGAAAAGGCTAACTACAAGGGACACAGGAGAGACAATGTTGAGGTGATAGGAACTCGTTTTGCATCTTGGTTACAGTGGCAGTCAGCACTCCAAAGCATGAATTTTACTATATGTAAAGTTTAAAACTTTACTATCTGTAAAGTGTCAGGGAGCTGGCTCAGTAGATACCATCTGCCACACAAACGTGAGTGCAGGAGTTCAGATCTCAGGAACCCATGCAAATGCCAACCAGCATAGTGGCTTACCGGGCTAGCAAGACTAGTCCAATCAGTTAACTCTGGGTTCCATTGAGAGACCTTGTATCAATCAAGGAAAACTCCAAATTAGTCTTGAGCCTCTACATGCACACACAAAGACATTCACAAACACACACACACACACACACACATGACTACTTACTTTTTAAAAAACTTAATACACATTTCTTTATATGAACAAATACTTAGTGATGTGTTTTCTTAGTGGGGCTTTTCAGCGGCAGTGTTTTACAATGTTACATTACAGTGTGTGTGTGTGTGTGTGTGTGTGTGTGTGTGTGTGTGTGTGTGTTTAGGGGAAGTGGACAGGTAACAAGAGAACCACTCCCACACAACATTCCCATTGAATTCCTACAACGCATGTCTGCAGCGGCTTACATTTATTTAAAAACAGAATTAATTCAGGCTCTGTGCCTGTAGATCCAGGGTTTTTATTAAAAGCCACTAGCATCGGGGAGTGCAGGTACTCAGGCACCCCATCAGTTTGGTATGCTTCAACTTCCAGCCAATGAACTTGGCCATGGTCTAGGTGCAAAATACCCACGTTGACAAGCACTCCGTTACTGCCTACAGGAATACCCGGGAATCCCAGCTGCTTCAAACACGACTCATGTAAGCGACTCATGTAAGCGATCTGTTAGCAGACAAGCAAGAGAAATCACCGGGCTCACTTGTTCCCTGATGCTTCCTTTGCCTAACTCCCTCCCCAGTCCCCAGTTGCAAATCTCTTCCCTCTTTTCTCCTACTCACAAAACGTTGCAAATTAAGCTGACGCGTTAGGCTTAAAGTGTAAAATTCGTTAAGAATGTGCGGCGGCGCACCACTGCTCCCGAACAATCCTGTTTCCTTAACAAAGCCCAAAATGCCTCTCTCCAAGATCCTGAGAACGACTCCCTCCCTCGACTACCCTCTCCTTCCTTTCCTGAGGGCAGAACCATGGAGGGCTCGGGTTTGTTTTCCCACTTTAGTGCAACATTAACTATCCGACTGCTTTTTACTTTTCAAGAGTAAAATACTAAACACTAACTAACGTTGTCTCTTCCTCTTTGGAGCTAAACCTCGTGCCGGAAGCGCGAGATCTGGGATCCTCCCGGATCCAAGGATCTAGGGGTGAGTCTGGGCGGGGGGTGAGGGCTCGGGGTTCAGCACTCGGGGGGAGGGGGGCTGGGCCACCGGAGGGCAGGTGGTGCACCGACGAAGGAACGGGGAGTCAGCACTGGGGAGCCCGTGGCCCGGGGATTCTGGAATGTGTGACTCCGAGGAGGAAGCCCTGGAACGGCCGAGCTGGGCCGGGAGTCCCGAGCTCGGGAGCTGGCGTGCAGAAAACCGGGAGACTCCAGAGCCCAGGAGGCAATCCCGGGAGGCCGTGCGGTCCCGGAGGCTGCACCGAGGCCGTCTGCAGGCTCGCCTCACCGGGCTATGCGGGGAGCAGGGACCCCGCGGCCAGGCGACCGCCCTTACCTGGTCTGCGCCGCCTTCGGTTGTCCAGGGCGGGCCCGGGGAGCTTAGCCACCCCAATGAGTCAGTTGGGCGGGTCGGGAATGCACCAGGAAACACCCGGCCTCCTCCCCTTCCTCCGGGGCGGCGCTCGGCGGCTCGGCCTCTTCCTCCCGGCGCTCCTCCCTCCTCCCTCTGGCTGCCTTGGGTCCCGCTCCTCCAGGGCGGCCTGTTCGGTTCCCCAAGTCTCCGTAGTCGGAGTCCTGCCTGCTGCCTTCTGCCTGCTGCTCCGGTCACAGCAGCAAAGGAAGCCGGGATTTGCTTGGTGGGCTCCACCCGTCAAGCCGGTGGTTTGATTTGTAGCCTGGGAGAGGATGGAAACACAGCTCCCCACACTGCCAGGCTCACCAGCCTCAGGAGTTTTCCGTGATTTGGGGGAGCTCTGCTCTGGCTAAGGCCGGATGAAGAAAGAATTCCAGGACTAGCCAGGATATGAAGAGGGAGAGTTGGGAATTCACTAAAGATACCTTTTTCTTTTTCTTTTTTTTTTTAATTTAAGTTTGTGAGTTTTATTTTACGTGTATGAATGTTTTGCTGGCTTGTGCGTCAGTGCACCGTGTGGGTGCCCGGTGCCTTTAAAGGTCCAAACAGGGCGTTGGATCCCCCAGGAACTAAAGTTGTGAATGGGTTCCCGTGGGAATCAAGCCTCGTTTTTTTCTGCAAGAACAACAGGGTGGTTAATTTAATTATAACTCGTCCTCAGCTGATGAAAAGCTTCAGGAATTGAGCTTATCTTTCTTCGCATAGCTCCAAATTTTTCACTGCCCTCATGTCAGGCCCCAGGTTGAAGTTCAGAAGACACACAAGAGGTAACAACCACGATGAAGAAAGGGCTCCCAGACGCGTTGGGTGGGAACAAGTCTTGGGGAGCAAGCACAGGCTACCAGACTGAACTAAAAAAATAAACCGGCGGGGGGGGGGGGGGGGGGGGGGGGGGGGGGGGGGGGGGGGGGG
>OU015752.1:78565195-78656266 GCA_907169655.1 Acomys percivali | reverse complement strand
GGGCCTGAAGTAGGGGAAGGGAAGTGCTGCTGTCGCATTTGTCTACTAGTAAGAGCAACCACAAGTTAAGACTCTTGGGAATGCACTCAGAGAAGGAGAGGCAGGCGGATCTCTAAGTTCGAGGCCAGCCTGGTCTACAAAGCGAGGCCAGACCAGCCAAGGCAACACAGAGAGACCCTATGTCAAAACAAACAAACAAACAAACAACAACAAACAAGACTCCTGGGAATGGCTCACCAAAACAAAACAAAAACAACTGTCTGTCCCTGCCCCGCCCACAAAAAAAAAAAAAAATCAGAGAGACAGGTTAAGCAACATACATCATAATGCTGAACTTAGGACAGAAATATCTTCAAACTTCCTACCTTTCTTCACTCACGACAACCCTCCTCACCATAAAGAATCTGGGCGGTTTGTTTTGTCCTTGAGGTTTGACAGTATCCCAGGCTAGCCTTGAACTCCTGATCTTCCTGCCTCCACCTGTCAGGTGCTGAAATAACAGGCATTCGACATCATACCTAACTCCCACACCAGTCTTTTCCCCCCAACTTAACAGAAATAACTATTAAGTAACTCTTAATATCAGAAAAATAAAACTCATGTAACTCCATTTACAGCAAACACACCAGTGCTTTGACCATCTTAAACTAATAGACCTTGTATAAAATATGTGGCCTTAAATTTAATTAAATGCATAATTCCTATAGCTTTTCTACATATGCATAGCAAACGAGAATAACAAAACTAACAAAACCAAAACCATAATGATGCTACAAATGCAACATGGTGACTCCTTGGCTTACTAGTTACAGTGTGTGGTGCAACAAAATACAAAGCGCGGGCTTGAGGACATTCCTCCACTTCTGCAGGACCGTAACCTGGAGAATAGGTTTCAATATGGCATTGAACTATCCTACAAGCAATTCGAATTATATCATTTTCTCACCATTCCCTAGTCAGAATTCCAGACCCAAGTTGCATCAGTTGAGGTACTTAGATTTAGTGTTACTGTCTCAGTTACTTTTCTATTGATGTGAAGAGACACCATGACCAAGGCAATTTATAGGTAAAAAGAGGTTATTAGGGCTTGATTACAGTTTCAGAGAGGTAGTCCATGCCCTTCATGATGGGGAGTATGGCTGCAGGCAGGCAGGTATGGCACTGGTGCAATAGCCTCTATCTTATCCACAAGCATGGGGCAGAAAGACAGACAGACACAGAGACACAGAGAGAGGGCAAGTTTACCCCAGTGACACAATTCTTTTTTTTTTTTTTGGTTTTTTGAGACAGGGTTTCTCTGTGTAGCCTTAGCTGTCCTGGACCCGCTTTGTAGACCAGGCTGGCCTCGAACTCACAGAGATCCACCTGTCTCTGCCTCCCGAGTGCTGGGATTATAGGCGTGCACCACCATGCCAGGCTTTTTTTTTTTTTTTTTAATTCCTTAAATCATTTGAAGTAACAAGACACTTTTTAAATCAGGATCTTCGGAGTGGGAAGATAAATCTCTATCTGGATCATTTGCGGTGGGTATAAAGTCATCACAAGACACCCCAAGGCCATTTCTCTGCACAAAGAAAATTTGTTCGCCCTAGAGGGACAGAGGCAGAGATAAGAGGCAGAGACAGAGATAGAGGAGCCAGAGAAGGGGAAGGACACAAGGGAGAGGGGGAAAGGGTAGTTGTCCCCAGGGACAAAGGGCTGCCTCTGGATAGAGAGGAGACAGGAGTGGCCCATAGGCAAGTTGAGGTTTATAAAAGGAAATAGGGAAAACCCCGCTTTTGGATGAGGTGTTTAATTTTAACTGCGCATGTTAATTAGATGGGCCAAAGGGGACTTTTGATTGGTGGATTTCAATTCTTTGATAGCTGGACCTTGGTAGTCAGCCTCAGGAGGAAGAAGTGGCCAAATAAGGGAATAGTCGTTGGTGGCTAGCTTTAGGGATGTAAGCTAACAGTTTTTTAGCCATGCTTCCCAGCTGGCTAGAGTCCCTGCACTGGGAAGATCCACGTTTAATCTGGCCACACCTTCTGCTGACGGCCAGTAAAAGGGATCTGGAAGAGCAAAGGTTGCTCTCTCTCTTTACCTGCTTGCTCTTGCTGGGAAGCCCATTCCTTCACTGGCATTACAGCCTACTTCTTCCAGATTCCAACATATACTGAAGGCCAGCTGAAGATCTAGCCTCACGGACTGAACAATTACTGGACTCTTGGACCTTCTGTTCACAGGCAGCCATTGTTGGAATAGCTGGACCACAGCTTGTAAGTCATTCTGATCCCATATATGCATATGTATATGTACATATACACGCATACATACATACATACATACATACAATGCATTAGGACATTTACTGGGAAAACCATTATGTCTATACCTTCTGTTTGTTTTGTTTTTTGAGACAGGGTTTCTCTGTGTAGCCTTGACTGCCCTGGGCTCACTTTGTAGATCAGGCTGGCCTCAAATTTACAGGGTCCAACAGCCTCCGGCTCCAGAGTGCTAGGATTAAAGGAGTGAGCCACCACACCCAGGTATCTATACCTTTATGAAGATATATTCAAAAAATTATAAACTCAAAAAAATTACAAACTCAGCAACAGAAACATTAGAAGTTTGAGACATTGTTTAAGCCACTAAAATATGATGTGTTACAGTAGCTTCAGAAAACTAGCACAGTGGCCAAGTGGTGGTGGCCCACACCTTTCATCCCAGCACTTGGGAGGCAGAGGCAGGTGGATCTCTGAGGCCAGCCTGGTCTACAGAGTGAGTTCCAGGACAGCCTGGGATACACAGAGAAACCCTGTCATGAAAAACAAAAAAAACATCGGGGTGGTGGTGGCACATGCCTTTAATCCCAGCACTCAAGAGGCAGAGGCAGGTGGATCCCTGTGAGTTCGAGGCCAGCCTGGTCTACAATGCCAGTCCAGGACAGCCAAGGCTACACAGAGAAACCCTGTCTTGGGGGAAAAAAAAGAAAGAAAGAAAAACAAAAAAGAAAAGAAAAAGAAAGAAAGCTAGCATAGTATTATAAATTCTGTATCCCTGAGGTCCAGCTTAATCAATCTCCCAGGGTAATTAATGCTTGCCTGTTATGAGCACTGATCCTGTAAGCAAGCTACTTTTTCTTTTCCAGTCACTATTGGCAGCTCCCTTATCTCAACCACTGCCCCCTTTGCCCATCATCAAAGCCAGGGCTTAATTTCTCTCTAACACTGCTTCTATTATCAGAACTCTTCTTTTCTATCTCCATGCTTTAAGGAATCCTTGTGATATCATCCCTCCTCCTTGCTACCATGTTATCATGGTAGACTAGAAAAGGACACACAGACAAGAACGAAAGAAAAGGTCCGTTCACTTTCTGTCTTGTGGAATAAATTGAGGAGTATTGGTGTTAGCTCTTCTTTAAATGTCTGGTAGACTTCTGGAATGACTCCATCTGTCCACAGGCTATTTTGGTTGGGAGACTTTTAATAAATGTTTCTATTTCACTAAGGGTTATTGGTCTGTTTACTTATTTGATCTTGATTTAACTTTGGTTAGGCCACATATACCAAGAAAGTCATCCATTTCGTTTAACTTTTCCAGTTTGGTGGAGTTACAGACTTTTAAAATATGTCCCATGATTCTCTGAATTTCTTTGGTTTCTATTATAATATCCTTCCTTCCTTTTCTAATTTTGTCAAGTTGAGTCTTCTCTCTTCATCTTGTAGTTAGTTTGGCTAAGGGTTGGTCAATCTCATCGATTTTCTCAAGGAACCAATTCTTCCTTTCATTGATTCTTTGTATTGCCTTTTTGTTATTGTTTCTATTTCACTACTTTAGCCCTAAGTTTGATTATTTTTTGCCATCTACTATTTTGGGGTATTATTTCTTCTTGTTGTTCCAGAGCTTTCAGGTGTGCTGCTAAGTTAGTAATGTGAGATTTCCCCAGTTTATTAGTGTAGGCACTCAGTGCTGTGAACTTACCTCTTAGAACTGCCTTCATTGTGTCCCACTAAAAACAATGTAAATGGGCTGGAGAGATGGCTCAGAGGTTAAGAGCGCTGCCTGCTTCTCCAGAGGTCCTGAGTTCAATTCCAAGCAACCACATGGTGGCTCACAACCATCTGTACTAAGATCTGGTGCCCTCTTCTGGCCTGTGGATACACATGCAGGCAGAACATTGTAAACATAATAAATAAATAAATCTTAAAAAAAAAAAAAAAAACAATGTAAAAGGTCATATGGTGTCTGACGTGATATATGAAGTCAAGACTTTCTGCCTGACTTTAAGTGGAATATATAGTAAAGCCTTTTTGTCTGGCTTGGAGTGAAATATTTCAGCAAAGCCTTTGCTATATTTGGGCCAATCTGAAGAGGTTGAGAAATTGTTTTGAGACTGTTCAAACCTTGAGAAATGTTGTCTCTCTGCAGATGGTGCTACGTGAGAGCTTGCAGCTACATAGACCTTGGTCCTGAGACACTCTTGGAAAACTGGAAGCTCTTGCTTTTGATTATGGCTAGCCATGGTCAAAAGGGACTGAGACTCGTGTGGGTTGTCTGCTCTCATGGGCAGGACAAGGGCAAGATAACTTTCATAGTTCGAACCTTTCCCAGCCCCAATTATCCTTGTATAATGTTTGACTAAAGTAACTGGCATGAGCTAGCTGGGTGTCAGCCTTTTCCAAGAAGACTGAAGCCCTTGGCTCCATCAGAAAATGAAGACTTAGCAACTTGGTCAGCTTGTTTCTCTGCTGTGGCAGCTACAACCAACATCAGTCAGTAAGTGTCTCAAGCTTTCTATTGCTTCAGCAAAACACCATGACCAAAAAGCAAGTTGGGGAGGAAAGGGTCTATTTGGCTTACATATTCATTATTGAAGGAAGTCCAAACCAGATCTCATCAGGGAAGGATCCCGGAGGCAGGAGCTGATGCGGAGACCATGGAGAGGTACAGCTTACTGGATTGTTTCCCCTGGCTTGCTCAGCCTGCCTTCTTATAGAACCCAGGACCACCAGCCCAGGGATGGCATCACCCACCAGGGGCTGGGCTCTCTCTCCCATTGATCACTAATTGAGAAAATGCCTTACAGCTGAATCTCATGGAGGCGTTTTCTCAACTGAGGCTCCTTCCTCTCTGATGACTCTAGCTTGTGTCCAATTGAGATAAAACCAGTCAGTACATCTGGCAACATATCTTCCTAAAATATACAGATATAAAAGTTAAATGGAGTTAGCCTGTAACAGGGACACAATGCTCCTACTAGATATCACAGGCCAACAAATAAAAATCCTAGAGCCAATGAGGTCCTACAGACATCCCAAACATTACAGTAGGTAATGTAGACCAGGCTGGCCTCGAACTCACAGAGATCCACTTACCTCTGCCTCCGCCTCCCCAGGGCTGGGATTAAAGGAATGTTCGTAATTATCCTCTAGAACTTTAAGACAAAACCCTCTTACTCAAGATGCCACACACCTGACAGAGGGAAATTAAGCTGGTACTCACCTAGGAGCCGCACCCCTGATGATTAGCTTTCACAGTGCTGAAGGAAAAACGGATCACTGATCTTACCCCTCTGAGAACCCTGTGAGGTACAACAGGCCCTATAAAACACGCCCACCAGTGTGATAATGGTACAAGTATCACAGGAGTAAGCAACCACTTTCTGGTTGTATTTAAGGCCCACTTAACAAGTTGAAACCCATATCCAGCACCAATATCAGGGCAAAGAACCCATTCCTAGACATATTCCAGGCCCTGGGGAAAACCTACTAATATTACTCTGATAAATGGGCTTAGTATTAAAATAAAAACTCAGCCGGGAGCCGGGCGTGGTGGCACACGCCTTTAATCCCAGCACTCGGGAGGCAGAGGCAGGTGGATCGCTGTGAGTTCGAGGCCAGCCTGGTCTACAAAGTGAGTCCAGGACAGTCAAGGCTACACAGAGAAACCCTGTCTCGAAAAACCAAAAAAAAAAAAAAACCAAAACCACCTCCTAGTGATTTATCGTCATACCCATGGATTAGTGCGTCTGTCAATCCTCATCAGAGATGTTTTTGTTTTGTTTTGTTTTTTTCCTCATCAGTAAATGGTAATTAACACAGAGATCTACAACTGGTCAACATGAAGACAGTGAGACTGGAATGTTCAGCCCTAAGTGGGCTATCCTTTTCTACAGGCTCAGGGATCATTGCAGAAGAAAGAGTGGGAAGAGTGTAAGAGGCAGAGGCGGTGGATGACTCTAGTGATTGTGTTTCCTGGACACAGCTGGGCAGTTGCACTCACTGTTGTTATTGATTTATAGCAGTTGAGAGAGCACCCACAAGGCTTGCCCAAGCTCAAGCCAGACGAAAACTCCACCACAGTGAGGGGAAGTAGGACTAAAGTCCCACCCCTAGATAAGGAGACATTGTCAACTGACAGCTGCGAGAAGAAAGACTCAGGTTTTTTGTTGTTGTTGTTGTTGTTGTTATTGTTGTTGTTGTTGTTGTTCTTTTGGGTTTTCAAGATAAGGTTTCTGTCCTGGACCTACTTTGTAGACCAGGCTGGCCTCGAACTCTCAGAGATCTGCCTGCCTTCACTTCCCCGGTGCTGGGATTAAAGGAATGTGCCACCACCACCCAGCTAGAATCAGCTTCTTTAAAGGTTGTGGTCCCTGATGGGTTGAACCGTACTCCAGTGGAAGGTCACATATCCAAGACAGCACCAACTATACTTGATGAGTTTGTTGTTGTTGTAATTTAAAGGACATAAAGTTGAATGGGTAGAGAAATGGGGAGAGGGTGAAGATGATTAAATACATCATATGAAATTCTCAAAGAAATAAGAATTAGAAAAATGTTCTTGAATAAGAGTACTTATTTAATTAGACCCCTCCACACACAAAAATGTAAATATTTACATAGGAGGGAAAAATATTTACATAGCTGGGTTCAGTGGCACATGCCTGTAATCCCAGTACTCAAGAGGCAGAGGTGGGTGGATTGCTATGAGTTGAAAGCCAGCTGGGTCTATAAAACAAGTCCAGGACAGCAAAGGCTACACAGAAAAAAACCTTGTCTGGAAAAGCCAAAAGAAAAGGAAGGAGGAGGAAGAGGAGGAGGAGGAGGAGGAGGGTTACAGAAGCAGAACGACAAAGGGAAGTATTAAGAACTATCACTATGGGCTGGAGAGATGGCTCAGCGGATAAGAGCACTGCCTGTTCTTCCAAAGGACCTGGGTTCAATTCCCAGCACCCACATGGCAGCTCACAACTGTCTGTAACTCCAAGATCTGACACTTTCATACTAAGGCACATAAAAATTAAAATTAAATAAAATATTTAAAAAAAAAAGAACTATCGCTATTTGGAAAGCATCTAAGACACTTGTTGTGACTCAAAAGATGATCTGTTGCCAGTTCAGTGTGAGAATTTCAATAAGTAGTCATAAAATAAATGTTCTAGTTTTGATAGCTGAATAAAAGGTTAAAAAAGCAACAAAACAATAAATTCCCACCCCCCTCCAAATCCAAACAACAGAAAGATAAAGTGTAATAAAATATAAATTAAAAAAATATCACAACAGAATTTTTTTTTTTTTTGGTGTGATGGGTTTTGAATTTCTCCCTTTTCTGTGGTGTTTCATGTACCAAACTGCAATTTTGCTGTTTGAATGAGAAAACAGGCCTGTGTGTTTTCCCAGTGGGGCTTTGGTTAGTGGCACTTTTTGGGAAGGACACACAAGCATCTACACTGTAGACTCTACAGAATCATTATGAGGTGGAGCCTTGCTGGGGGAAGTTTGTCACTGGTTAAAGCTGACCTCACTTTGTGTTCTCTTTCTCTGCTCCCTGACTACCAAGACAGCCTCGTGTCTCATGCTTCACATCATCACCACAATGATGGACAGATGGACTGTACGCCCTCTAGAATCAGCCTTTCTCCTCTACGTTGCTTTTGGTCATAGCATTTTTATTATAGCAACAGAAAGTAACTAATACAGAAACGAAGAGAGAGAGAGGTATGGTTTGCAATTAAGGTTGAAATCTATATAGCCAGATTTGGGGTATGCTTTGCTATAGTGGAACTGAAACAAATTATCTTTCAGATTTCATTTCTGGTGCAACCTGCTACTAACAACAATGTAGTTCTGCTTCCAACTTGTTGCTTTCCAAGGCAGTGGCAGGAACTGTATAGTGCCCTGAGGTGACAATTCCACTCTCATATCCGTAGCTACCTGTTAGAGTTTTGATCCTGTTGTGAATCCTGAGATTGTGAACTGTAAAAAAACATGTTTTTAATTGTGATTTGGCTCCGTCTTTGACCCCAGAGCTTTCTGTTTACTGTAAACAAGTACTTGTGGTAGCCCCCAAACCCTAGCACACACCTTTAATCCAAGAGCTTTCTGTAAACATGATTTAAATAAAGTTAATCCTAGGTCAAGAGGCAGAACAAATAACCAGACTGACAGGAAGTGAACATGGGGGAAAAAAACCACAGAGAAGAAGAGGAAAAGTGAAGGACTAATAGAGACACACAGGAAGTAGAAAGGAGGGACATGGGCTGAGTAAGAACGGCTTTTTCCTTCTGGGATGCAAGCTGAGTAGGAAGGCCAGTTGGGTGCTTTCTCTGCCTCTCTGAGCTTGCAGGCTTTCACCCCTGCATCTGGCTCCTGAGTCTTTATTGGTAAAATCAAGATTGGTATTTTGTTTTTAATAACAACAGCTACTACATCATAAATGTATGCAATCCTCTGTCCTGCCTCCATAGCGTTTCTTTCTCTGGTTGTTAGTGTTAGTGATCAGGCACCTCCACGGCCAGCTCCAGGGACTTGGCAACAACAGGACATGTCATCATAGGCTGCCAAGATTTGACACACTTCCACTGTTGCCAAGAGCTGCATGTCTTCTCTCTGCGCATGCACTGCATCACTTTATAAAAAGGCTTGTTCCTTCAGCCTCTCCCTCTCTCTCTTTCCTGACACCCCTCACCCAGAGGTAGCCTCTGTGTCCCCTCCCTTAGTAAACCTCCTGCTGCATGGTGTGACTTTATGGATTCCATCATATAGTTCCGACCCATATATCCCAACAGTTGGTGCATACTGCTGATGGAAGGGCAGAGTAGAAGTTCATCTAAGTGTTTTGTGTTGACCTCAGTGGGAGCCACTAGGAGAGAATCTTTGCTTTAGGCTGATAATATCACTCTTCAGACCATGGCCTTCTGAGCCTCAACTGACTTTGGGTCTCTACAACTCTCCTTCCACTCCCCATTGTTTGAGCCTCATCCAGTGGCACGTGGTGTGTGTGTATAGATGGGAAAAGTCTTTCTTTGGCAGTCCTAAGTGACCTCAGCTGGAGTTCTGTACAGACTCTCCATTTCAAGTTACTCAGCTGTTGTTCTGTGTTAGAATGGGCTAGGGCGAAGTGGGATGTTTTGGGTGGACATGTTCATTAAGTGAACCAAAGGGGGCTTTTGATCACTGGACTTCAATACTTTGATGGCTGGACCTTGGTAATCAACCTCAGAAACAAATCTGGTATAGGAAAGTGTCCAAATAAGGTAGTAAATCTTGATGGCTAGCATCAGGAATGTAATCTGTACTTTACAAGGGAGAGGGAAGAGGAAAGGCAAGGCCTGCTAGAGATGCATGGCTGATGCATGTAGAGAGCAGAAGAGGGCATGGGGTCAGTTGGGACAGATCAGGTTTGGTTGTGAGCCATCATGTGGGTGCTGAGAATCAAATCCAGGTCGTCAGGAAACAAAACAAAACAAATCTAGTGTTCTTAACTCCTTAGCCATCTTTCCAGCTCCAAGGATATATACTTAATTCAATTTAGGAGACTGTTTTATAGTTTTTTCAACATAAATTCAACACACACAAAATATATGTGGATGTTATTGAATGAAATTCTGCAAAATTGGAATTTTCCAATGTCATATTTAATTACACTATTTTAATTTGCCAAAGTCCAAACATGGGGCTGTTAACAAACATCACAGACAGTGCTTGCAAACATGCACAAAGCCCTAGAGGCCTTCATATGCCCCAATTAGACTCTATCCGCATAGTCTGACTTCCTGTTGTACGCCATGTTCCTCTGAATTGCAACATTCCTTCCACCTGGAGGAAGGAGAGGACTGACTGCTCATCAGCCTCCAGTGGAAAGCTGGAATAGAAGCTTGGAGGATTCTTGAAGGCCCCGGACCAACAGCTGCTTGTGAGTTATCTCTGCTTTTTACTTACTGCTCACCTATCCTTGTTTGTGTTTGGTAACAAGTAATAGAAACTCATTATAAGTACGACCATTTCATTTTCAGGCTCCATTTTTTGTTTGTTTATTTTTTCTTTTCTTTCTTTTTAAATATTTATTTAAATTTAATTTGTGTACATTGGTGTGTGGGTGTCAGATCTTGGAGTTACAGACAGTTGTGAACTGCCATATGGGTGCTGGGAATCGAACCCGGGTCCTTTGGAAGAGCAAGCAGTGCTCTTAACCACTGAGCCTCTCTCCAGCCCTGTTTGTTTATTTTTTTCAAGACAGGGTTTCTCTGCTTAGTCTTGGCTGTCCTGGCCTCACTTTTGTAGATCAGGCTGGCCTCAAACTCACAGAGGTACACCAGCTTCTGCCTCCCGAGTGCTGGGATTACAGGTGTGCACCACCAAGCTGGGCTTTCAGACTCCCTTTAATCGAAGGGAGAAACTAAATTCAAAGTCCCAGGCCCTAGTGGAGCTGGGGACTTCCTAATAGCTGAACAGTTTCTGGTAAGGAGACAGTTGTCTGAGTCCAGACATCTCAGGGACAACTTCTTTTTTTTTTTTCTTTAAAGATTTATTGATTTTATTTATTGCATATGAGTGCTTTATCTGCAGAAGAGGGTATCAGATTACATTATAGATGGTTGTGAGCCACCATGTGGTTGCTGGGAATTGAACTCAGGACCTCTGGAAGAGCAGTCGGCGCTCTTAACCACTGAGCCATCTCTCCAGCCCAGGGACAACTTCTTAAGGAGACAAGTGAGGCCAACCATTTCAAGGACAACTCCATCTTGCTGGCAGGATCAACTAAGTTCATGTTCCCAGGCCCAGGGACCGCCTACACTGATTGGACAAGGCTACAGCCCACCTCACTCCCCCTTGCTTTGTGGTTTCATCCTTTAAATATGTTGTACAATGTTCCTTCAGGGTTGTAGTTCAGCTCGAGTCTGTTCTGCAGCCCTGATCGATCAGTATTGGCTTGATTACAGTATGTACTTTTGTCACCTGCAATCACATGGTGTTTGAGTTATGTTGGGTTTAAGTGGATCCCACAACAGTTTGTAACCTCAGTTAGAAACAAACAAACAAACAAACAACTCATTGGGGGCTGGGTATGGTGGCTCACGTCTTTAATCCCAGCATTTTCGAGGCAAAGGCTGGTGTATCTCTGTAAGTTCCAGGCCAGCCAGGGCTATATAGACAGACTTTGTTTCAAAACAAAAATGAAACAAAAATACAATATTCATTGTTTCACCAAACTTGACACTGTTGTAACTATTTAGTCTGTAGTGAGCTCCCTTTCTGGGGTGATTAGACCCATATGTGTTGAATTACTCCTTCCAATCCTGTCACACAACACTGCTTATTGATATTGAGAAAACTTTTGGTTTGTAATTATTACTACTATATAAAAGTATTTTATATTGATTTCAAATGCTGACTTACTAAATTCACTTACTAGTTCTTGTAGTTGGAAATTTCTTTACATTTTTTACATATGATATAGTAAAAACTGGGAATAATAAGCTGGTATTACAAAGGATCTACTAAACTTGATTAGGAAATCTTGTTACACAAAACAGAATTTAAAGGAACACTCTGGCCCTATCAAGAAAAGCATAATTTTGTCAGGCAGAGAGGATGACCTTGGTTAAAAGCTATGGTAATATTTTACATTGTAAACTTCCCCATTTGTTCAAGCAACTGAATCTTGGAATTTCTGTATTTATGAGACATGTTTGATTACTTAAAATGCTGACACAGATTTTTATTTTGGCCTAGTTCCCTTTAACCTGACATGCACCATTAAAACATTTTTCTTTTATTAATCTCTAAGTGGTGGATTGGTTTCTCACTGGGCATATTCTACTTCACATATACATATATAAAACCATGTAACTTATTAAGTTCACTTTTTTTCCCAATCAGAGTATTTTTTTTCTATTATGCACCATGTAGTACTTCCAGTATAATACTGAATAGAAAATTTGGATCAGGTAGACATTTGTCTTGTTCCCAACCCTAGGAATAAAGCAGTTTTTCACATTTAAATAAGATTTTAAAATGTCCTTTAGACTGAGGAAATATTTTCCTGCTCTTAGTGTTCGGATAGCTTTTATAGTTACATGTAAATTTAATATCCCAAATAATTACTGGGGCTATACTGGTCTGGAAATGGTTTGAATGTATCCCTCAAGGATTTATGTGTTGGGAGCTTGATCCCCAGTGTGGTGATTCTGAATAGGTGGCCCAGTGGTGGGTACTTAGGTCACAGAGCAGCTGCCCTCAAGGTGGCACTCACTGGACCCTTAAACTCTTTAAGAATGAGCCAACTGGCCCAGGTGGTGGTAGTGCATGCCTTTAATCCCAGCACTCAGGAGGCAGAGGCAGGTGGATCACTGTGAGTTCGAATGCCAGCCCGGTCTACAAAGCTAGTCCAGGATAGCCCAGGCTACACAGAGAAACCCTCTTTCTCCCTCCCTCCCCCCTCTCTCCCCCACCCTCTGTCTGGGGGGGGGCGGGGAAAGGGGAGGGGGAAAGGATAAGCCTGTCCTCTGTGTTTGTCTCGATGGGCGTGGTGGCACAGGTCTTTAATCCCAGCACTTAGAAGGCAGAGGCAGGCGGGTCTCTGAGTTGGAGGCCAGCTTGGTCTACAAAGTGAGGCCAGGACAGCCAAGGCTACACAGACAAACTTTGTCTCAGAAAACAAAACAAAACAAAAGAATGGGCCAACTGGTGGTGAATAGTTTTAATTCCACCACTCGGGAGGCAGAGGCAGGTGGATCACTGAGAGAGAAGTCCTGTCTTGAAAAACCAAAACCAAAACCAAACAACAACAACAAAAAGAATGGGCTTCATTTTCAGATGTTCTCTCTCCTTGACTCTTTTTTTTTGGTTTTTCGAGACAGGGTTTCTCTGTGTAGCCTTGGCTGTCCTGGACTCACTTTGTAGACCAGGATGGCCTCGAACTCACACCGATCCGCCTGCCTCTGCCTCCTGAGTGCTTGGATTAAAAGTGTGCGCCACCACCACCCGGCCTCTCCTTGACTCTTATTATTTACTAGAGGCCAAACATTTGGGGCTCTCTCATCTAAACTTCTAGCCTTGGAAGCTTAAGTTCTAAAACCTGTTTATAGAATTTTGTTCAGCTTTCCATTATTGTAATTCAAACGTGTGTGTGTGTGTGTGTGTGTATGTGTGTGTGTGTGTGTGTGCGTGTGCGCTTATCCTTTTGGTACTGTTGGGGTTGGAACCTATGGTCTTGCACATGCTAGGTAAACACTCTACAACTAAACTTCATGTACAACAAAACTAATATAGGAAAACAGAACATTGGTTCTAGAGTGGAGCTCTTTAAAAACATGGAAGCATCTTTGGAACTGTATCACAGAAGTTGGAAGAGTCTGGAGAAGCATTCATAGAGACAGGTAAACTAGTCTCCAAGTGCTGGGTGAAGTGGTGCACACCTTTAATCCCAGAATCAGGGAGGTAGAGGCAGGCTGATCTCTGTGAGTTCGAGGTCAGCCTGGTCTACAAAGTGAGTCTAGGACAGCCAAGGCTACACAGAGAAACCCTGTCTTAAAAAAACAAAACCAAAAAACATGTTATGTTCTAACACTTGCTAAAGGCACTAACAGGAACCCTAATCTTCAGAACTGGGAAAAGAACAAGGGGATCTCTGAAATATTAAAAAAAATATATTTTTTATGATCTTTATTTTAATTTTTGTTTCTCGATGTGAGTATATGCCATATCTGTGTTGGTGTCCAAAGAGGTCAAAATTATAAAATCACTTGGGTCCTCTGGAAAGTTCCAAGTGTTCTTAGCTGTTGAGCCTCCAGCTTTGTATGTCAGAAATCTGAGGCCACTTCTCCTACCACAGGGTTGGAATGTTCAAAGGCCGAGTCATTTCATGGAACACCACAGTGGTTGTCTATAGATGTCCAGACACAGGACCATCCTGGGATTCCTCACATTTAACCAGGAAATAAACTTACCAAAAAGAAAAGCTTAAGGTCTGATCTCCTTATTGGTGAATTTCTGCCAAATAAAAAACATAAAAATATGAAAATATTAGCAGGCTGGAGAGATGGCTCAGAGGTTAAGAGCACTGTATGCTCTCCCAGAGGTCCTGAGTTCAATTCCCAGCAACCACATGGTGGCTCACAACCATTTATAATGTTGGAAGACTGAAAACTTTCCCTTTAGGCCAAATGCCAGGACATTGTCTTATACTTATAGTGTTTGCCTGCATGTACACCAGAAGAGGGCACCAGACCTCATTATAGATGGTTGTGAGCCACCATGTGGTTGCTGGGAATTGAACTCAGGTCCTTTGGAAGAGCAAGCAGTGCTCTTAACCTCTGAGCCATCTCTCCAGGCCCCCATAAAATATTTTTTATAAGTTGAAACAATGGTTTATTCAGTTAACTCAGCATCTAATGCCTCCCCAGTGCTTCTGGGCCACATCTGACTGAGACTCAGAGATACCAGGCTCCAAGACCAGGGAAACAGGAGCAAGTCTTGGTCTGGAGTTCCTGCTTGAACGTGAGTGCTGAGTTCAGCAGAACCCTGACAGCCCACTGCTCCAGGAGTGGCTGATACTTTCAAGTTTTGTGGGGACATACACATTGCCTTTCTGTGCATCTCCTGCTCTCACCACAGGCCTACAGTCCATCTGGTCTTGGACAGTCCATGTGGCCTTCAGTCTAAGAGATTTCACTTCCCTGTCAGCCACAAAATTACCTTCAAGCTGATTCTCTATGGCTGTGGCTCTCAACCTGCAGGTTGTGTCCCCTTCAGCTGTCAAATGACCCATTCATTGGGGTTGCCTAAGATCATTGGAAAACACAGATGTTTACAATTCATTACAGCAGCAAGGAAAATATTTCTATGGTTGGGACTTACCACATGAGGTTCTTTTTTTCTTTTTTTTCTTTTTTTTTGGTTTTTCAAGACAGGGTTTCTCTGTGTAGCCTTGGCTGTTCTGGACTCAATTTGCAGACCAGGCTGGCCTCGAACTCAGATCAACCAGCCTCTGCCTCCCACGTGCTGGGATTAAAGGCGTGTGCCACCACTGCCTGGCTTATATTAAAGGGTCACAGTATTAGGAAAGTTGAGAACCACTGCTTTATGGGATCTTGAACTTAGCACTTTATTTGCACTGTGACTAGAAAGTACACTTTATGTGATTTGTTTCTAAAAAGAAAGTGTGCTGGCAAGTTTTATGTCAACTTGACACAAGCTAGAATCATTTGAGAGAACCTTAGTTGAGAAAATCATTCCAGAAGATCAGGCTGTGGGCAAGACTGTAGGGCATTTTCTTAATTGGTGATTGATCATGGAGGACCCAGCCCACTGTACGTGGTGCCATCCCTGGGCTGGTGGTCCTGAGTTCTGTAAGAAAGCAGGCATGATGACCAAGCCAGTAAGCAGCATCTCTCCATGGCCTCTGCATCAGCTCCTGCCTCCAGGTTCCTGCCCTGCTTGAGTTCTTGTCCTGACTTCCTCCAATGATGAAGTTGTAGGTCATGGTGTTTCACCACAGCAATAGTAACCCTAAGAAGGACAGTAAGCACATGCTAGGTACATTTGTGCATGCCTGTAATTATAGCACTTAGGACACGGAAGCAGGAGGAGCCTGAGTTTGAGGCAAGCCTTGGCTAAAGAGCGAGACTGTTTCAAGAATGCAAAAAATAAACTGATGGTGCACACCTTTAATCCCAGCACCCTGGAGGCACAGACAGGAGGATCTCTGAATTTTAAGCTAACCTGGTGTAACAGAGCGAGTTCCAGGACAGCCAGGGCTGTTACACAGAGAAACCCTGTTTCGAAAAACCAACCAACCAACCACCCAACCACCCAACCAACCACCTAACCACCCAACCAACCACCACCAATGCCAAACAAAACAAAAACCACAACAGAACAAAACAAAAAAACCCAAGAAACCAAAGAAAAGATTAGGTGCATTTCATGCACAGAATACACAGACTATCTGGTGAGTGTATTATATAATCTCAGAAAGGTATATATTATCATGGCTGGATGAGGATATCAGTTTGACTCAGCTGGCTAAAGTTCAGTTCTGCTATGTCCATACTGTACTTATCTGCTTACATTTTCCATCTGTTCTTATACAGCGCCTACTGAGAAATACACATAAAAATATAATGTGGAAAACTGAATTATATAGTTTTATTTGAGATATTACTGGTTAGCTAATGAATGCTAAACATCATTATATAACAGCTGGCCATAAGTAATGTTCAGTTTATACAATGATATTGGTTGTTATTTTCCTTTTGGAATTTCCTATGTACATACAAATTCAAATGCTTCAAGGATAGTCAGATCTAAGGTAACATTTAGGTGAGAGAGAATGTAAAACTTACAGGGTGTCTGATGCCCCCTGACTGCCCCTGAGCACCTGCTATGCTCATGGTGCACGTATATACAAGCAGGCAAAATACTCATATACATAAGATAAAAATAAGTCAATTTTTTAGAAGAAAAGAAATATTAGTAGTCTATTTTTATATAATACCTATACATATTTTGCAATTAGATATACAACCATATATATATACATACTTGCTAATTATCTCCAGAGAAAACACCTACAATTCATTTGTATAGACAGGTTTAAAAATAAAAAAAGAATCTTTTGTTTTTCTTTCTTGGGCGGGGTGGGGGGGGTGAGCAGGTTTTATTATTGCTGTTGGAGAGCCATGGCCACATTGGGACAGCGGGGCAATGGGTGGAGAGCTCATGAGGAGCTGCTCAGAGCAGGAAGGGCATAACGGGCATGCGCAGGGGTGGGGAGTAACGGAACTCCTTCAGGTAGCTGCAATGCCTGCCCTTGGCCCAGATAGTCATCTGGGTGAAGGCCACCAAGGAGAAGAGGGCCACTGGGACACATTGTACCATGACGGCAAAGCCAATCCAGGACCCAACCTCATAAGTGTAGTTGGGACAGACACTAACAGAAACAGCCAGGTGAAGGGGTTCTTGGGGTATGGGGTTGTACTTTGGACCCAGAAGGTTGAAGGTCTCGAAGGGCCATGGGGATGGAGAAATTGCCAAGCAGGCAGATCGCAAAAACGGCCAGCACCGGCTTAACTCCATAGGTAGGGGGTGTGTACAGAGGGTGGTTGATGTACTAGGCCATCCACGCTGCAGAGCCCCAGTAGTAGGTGCAGTTTTTGAAGATGTTTCGCAGAGGCATGGTTCCGTGAAAGAGGCAGTGCACAAAGTGTCTCCAGCAGGCGCTTGTGTATGGATGGCAGATGCAGGCGAGGTGCATCACTATGTGTCGGCTGGAGGTGAAGTCCTATTTCTATTTGCGGCCATAAATGAAGGGCACCCGGAAGTAGAAGAGCAGATAGATGAGAAGGGGCCCGGCATACTCAGTGAGGAAGACCGTCACCCAGCTGATCTGGGCCCCCAGGTCCCAGAAGTAGAGCGTGGCCGTTGTGACCACAGGAAGCTTCTGCATGACATCCTCCTCTCTCAAGGACTTTGCCTTCAGGTCCGCGGAGGGACTGGAGGGCAGGACACCACTGCACGCGCCTCTTGGTGAAAAGGTTCTTGATCTCAGCAATGGTGGCTTGAGGCTCCACCCTGTCCAGGAAGCACAGCTTCCCCCTCGGCTTTGCATCCCAAATCTCCACCTCGCAGTGCTTCATGGTTCCTCCACAGGATGTCACCCGCTCCGCTGCAGCTCAGTGGCCGCGCTGCGGCAGGAAACACTGCCCCGGCCCACACGTGGGGAACCCCACTTTTTTTTTTCTTTCCCAAGACAGGGTTTCTCTGTGTAGCTCTGGCAATCCTGGACTCGAACTCACATCGATCCGTCTACCTCTGCCTCCCGAGTGCTAGGACTAAAGGTGTGCACCACCACGCCCGGCTGAAAAAGATTCTTGGTCCTCAGCTGCAAACAGCCAAAATGTACACGGATGATGATGATGTGTGAGGTACATGTTAGATTAAAGATATTTAACTTTGCTCCATGCCAGCCATGAGTGAGAGTGCAAGAGATTCCACTGTGGAAAGGGAAAAAAAAAGGTTCAATATTAGGTCTAAATATGTTTAAATATGTTAAATAAGTCTGCAGTGAATTCAAGACTTGAAAGTATTTAAAGATTGTATTATATTTTAAAGTATCAATATTCTTATTATATAATGAAGAGGATATTTGTTAATATAAATGGAAACAGTTGATGACATTTTTTATCTCAGATTTTTAAATCTTGAAAATGAAAATCAGCTTTTTGTTGGACACAGCATTTGTTTATATGGCATAAACCCTGGGCTAGCTCATAATAAAGTGCCATATTCTAATCTGTGGATGGCATCTGCTTCCATAACCCTGGCCCTGTGTAAATACAGACAAAAATACATCAATGTTACTAAACAGGCAGACTGCAGTATTTTTTCCCCACATCTGGTTATGCTTAGTAAATATATTGCAGTAGAAAATGCACACTATATACATCCTTTTTTTGTTTGTTTTGTTTTTGTTTTTCAAGACAAAGTTTCTCTGTGTAGTCCTGGCTGTCCTGGCACTCACTCTGTAGACCAGGTTGGCCTCAAACTAACAGAGATCTGCCTCCCTCTGCCTTCCAGTGTTGGGATTAAAGGTGTGCGCTGCCTGGCTTAACACTACACACATTCTTTACCAAAAAAGGGGGGAGTGGCCAGATACCATGTAATCTGTTGCCACAGACCAAAATCTCAATGATTCACTTCAGAAATCTCTTATCTCCTTCACACCCTATATTCTGGGCTGAAAAAAAATGCACATTTCTTTGTAATGAGAGGTAGTCTGAAAGTTCTGAAGTTGCTAAAATCTGTATTTTTCAAAGAAAGGAATAGTAACAAAGGATTCACATGACAGTCAAGAGGGAGAAATTAACTCTCCAAGCCACTGCATTTCAGTTTTAGGAATCCACTGGATAAAAGGCACACAAATAAGCAAGACCTTCAGTTTTAGTGATATCTCTATAACAGTTACCCACCCCATCATAATTCTGCAAAAGCAATTCAAATCATGGCTAAGTACTTTCCAGTTCTGAAATGAGAAGAACGCATCCTCCCTGAGACTAGTAGCAAATACTGAGACCTACAATGTAGTTACAATAAAGCAGTGACAAGGTAAGATGATGTACTCACAATGGGGAAATGATCCTCTACAGACAGCTTTATTTAAAATGGTTACGAGAAACATGTGGCAGTTTTTAAAATCTGATTCCATTTTCTCTATAGACTCCATTCTAAGAAGGAAAGCAAATTTCAATTTATATTAAGTTCATAGGAACTAGTAATAGGCAGGTTATAAAATTATCATTGGAGTTAATTTCTAAAATCCTAAGGCTAATGAGTATAAACTATGAAACATTGTACTTTACATTAATTTGCATTATTTCTCATAGACAGCATCTCATTGTATTGGTTAGGTCTGACAGGCACTTAATACCTTCGCTCCTAAGTATCTTTCATTTTTCTTTTCTTTTCAAAGACAGGGTCTCTCTGTGTAGCCCTGGCTGTTCTGGACTTGCTTTGTAGACCAAACTGGCCTCGAACTCACAGAGACCCACAACATACACAGGAGAACACGTTACAATATGTTCATGTTGTATAGGGGTTTCCCCCAAGCTGATCCATTCCCTGGAATCACCCACCATGCCCCACCCTGCAGGGAAGCACAAGACTCATGTGTAGGAAAGTGGAAAGTAGGAAGCTTCTGGATGTTTCTTCTTCACCTTTACAGAAGGTAAGACTCTACTCACAGGAGGTGCAGAGGACAGACTGTCAAGATGCCTGCAGGTCCTACAGAGAGGTCAGGGATGGGATGAAGCTTTGATAAGTAATCATCCATATCATGGTGAGCCTTTTGGTGACATGGCTAATAAATTTTTGATTATCCTTGCTCTTCTAAGTGACCTATCATCCGGACTCACGTTAATAACCCCAGTGTGTACTCACTGGTTTACCAAGATGGACTCTGGTTCATTTATTACTTTGGTCTATCATAGGTATATTTTCTGGGCTAATATGGTGTGTGTTTGTGTGTGTGTGTGTGTGTCCCACGCATAGCTCATCAACCATCTTTGGCAGTCATTTACCTAGGGCCAACAAACCTCCTCTCATCTTTTCCATAGTACTTACTTAGAAGCAATTTTGATACATTTTAAAGCAAAACATTTCATAAATACTGGTGTGCACAGAGACTTTAATTCACGATCTTCCAGCCTCCACTTTTCAAGTAGGTCAAAGTTTATGTCTCCACACCAGCTCTAAAGTGCTTAAGTCCTCACCCTTGCTTTTTTGCTATTTGTCATACAAATGGAATAGTTTAAACTTAGTAAAGCATCTGGAGTAGTGCTTCTCTCTTCTGGCTCAGTGTTACAGAGAAAGTAATTTTGTATAATTTGATAGGATATATCAAGTCAGGAAGGCTTCTGTTTTGTGTTGTGGGGAACAGAACTCAGGACATGAGCTGTCCTAGGCAAGTGTTTCACCACTGAGCTACATTCCTAGTGTCTGTCTTTTTTCTTGTATTTACTATTATTGTGCATGTCTGTGAGTAATGTGTTGCTTATGTGTGCACCACTGCATGCGTGATGATCTCAGGCGGCAGCTTTCTGCAACGAGGGCTCTGTCTCCACCTTTATGTAGCTTTTGAGGCTTGAGTTCAGGTTGTCAGGCTCGTGTGGCCTTTCTGTGTTGAATCATCTCACCAGCCCAAGGCAAATCTTTTCATACCCACAATTGTGAGCATCCTTACTATCACAAAGCTACAGGTTAAGCTTTTGAATGACAGCAACACAGAGGTGAATGCTTCCTTCTTTACTAACATGAACTAAACACAGATTTTGTTATAAAACCCAGTCAAGGGTTGGAGAGGTAGCTCAGCTGTTAAGAGTGATTAATGTGCAACCTCGAGGCTCGGAATTTGGATCCCAACACCTATATAATAACCTCTCTCATGCCTGCAGCCACAGCTTTGAGGAGGGTGGAGACTAAAGGCCTGCTGGAGCTTACTGGCTTCCAGTCTGGCTGAGGGAATGTGAGTCCCAGGTTCAGGGAGAGACTCCAACTCAAAGGAATTGGTGGAGAATGACAGAGGAAGATAGCCAGCCACCCTCTTCTGGCCTCTATACACAGACTAAGGTACTTGTATCCTTATGTATTTGTATGAATATACTCCTCATACAGGAACAAGCACACAAACAAAACCTCCAATCCACAAGGCATGAACTTTTACTTCAGCAAAGTAAACTATCACTGCATATAATTCATAAAGGAGACAGGCTAAACACTGAAACGTATATTCAAGTTGACATAAGAAGATAGCTGGGCTGGTAGTGCAGCTCAGTAGTAAAGCAGTTTCATAGCATATGTAAGGCCCCAAGTTCAATGCTCAGCATAAAAACAAAACTGGAGATGTTCCTGTAGACTGGAAGACAGAGCTCCTGGGCCCTTCGCTGCTTATTGACTTTTAAGTCTTTATGATACAAGTGAAAATCATAATGGAAATAAAATATACATTTTTTTTTTTAGAGCTTACAAACACAGAAATTTGCACAGTATCCCAGCATAATGTTCATCATGTTCCAGCAACTGTGAGGTGGTGGGGCTCATGACCCAGAGCTGTCCCTCTCCAGGAACTGCTGAGGTGAGCCCCACAGGTTTGTTATGCTGGCCTATATGCCTCTCCATGTTTGAAGGTATCTATAGTAAGACACCGAGCCTTGTACATAATCTGGGGATGTTTCTTATTTTAATTAAAAGATCTCAGATTAAAAAAAAACAAACCTGTTTTGCTCCTTATAAGAAAACTGACTTTCCTGATGCTATTTAGTTTAACTAGACAGATTCTATTTATGGTAGTGCATAGAACTGAACTTCAGGCCTTAGGCATGGTAGGCAAGCCAATAAAGTACACTCTCATTCTTCAAATTAAAAATGTAAATTCTTAGTTACAGTGGTGTGTGAACCATTATCAAGACTGGGCGTGGAAACTCTTCAAATGAAGCTACTCAGAAGGAAAGCTGAAACGGTTACAGTATGGGTTAACACATCGCACATACTTACTGCCAAGCTCCTAGGCCTGCCTGCCAACCTTCTGCAAACATGAGCGCCAGGTTCAACACTTTCATGATGGCTTCTTTCACAAAGCTGACCTAAACATCAATGTTTAAGACAAAATATGGGCTTTGTAACTATTAACAATGACACCAATACTTCTACCTAACTTAAGTCACAGAAAAAGTAAATCATTATCATGACTGTCTTTATGTGTAAGGAAGGTGGAATGTAAATCTGCACTCCAGGATGGCAAGCTTTCTTTCTTGCCATTTAGACTCTTCGGTGAACCTGGGACAGAAGGTCAACAGGAGTAAAACCACTCAGCTCCACATATTCATAACAAATTGGTGGTGCGCTTTCACTGCCTAACTGCACACTTCAGTTTTCACTTCTGTAGTCAGACTTTTTAAAAATTTAACTCTTGGTAGGTGGGCACACATGTGTAACCCCATTAAACCTGTTCTTTTCTAAGAGAAGATTGTGCAGGACAATAGGTTTTTTGTTTTTTTCGAGACTGGGTTTCTCTGTGTACCCTTGACTATCCGGAACTCTCTTTGTAAACTAAGCTGGCCTTGAACTCACAGAGATCTGCCTGCCTCTGCCTCCCAAGTGTAGGATTAAAGGCATGCACTACCACACATGGAGGGCTGTAGTTTTAAGATTCTAAACTCCACAACAGACAGTCATTCCCGCTTGCCTAGATTCCTTTCCACCCACTGGTTATACACGATGGTACTCTACATACCTTTTCTCTCAGCAGACATCGATCATGGATGGTTGACAAATACCTGTAGTGAATTTTAATCAACTGATCTAAATCTTTGGCTTCCTCAACTTGATGCTGAAATTCCAGCCCTGTACTGTGAAGAATCTTGAATGAGAAGACAAGAAGCTTAATTAGCACTGTTTGTCCAGGCTGCACAGCCAGCAAGCTCTAGGATTCTCTTGTCTCTGCCTCCTCCCTAGGTGTGTGCAACCACATGATTTTCACATGGGTGCTGGAGATCCAAACTCAAGTCATTAATGCCTTTGGGGTAAGCAATTTACCAACTGAGCTACCTCCCCAGTATCTTTTTCTTTCTCTCACTCACTCAGTGCTGGGGATAGAACCCTAAGTTTCATACATAGTGAAAAAATACTCTACCCTCCAGCTATAATATATGGACAACTCCTGATAGCCTTCTTTAAAAGCTTGTTCTTTTGAGCCTTTAGACAATGGCAGGGCCAGACCCTGGGATAGCCAGTTGGACATTAAATGAATACCTACCCTTAAAACAACAGACTTCCAAATGGGAAGGGAGAAGCTCAATAACCAACCAATCAAACAAAAGCACTGAAAAATGTAAAAATGTTATGACATTTGTTGTTAACCTAAGCATAATTTCTAATTTATTTATTTATTTGAGACAGGGTTTCTCTTTGTAGCCTGGCTGTCCTGGACTCACTTTTGATCAGGCTGGCCTCAAACTCAGGGATCTGCCTCTGCCTCCCTGAGTGCTGGGATTACAGGTGGGTACCACCACACCCAGCTCCTAAGCATCATCTTTTTTTTTTTTTAATATTTTTTATTTAATTTTAATTTATGTCCATTCCATGTGGGAGTGTCAGGTCTTGGAGTTACAGACATTTGTGAGCTGCCATGTGGGTGCTGGGAATTGAACCAGGGTCCTTTGGAAGAGCAGGCAGTGCTCTTACCCACTGAGCCATCTCTCCAGCCCACATCATCTTTATAATACAAACATTTTCAATAAATTTTTGTAAGTTCAGACAGTACAGTATTGATCTTTCTCTAAGAAGAACCCAAGTTTACTTCAAATAGAAAACAACAACAAAAAAAAACTAAGTAAAAATTAAGCTCCTATTTACTCCTTTTCACAGTTAAGTGCTTTACGCTGGCTCTGCGAAGGCTAGTGGTACTGCAATCAGGCATGCAGAGCAACCTCGCCACATCCTCACACTGGCTTTTAAGTCACTGCATCCCAACAAGATGAGTTAGACCATCTTGCCTAGAGGTAAACCAAAGGGGCAGCACGGAAGGGTCTTTGCTGAAGTGAGTGCTGTCCTCTAGCACTGCCACAGTCCAGGCATCTGAGCTCTTCTCTGACAACTGCATCTCTGGAACTGGTTTTTGCATGACTGAAAAATGCATCTTTCTTGCTTTCTGGAGAACTTCTTTTCACCTGTACATATGTGTAGTGAGTATGCGTGAGCACATGTATGGAGACCTTCACTTTATTTATTGAAGCAGGTCTCTTTCAGAAGCCTAAGTTCCCTCCATCTGCTGGTTTATCCTGCCCTGGGCATTTCCAGTCTTTGGCTCCCTGGGCAGTACACCACCATCCTTGCTGGGCCCTGTGTGTTCTGGAGATCTGCACACCAGTCCTCATAAGCACCTTATTTACTAAGCTGTTTCCTTAGCTCATTACATCTTTTAAAAAAAAGATATAATCCAGTTGTACCTCTTTCTTAAATATCACCCTTACCTAGGATTTAGGTTATTATTAAATACTGAAGCCATTTTTCAGAGACAGCTATCACCAATGATGAAATTTAGTGGTCTACTAAAAAAGTGCTAAAGGCCATTCCACAGGCTCAGACACAAATGGGGCATCTATCTTATAGCCCTTCCCCAACACAAGGATCAGCATGGAAGATGAAGTGGAAAGATTGTAAGAACCAGGTGATCATGGAGGACAAAGCAAAACAGTGTCTTGTGGATATGATGGGACTACTGTGCTCAGGAAGCAAACAGCAGCTGTCAGTGCCTACATAAGATCAAGCCAGTTAATCTTGGGTACGGGGTTCATGAGCTCCCACTATTAAGTGAGGAGCTATGGACAGCTGGTGGCATTTTGGGGATAGACAATCAGTTTTCTTTAGGGGCATGGCTCTTAGTTAGTAGGTCAACCATGCTCTCATGGATAGGGCCTCGACGCAGGAGTATATGGACACAAAATGGAGTTCATGAGTTATTTAAAATAAAATAAGAGCCAGGCATGGTGGCACATACCTTTAATCCCAGCACTCAGGAGGGAGAGGTAGGCGGATCACTGTGAGTTCGAGGCCAGCCTGGTTTACAAAGCAAGTCCAGGACAGCCAAGATAACATAGAGAAACCCTGTCTCGAAAACAAAAATAAATAAATAAATAAATAAATAAATAAATTAAGGGAAGTGGGTCTGGGAGGAGTTAAGGGGCGGGACTGAGGTAAACATGATCAAAATATATTGTATGATTTCTCAAAGAATAAAAATATTTATTAAAAATATACTGTCAGGAAAAAAATATTGTCAGGGCTGGAGAGATGGCTCAGACTGCTCCTCCAGAAGTCTTGAGTTCAATTCCCAGCAACCACATGGTGGTGGCTCACAATCATCTATAATGTGATTTGATGTCCTCTTCTGGCATGGTAGAGCACTGTATACACAGTAATAAATAAAAATTAATATATATATTACTTCTCACAGACATGTTATTGAATAATGAAATTATGTTTACTTTTGTTTTTTTTTCATAATCTCTGAGTGTTCGGTGGCTCTTTTGTAGTCATAGATACATGAGTGTTCTCTTTGAATTATCACCTACATGAGACAAAAGAACTGGGGAGACAGACAAACACCAACCCTAGTCATGATGTAGTTGTGTAAACTATTCACAAAGTGCATGAGCTTCACTCTTAAGAGAAACATGCGATGAATCTGCTGCCTCAGTGATTCTTTTGGTGGTCCAAACTGGGAGGGTGTGTCTTGTTCACGTAGAATGTCTTCCTTTGCTTGGGATCTTTCAGCAGCATTAGCCAGCTCTATAAAATTGAACAGACAAAACGGGCAGAAAGGGAATTAATTGAAAGCCACCGGTTCCCTTCCATGAAATGAGGGGTGCTGCATCAGCAGGGCTGGGAACCCAAACAAGGGCATATCTGTGCCTTAGGAAGATGAAACACCAAGCTTCATGAGGCTGGAGCTGGAGCTCAGTTGGTATGGTACTTGTCGTGCTTTTTTTTTTTTTTTTTGAGACAGAGTTTCTCTGTGTAGCCTTGACTATCCTGGACTCACTTTGTAGACCAGGCTGGCCTCGAACTCACAGTGATCTGCCTGCCTCTGCCTTCCAAGTGTTGGGATTAAAGGCGTGTGCCACCACTGCCCGGCTTTGCCTCTCATATTTGAAGCTCTGGGTTCATTTCTCAGTACTGAAAACCAGTCATAAAGACACAAATCTGTTAATCCCAGCATTGGGGAGACACAGGGAGATGGATAAATAATAAATACTTATCATGGTTGAGAATAAAATCTCTGCAAGACCCTGACTAGACTTTTTGCATGTTGCACAAATATTTAGAGTCAATTCCTTACAAGTAATTACATTTAAGATCCATCCTATGGGTTCCTGATACTTCATTATTTTTATCTATGCATGACTGGGTGTCATATGTGTTTGTGTGTGCACTGTGCACTGTAGACCCCAGAGCGTGTTCTGATACCTTGGATCTAGTATCAGGAGTAGATGTAAGCTGGCCAAAATGGACCCTGTAGAAGAGCAGCAGGCACTCCTCACTGCTGAGCTATGCCTCCAGCCCCAAACTTAATTCCTATAGCTGGGGACTGGTAAATATGCTGCCATACAACTGTGCCAATTTGGTTTTTCTTTGCATATACAAAATAATGAAAACCTTAAAAAAATTTCCAGGACCAAAACGAAGTAGTTAATTTATTGAAATAAGTCTTACCACCAAACAGCAGAACATCCAGGCTGTATTTTGCCCATTTTATTTGCAATAGGAGAAGAAACACTTGATTATAAATTTTTTGACATTCTACACTTATAACAATGTCCACAGGCCATGGGACCTACGAAAACAAAAACACAAGTTACTTATATACCTTAATTTTAATTAAAAAAATTGTTTTATAATAAAAATGATTAGTGCTTACCTTGTAGCTCAGGGTAAGACCATCTAAGATATGAACTGGTAGTTTCTTCTTGGTTGTATCAACATTTTCAAAAGATATAGATAAACTAAATGAAGAAGTTTCAGTTTTAGTTTGTGATAATACTACAATCACATAAAAAAATGTCCTTATAAAAGGGTCCATGGGCAGGGTGTGTCCCTCAATGGTACAACACTTGTGCACTGTGAATGAGGTCCTGACATTAATAATACCATATAACCACCGTCCTGTCATGCAATATAAATATGCTAATGAACTTATATTTTCCGGCATATACCTCAAAAAACAAACTTGCTTTTAGAAATGAGTGGCAGTTGTTTTTGATCCCCCTTATCCCCTCCCCTTCTGTTTTTTTTGGGGTGGAGGTACATATATGTTTGTGGAGTGTGCAATGTGTTTGTCTAATTGTGTGTGTCTGTGTGTTTAGGTTACAGGTAAATCACTTTTCATTTCACTCACTGAGACAGGGCTCTCACTGAACCTGATGCTTGATAGCCAGCCTGCTCCAAAGACTCTGTCCGACTACCTGACACCTCCCAAGGGCTGGGCCTACAGCTTACCTATCATGCCCATATGGCTTTTGTATGTGGGTGCTGGGGACCCAAACTTCGGTTCTCATTCTTGTGTGGCAACACCGTTATCTAATGAGCCATCCCTTGGCCTCTTTTTTTTGGTGTGTGTTTTGCCTCAAATTCCTAGGCTCAGATGAGCTCCTTGCCTCAGACCTTAATACCTGGCACCAGAGGAATATGCCACCATATCAGCTTTGATTTTCTTTTCCTTTTTTCTTTTTTTTGAGACAGGGTTTCTCTGTGTAGCCCTGGCTGTTCTGTGACTCACTCTGTAGACCAGTCTGGCCTCAAATTCAGAGACCTGACCGCCTCTGCCTCCCAAGTGCTGGGATCAAATGTGTGTACCACCACTGCCCCGCTCAGCTTTCATTTTCTAACTTGTAGGGTTAATATAAAGACAAAATAACACATGTGGTGTGGTCTGAATACATAATGTTCTCCATATATGCAAGATTTGAATGCTTAATCCTCAGAAAGTAGAGCTATTTGGAGAGGTTCTGGCCACTCAGGAGGTGGGCTCAGCTGCAGTAAGTAGTTCACTGAGGTCTCCTTGGGACTGTTTTCCTTGGCGCTGTTTCCTAGCCCACTACTGCATTACTATACTCCTCTTGACAAGATGTCAACTGCTCTGCTTAACTGCATCCCCCTTGCCACGACACACACAAGCCTTTCAATCTGTGAGCCAAAATAGCCTTGCCTTGAAGTTGCTTCCATTAGGTAGCCTGGTTATAAGGACAAAAATTAACCAATAATAGCGAGTAAACATTCACAATGATATCTTGGCACAGGTCTACGTTACCGTAAACTGTCTTCGGGATACCGCTGTCCTACTGCTTCTTGGAGTTGGACATTAAGAAAAGACACATTTTGCCAGGTTTCCTTTTCTCTTATCTTATCAAAAATTGAAGTATAGAAGTCATACATAGTGTCTCCACCTTCCATCAAGAAAAAATTCCTCATGGCCTGCAAGTACTCCACCAACCTTGAAGAGAGAGAACACATTTTATGCCTACCCTGTAAAATTCTGGAACATAGCCAGGTTTATACAGTCATTTGTCAGTCAGGTGTATATAAAACATTCACTCATGAAATTAGAATATTTATTCCTATCAAAACTTATGGCAAATCACAAAAATGAAACAAACAAAATAATTAAAATTCTACTATCCAAACATTTACTTAGTTACTATTTGGAATATTTCCTTTCAGTCTTTTGCTGAGCATTAAGGAAAAGATACCCATCCTACTGTATTAAACATCCTGCTTATAAACCTCTGTATTTAACCTAATATGCTGCTAAGTTTTTCATCAACTTGACACCGCTTTGGTTATTCTGAAATAGGAAACCTCAATTTGGCCTATAGGCAAGTCTGTAGGGGCATTTCCTGATTCATACTTGAAAAAGGATCCCCAGCATACTTGTGGATGATGACACCTCTGTCTGGGCTGGTGGTCCTGGGGTATAAGAAAGTGAGGCATAGCTGGGTGTGGTGGCGCATGCCTTTAATCCCAGCACTTGGGAGGCAGAGGCAGAGGCAGGTGGATCATTGTGAGTTTGAGGCCAGCCTGGTCTACAAAAAGTGAGTCCAAGATAGCCAGGACTGTTATACAGAGAAACTCTGTCTCAAAAAAAAAAAAAAGCAAGACGCTAAGACGCTAGGCATGGTGGCCCACACCTTTAATCCTAGCACTGGGGAGGCAGAGGCAGGTAGATCTCTGTGTTTGAGGCCAGCCTGGTCTACAAAGCAAGTCTAGGACAGCCAAGATTACACACTGAAACCCTGTCTCAAAAAAAAAAAAAAAGAAAGAAAGAAAGAAAGAAAGAAAGAAAGAAAGAAAATGAGGCATGGTGGCATAGGCCTTTAATCCCAGCACGCAGCAGGTGAATCTCTGTGAGTTTGAGGCCAGCCTAGCCAAAAAGAGAGTTCTAGGATAGCCAGGGCTGTTACACAGAGACACCCTGTATCGAAAAACCAAAAAAAGCAAAGAAAAAGAAAACAGTGCAAGTCCTGGGAAGCAAGCCAGTAAGAAGTGTTCCTTCCTCTGTGCTCTCTCAGCTCCTTCCTTGGCTTCCCTCAATGATGAACTGTAAGCTGTAAGTCAAATAAATCCTCTCCTCCCAAGCTGCTTTTGGTTAGTGTTTTATCACAACAGTAGAAGCAAACTAGGACACTTTAATTTTATGAATGTTATGGAGTTTACACATGGACATGAATAAGTCAGCGTTAGAACTAGCTATCTATTACCAAGTAATTTATGTTTTGAGGGTTTCTTTTTCCTTTTGGTATGTCTTTTGGCACAAACTCTCACATAATGAATTAAAGTTACAACGTATTTAAATTTTGATGGTTAACTGATCTTTTAAAAAGAAGACTTAACTACATATTTATTCTCTAATTAAAGTTTTCTTGAAATAATAGACTTTAAATATTATTATACAGAAGGTTCTATACTTAACTCTCAGTACCAAAGACCAATATACACACACACAAAAAAATTAAAAAGGAAAAGGAAAAAAAAAAAAAAAAAAAAAGGAAAAGAAAAAAAATCCACTGGTTAACAAACAATAACTAATTACTTCTAAAGCTAAATTACTTTTTTTTTTTTTTTACCTGAAATCTCTCTTTAAGGTTTGCATGAGATTTCCACAGCAATGTAGATACTGTTTATCAATGTGAGGATAGAGGCAAGATCTTAGTGTTAATTCAAAAGTCTGGCAAGTCACAGATTCTGATGATCTATCCACACATATGTCACCACCAGCAAACTTCTCATGAAAGTCGCTCTGCTCCAAATACAACCTTCAATATTAAAATGTGAGTGAGTCTTCATTCTGTGAGCAACTGTTGACAGAATTCTAATAAACCAGAGCTGAGAGTCCCACTTCCACCGTTACTTTCAGATGATCAATCATCACAGAAAGAAACTTCTCCCCCAGAACATCCTTTCTGGATCACTGCTGCTTAGGGTCAGCACTGAAATTAGTGCTTCCATTAGTGCACTACACGGCGAATGGTCATCAGAGACCACAGGGAATTACGGCTTATTCCACTGGAGTTAAGTTCCTGAAAGCCTCTCAGCCCAAGACACAGGCAACACAGAGGGAGACAGTGCAGAGCCTTTCCAGACTTTCAGAAGCATACTTTATGTAAGTTACAATATTCTTAGGCAAAACTACACACTGATATAGGTGAACACAACCTTCTCGTATTCTATTGTGAGAAAGGACAAGGCTTTTGTTTTTAAGCCAGGAAAAACCTACCAGACAGAAGCAATTATGAAGTGTTATATAGATATTGCTAGCTTAGCCACTGAAAATATGGTAAGTTATGTTATCACCTTGCAAAATTGATGGCCAGCAGTGGGTCATGAATATCATCCAGCTCAAGATGCCTTTCGGCAATGGACTGCATCTTTACTAAGTTCTCTTTGGTTGCCTGCTGATCAGTAAGAATGGGCGAAGTACAATCTTCTCCATGTTGAAGACGCAACTGTATAGATTCCAGAAAGAGTGTATATAAGCTTTTTCTTTCTGCATCTGAAATACAAATACACAGACTGAATTTTCTTCTCACCTGCACAAAACCAAGATGGCTAAGAATGAGGGAAAGGCTTCTGAGGCCATCCTCTGAGTGGATGCGCTACTGCAGGTTAATGGCTACTGAGGGACAGTAACTTTTCCTTGGGGATGTGGCCAGTGTTAGGTTGCCCATACCATGTACCAATGAGTAGAGTTAATTGGATTCAATGAATTATAAAAACATAATATTTAAGAGGGATAAAATTAGAAGGATGTATGTTGGGGGAAGCCTGGGAAGAGCTAAACAAGAAAAGAATCAAAGGTGATTATGATCAAAATATATTGTATACATGCATGAAATTTTAAAAGAAAAAATGCTATTAAAACCAACCAACCAACCAACCAAACCAAACCAAGGTGATGCCTGGGTGTGGTGGTGCACACTTTTAATCCCAATACACAGGAAGCAGAGGTAAGAGGATCTCTGAGTTCAAGACCAACCTGGTCTAAAGAGTGAGTTTTAGGACAGCCAAGGAGACCCCACCTCAAAAAACCCAAACGAAGCTAATAAGCAAAATCTATGGTGATAATTTCCACTGACATAAATGGCTTTGCTCACTTTGTGTTTGAGGGAGACATCAGTTAAGCCAGGCCACAGAAGACACACACAGACAAAACCACTACCTCTGGCTGCCGCCTGCCATGCAGAGCCCTCTGCACAGCTCAGGTTCTTCAGCAGCTGCATTGACTTGCCAGCCATGATGATCTGCTTCAGCACAGGCTTGAGGAAGGACACCATGGTGTGCTGTCTGCTGGGGGCACCCTGGTCACTCCCAGAACTGGCGCTGGCATTGTCACTCATTTTTTCTTCATTTTCTGTCTTTTCTGATACACTATATAACGTGTAAGTTGCATACCAGAAGTCTCTGTGATTTACTGGAACATTTTTGTTCCTATGGAGATTGAAAAGAACTTTAAGTGTTAATTTACGTTCCTTAAAAACAACAGTATACTTTGTTTTAGTTTTAGGTAAGTTGTTCAGACATTCTATACTATAGCAATATCAACTGCTAGTAAAATGATCTTCAGGAAAAATGGAGTCCTTTTTATCTAACCTCATTCAGTTTCATGTATAAAAATAAGTAGTCCCAATTTAATTAGAATTTAAATTAGCATTTTCCTAACTTGGAATTAAACAGAATATAACTACTTAGCTCCCTTTAGAAATAGTACAAATTGTTTTCCATTGCAGCTTATGAATTTGTTTGAAAAGTCAACTGACCAATGGGAAAGTTTTACAAATGGATTAAGATTTTTCTTTATTAAATATTATGTTAAGAAGAAAATATGTACCTTATTTTAAGAAATAAACTCTGGGCATGGTGGTGCATGCCTTTAATCCCATCACTTGGGAGGCAGAGGCAGGAGGATCACTGTGAAGTCGAGGCCAGTCTGGTCTACAAAGCCAGTTCAGGACAGCCAAGATAACACAGAGAAACCCTGTTTCAAAAAACAAAAAACAAAAACAAAAAAAAAACAAACAAAAGATCACACACACACACACACACACACACACACACACACACACACACACACGCCTCAAAGGCATGTCCTATACTATTGTCATATCTTACTGATAATTTATAATAGAAATAGTTTGTAACATTTGATGTCATGTAGGTTCATCTCATAGGGAAGTAGCACACATTTAAAAACCATTCAAAAATTTAATTTCTATGAAAAGATATGAGTTGCCGTAAAACTCAAAGATATGTTTAATTGGTTGGGACCTGACACCTGTTTGTAAAGAGGTAGCAGAACACGCCTGTGCTATGGTAGCAATGCACCTCTATTACTACCCTACCCTCTCAGTTCCATGTGAAACTTACTAAGTATTCAGTTTTGGTGTGGAATCAGATAAACGCCAGCAGCATCCCCTGAACTCAATGCAAAGCCTCACCTCTGTATGATAAACTCCCTCGCACCATCCCATAGGTGTCCATGCACGATCCACTCATCTACAGTCTGCAGGTAGGGTCGCACTGTTTCCACCCAGAGAGAGAACAGGAGAGAGACCTAAGGATGAGACCTTGCTTGGTTAGTCTTCAGAGCTCCTCTCATTAGACTAAGATCAAATTCTAAAGTTCAAAATGCTTTTAAAAGTGACTGTATTGGCCGGGCGTGGTGGCACATGCCTTTAATCCCAGCACTCGGGAGGCAGAGACAGGTGGATCGCTGTGAGTTCGAGGCCAGCCTGGTCTACAAAGCGGGTCCAGGACAGCCAAGGATACACAGAGAAACCCTGTCTCGAAAAACAAAACAAAACAAAAGAATAAGCCAGAAAGCAGCATTCCTCCATGTTTTGTTTCTGTTCCTGCTGTCAGGTTACTGCCTTAACTCCTATCCTGTTTTCCCTCAATGAGGAGAAAGCTAAGTCCTTCAAGTCTTCGGACCTCCACAGGCATGCTGTGGCATATGTGTCTCCACCCCTACTCCCAAATAAATAAAAAATGAGAAAATTATTTTATTCTCCTCTGGGTACTGATAGGAAAAATACTGCATAAGTGAAAGAAGTTAAATTCCTTTATGTACTAAACTTTGATATTAAAATGGCACGAAGACAACAGTCATACCAACTGTTGGAACAAACCAGTAACTTACCCATCAGTCTCTAGTTGGATTTGTAATTATAAAAAATTATGGAGGGGCTGGAGAGATGGCTCAGCAGTTAAGAGCACTGTCTGCTCTTCCAGAGGTCCTGAGTTCAATTCCCAGCAATCACATGGTGGCTCACAACCATCTATACTGGCATGATGCCTTCTTCTGACATACAGGTATACATGCAGATAGAACACTCACATACATAAAATAAATAAATAAATCTTTTAAAAAATTATGAAAAAAACATGTATCACAGAATTCATTATCTTAGCCTCTATGTTTTGATAGGGATTGCCATGTAGCCCAGTATCATCTCAAACTTACACCTCTTGCCTCGGCCTCCTGACTGCATGTGCTTACCACCATCTTAGCCATTGTAATACAGAAGTTCAGTAGCATTAAGTACATTCATGCTGAAACTCTCCACTCTAGCTCCTAGAAGTCTGGTATACAAGGAGACTGCTTTAGACACTCCATGTCATAGGCTTGAGACCTCTTTCTTTTTAGAAAGGTATCTCATTATGTAGCTGTTGATGACCTGTAACTTGCTATGTAGACCAGGCCTGAAGTTCTTCAACTCAGAGACCTGCCTGCATCTGAATGCTGGGATTAAAGGTGTGTACCACTATTCCTGGCTGTCTTGTATGTAAAAAAGATTTACAGAAATATCTATATAGGTATTTTTAACTTCTTGTCTTTTTTTTGCTTCATTCCTTTTGGTTCTTTTGATAATTAAAACTAATAAGCCAGACATGAATTCAGAAGGTAACTGAAACAATGTCTGGCAATCATGACTTATACATCATTAAACAAAAAATTACGACAGGCTATTCATTATGTTTTCGTCGTGCGCTTTAGTTCAAACAGAAGTCCAACGCACGGTTTGTTCAGAGGCTTCGCCAACACTGTCATATCCAAGAATGGCCTTGTACAGGGTGTTAAGCAGGTGAGACGCCCGCACGACATTCCGAGTATCAGGTGGGACTTCCGCCACTCCAGTACTGAACACTTTGTGCAGGACTTTTAGCTGAGCCAATCGAGGAGCCAACTTGTTCACCACTATTGCAAGTGTTATTGTTGTATCTGTTAAGTATCAATAAATCAAAATGAATTGCAAGGAAAAATATCTGTGACTAACATATAATACTTATGCTAATAATGCTATTTCTTTGACATATGGGAAGGTTAGCCAAATGAGGATGGTAGATTTTAGTATCATATCTTCCTTCAAGAAGGAATTCTCATAAACCAAGGAGAAAATAACCCAGACAAAAGTGTTGTATAAGGGAACTGACATACATCAGAATAGGAAAGACAAGTGGTTTTTAATGTAACAGAAAGGCACTCAACTTCATTTAAAAAAGAACATAAACTAAAATGACACAAGGTAAAGCAATGCCCACACCTACCTCTACTAGTTCACCACCACAATCTTCTAGTTCAGTGAGGGACAGGGAGCTACAAAGGGGTGGCTCAACCAAGTTCCTGGATGGTAGCGGCACAACATCAAAGTAGGTGTATAGTGCTATACATGTGGCACAATAGCACATCACAAAGATACTGTATGCCTCAACATACTACTGGACGTGCAGCCTGGCTACAGTGTTGTTGCACTGTGGCGCCTGCGCCACCGTGGTACGGGGTCGAGGGCGAGGGACTGCAGATTTAACCCTCCCTCCCTCCCTCCCTCCCTCCCTCCCTCTCTCTCTCTCTCTCTTTCTCTCTCTCTCTCACACACTCACACACACACACACACACACACACACACACACACACACACACACACACACACACACACACACACACACTAACACAGCGGGTCCTTCACGCTAAGAGAGCAGCAGGTGCAGCAGCAGCTGCGGCAGCCGTTTATTATTCGCCTCCCTTTCAGAGTTCCAAAGAGCCTTCTTATAGGCAGCAAAACAGGAATCCTCCTCCCAGGTGAAATCCCTCAAGAGGTGATTGCACACAGGAGGACAAGTCTCGAGGAAGGGAGGGGCACGTTCTCAGAGCAGTAAACATGACTAGCTAACCAAGATTAACACAGAAATGGAAGCTGGTAGAAACAGGACATGAAACAGCAAGACAGGCAGGCAGCCCAGTCGGGCCTGGTTCCTACATTGCACCATCAGTTTCCTAGCTGATTCTGTAACTTCACCACTCAGAGAAACAAGAAAACATGAGAGATCTTTGTGTTACTCTGTCCTTAGTTAAAGAAGAAAACAAAAACAGAAACAAACCCACACACCGGTTGACCTTTTTATATCTCTCATATTGGTAAAGAACAAAAGTTTAGTAACATATAACAAGATTCTGCTGACAAGAGCATAAACTTATCTATTTTTTATTTTAGAGAAATATAGGAAAATCTAGCAAAAGTCACATGTTATCATATACACTCTTTAACCTATCAATTTCATTCTGCATATGTGTAATTACTGTAACATGTAAGTGGTAATCATTGCAGCTATGCTAACAGTAGAATGGAAACAACCCGTATGTCCACCATTGAGAACTGGGCTATGGTATAAACAAAATGGTTTTTTGTAAAAAGAAACGAGGGAGAGCCAGGTGGTGGTGGTGCACGCCTTTAATCCTAGCACTCGGGAGGCAGAAGCAGGCAGATCTCTGTGAGTTCGAGGCCAGCCTGGACTACAAAGTGAGTTTAGGATAGCCAGGGCTACACAGAGAGACCCTGTTTTAAAAAACAAACAATCAAACAAATACCCCCCAAAAACAAAGAAATGAGGGAGCTTCCATATGCATACATAGTGCCTTCTAAAATGTAGCCGAAGCTGCCTGTCCTTGGGAGGGGAGCTGAAGCAAAAAAAGTGATCACTGTAAGTTGTTCTGTATTTTTTCTTTTTAAGAAAGACTAATGGCTTAAAAATAAAAATTCAAGGTAGCTTAAAAATTATGTAACACTTTTATTACATGTAACTGTGTGTGTGAATGTGGGTACGGGTGATGGAGGGGTAGTAAGCAGGTAGATGAGTGTGCCACAGTGCACATGTGCAGGGAGAGGAGCCCTTGAAGGAACTGCTTTCTCCTCTACCATTCAGGTCCTACGTACTGTACTGAGGTTGGAAGGCTTGGTGGCAAGTGCCTTTATCTGTTGAGCTATCTTTCTAGCCTGAAAAAAATCACTTTAAAAATCAATGTATTCATAAGAATTACTTATTTGCCATGTAAATTTAAAATCATTTATCAATAAATGGATAACTTTAATAATACCCAAATGAGTTAGGTTGCTTATGAATTACAAAAAAAGTACCTACCACTACTGATGATGCACTTCTCAATCTCTGTAAGTTCCTTTTTGAAGTTAATGAAGTACTTGTAGAGGGCCCACATGAAAGCCTGGTAGGTTCTGAAGGGGGCTTCAGGGGGCTTCTTAGGTATGGAGCCATTTCCAGATGACAAGCTTTCAGAGCTGTGCCCCATGACTTCATCAATGAACTCCTGAAGCCGAAACACAACCTGGCCATATGCTGCTATTTGCTCAAGCACAGATCGTAAACAGCTCTACAACAGAAGGCACGCATAATCATTTAAAGCTGGCCTTCCACAGACTTGCAAACTAATTTCTCTTTAACTGTAAAAGACTGTTTTAAACTGTTTGGTATATAACAAAGTAACACAATGAATTTACTTCATATTGAAAAGAAACAGTGGATAAATGATTTCTACCTGCTACAGAATTATGGCCTATACCTTTTAAAAACAGTAGCAAAAGGTAAAATGAAATAAAAATTAAATATCACAAATAATGTTTAAGAATTAGCTAAGCCCTGTAATGATGCACAACTTAACTTTGCTTTTTAGTTTTCACTCTATTCAATTAATTTGATATTTTAAATTGTTCTAAAGTTGTATTGCCAACATTTAAGACTTCTGCCTAATTTTAATTTTAAGAGACAATAATCACAAATACTTACATGCGTCAAATGAGTCACGATGATGTTGTTTCTCACGGTTACCTTCCCATCGATCAACTGAAATATAAACAGCTTCTTTACCCCTGAAAGTAACCTGAAATGCAATTTAAAAAGGTCAATATACTTGAGGTTTACTAAAACAATCAAAGCATAGCTTCAAATTTTATTTTTAAAACCCAGAACTGGGGGACAAAATAGGTAGATAACAAGAAAAGGGGAAAATTATCAAACTTCATTTGTAGTGATATTTTTAAGAATTCTGGAACTTTGGTGTCTTTTAAAAAACACAGAAATATTAAGAATGTGCTTTCACTTAACCCCAAGTGTAAGGATGGGGACTGCTGTGGACTGTCCACAGCAGCTGACCACAATTTCCCTTGTGCTCTAGCAGCAGCAAGGTTTTGCTTGCTGGCTGCAGAAAATTTCTGCAATTTTATGTTTGGAATTCTGGGAACTTTACAGAGGGTATATAAATGCAAGAGCCCCAAGAGGTGGTGTTGGTGGATGGTGGTCATTTAGGGAAGTTGGTTGTGGTTTGCTAGTACCTGAGGTTAAAGAAGAATTAAAAGGAAAAAAAAATCAGATTAGGGGATTTTTCCTAATTCCTTGATCCCTTCTATCCTTGTTTCTCTCCTGCCCAGTGTTGGGGGTAGTGGTGTGGGGATAAAGAAGAATCCACAAAGTAGAAAGACCAGCTACATTCACAGGAATTTTCCACATTCACTGAAATCTTTTTAGTGAAGCTTCTAAGAGGAGATATTTCATCATCATTTTAGAAGTTTAACTGTCACCGCCCCCGCCAACACACACTTTACACTCCTGAGGATACAGAGAGGCACTGCATGTCTAAAACTGTCAGATGTTGGTCGAATGTTAGTACGATAACTCAGTGCAGAAGCACCTGGGCTCAGAAGCTCATCTTAGGCTGCCTTAGACTCACAGTGTTGGGTCCTAGCACAGACAACTCTCACAGACACATCTCAAATGAAAGCAGTTAGCAGCAAACCTTGCTTTAAATTCAGATAATTAAAAATGATGGTCTAACTCAGTCCCAATGTATTTAAAATGAGAAAGAATATACGAAAATCATACAATCCTCACAGTGAAATCTGGACTGAACTTCACCTCTACAGCCTGTTTCTATCCTACAAGTGGAATTTCTTGGGTATATTCCTTAAAAACAAAACAAAACCATTTTACTTCTCAATTACACAATCTCCTAGGTTAATGTCTCTTACCATAGGGTTTCCCGAATAACCTGTGTCTCAGTAAGCACCACTCTGTCATCTGGAACATACAGTGGGTCACTGCTGTACAGGTGTTGGTCCCTATTAAAGAGCAAACACCAAAGGTCAACAGAAAGGTTTAGGTAACATTACTTGCCTCAATGAATTATGCAATTTTATACTCAGCAATCAACAAATAAACACAACTAATGCCTTAAGTGCACTCCATATTAATTTTCCACATTCACTGAAATCTTTTTAGTGAAGCATGTTTGGAGCAATTATAATTGTTTATCATATAATCAAGCAAATACTTAAAACTATGTGATTTTAAAAAATTAGTGTATTTTTATAATAAACACACTAAAATGGCAATAAAATAAAAGCTGGTATATGCCAGTCTACTTACACTGAAAATAAGAATACCATCGTTACTAACTTCATAATATTAAATATTATTTAGAAGTTTGCTTGAGGGAGCCAGGGCTTAGCTCAGCAAAACTGTGCTTGTCTAACATGTCTAACGCCCTCGATTCAATCCTAGCATGATATATGTGCACTCTTGCACATACTCCATGGCAACTGTTTAAAACTAACAAGCTTATAGTTCAAGGATGGACTTGACTTAACTACAAATCAAAGCCAAATGTTTAAACATCAAAATTTCTTCTATTATTATGTTAAACAAAAAGTTAGCTTACCAGACAGCAGCTAAATTGGAGTGCAGATGTGTGCTGTGTGGAATCCGGAAACGTCTGGTTGTCCAGTACTGATGGACAACATGCTGTTCCAGCCAGCTCCAGCTATCTGGCTCATCTGTCACAAGAAATGGAATATGTATCAATTTCTGTAGTGTTCTAGGTACTTTCATCTCCCTATGACTCAAAGTGTAGCTTCCTTGGGATGAGACCCTGTCTATGAGGGCCCTCCCAGGCCCACTGCCTAGCCTGTAAAGGAGAGGGCTGGACCTAGTCAAGTTGTCACAAAGAGCCAAGGTTTAAGAATTGGAAGGAGGGGGCGCTGGAAAGACGGCTCAGAGGTTAAGAGCACTGACTGCTCTTCCAGAGGTCCTGAGTTCAATTCCCAGCAACCACATGGTGGCTCACAACCATCTATGTGATCTGATGCCCTCTTCTGGCCTGCAGGTGTACATGCAGATAGAGCAGATATATATGAATTGGAAGGAGGGGATAAACTTGTGACTACCTGCAGATTAATACTAATCACCTACATAAACAAACAAATGAAACACCCCCGAATCAACAAACTACCAAATATAAGATAAAGATTCACCAAGAATGCCCAATACAGACAAACTGCAGAAACCAACAGTGTTCTCCTATGCCTATGTAAACAAAGTGAAACAAATTGCTCAAGAATCATAACATTCGGGTGGTTCGGGCGGTGGTGGTGCATGCCTTTAATCCCAGCACTGGGGAGGCAGAAGCAGGCGGATCTCTGTGAGTTCGAGGCCAGCCTGGGCTACAGAGCAAGTTTCAGGACAGCTAGAGCCATTACACAAAGAAATCCTGTCTCGAAAAAAACCCAAAACAAAACAAAACAAAAAAATCACAACAATAAAAATGCAACAAACACAGCAATCACTAGGTGACTACTTGAGAATCCCTAGCATTCACAAGGCTCTATATTTACTTCCAAGCAAAGTCCAAAATATAATACAAGTTAATAAGAAAAAAAAAATGGAGGGATTGTCAGCTTCCCCAAGCTAAATCAACAAATTTACTAAAACCTTAATCAAAAATCCAGTTAGAGGCCGGGCGGTGGTGGCGCACGCCTTTAATCCCAGCACTCGGGAGGCAGAGGCAGGCGGATTGCTGTGAGTTCGAGGACAGCCTGCTCTACAAAGAGGGTCCAGGACAGCCAAGGCTACACAGAGAAACCCTGTCTCGAAAAACCAAAAAAAAAAAAAAAAATCCAGTTAGATTTATTTAACACACTGATTCTAAAATGTTCATGGAAGAGTACAGGCTCACCGAAAGAGCTAAGACAATTCTGAAAAGCAGCGAAGGACAGGATACGCATTCTATGCATTAAGACAGGACACCACAAAGCTGCAAAACCAGAAAGTCCGTCCCTGGGTAGATGAACACTAAAGTAACAGACCATCTGTAATAAAGTACAAAAGAGAACCTGACTGACATGCAAGATAAAACCACCAAGCAAGGATGTTGCTCAGAAAACTGTCCCATGAGGCCATAGAAAAATAAACTGTCCTTTAATCTCATGTCATATAAAGAAGTAGACCTTGGAGACATCTAATGGTCCAAATGCCATCCTCGTCAGGGTCTAGCCAGGTAAGTGTGGTCCTCACCCCTCTTTAAGGAAACCTCTCTTTGCAACAGATGGAAACAACTACAGAAAAACACAACCAACAAAAATGCAGCTGATGCACATGAGACTCTGCACCCACAGTTAAGAGATCACCGCAGAAGAGGAAGCAGAAAGACTGTAGAGAAATGGGGAGTTTGCTTTGAAGTTGTGTCTCCCAGGAATGTCAGTAAATATACTCATCAGTCTCACCAATATGGCTGCCTAAATATGACTTGAACAAGGACAACACCAATAGTGATGCTAATGTGGATTCAAGAAAGCTCACGAGGCCTCCACACTGCACAAAGAACTAAAAGCAACCAAGGATGCCAAGAGCTGGGGGTTTGGTAGTCTTGCCCATGGAAGAACACATTGATTGGTTATCCAATATTAAAGGTCAGCCTGGCAGGAGGATCGCTGTGAGTTCGGGGCCAGCCTGGACTACAAAGCGAGTCCAGGGCAGCCAAGGCTACACAGAGAAACCCTGTCTCGAAAAACCAAAAAAAATAAAATAAAAGTCAGCCGGAAAACATACACACAACTGGCATTATACAGACTGAGTAGGCTGTACTATGTATAAAGGAACAAAATCTGAAAGAGAACAAAGAGATGGGACATTTGGGACAGTTTGGAGAAAGGAAAGGTAAGGGGTGATGATGTAATTGTATTATAATCTCAAAAAAGAAAAAAATCTACCTAAATGCAGCATAATAAATCAAAACACACACAAATAAATAAATAAATAAATCAAAACCCTCACAAAAATACAGGGAAATGTTGGTTTTAGCAAAAAACTTTCATGACCAAACCAATCTGAAAAATTGTTTTTTAAAAAGGATTTAAAATTTTTATTTGTGTTTGTGTGCATGCATATGCACAATACCTAGAGAATGTTGGATGCTGTGGAGCTGGATTCCAGGTGCTTGTGAGCAGCTCACCTGGATGCTCAGAACTTAGCTCAGATCCTCTGGAACAGCAGCAAGCTCTCTTTAAGTGCTCAGCCACTTCTTCAGTGGCTCAAATTCACAGGTTTGATTGAAAACAATAAAGAACACAGATTCTTTTTATCTAAGTCAGAAGACTAAAACCTTTTGTCAAATGTTTAAAGCTTAAGAACTGTTATCAACAAAGAACTGTGGGGGAGAAGGCAGGAGATACAAAACCCAAATGAAGCTGGGCATGATGGTACACTTCTGTAATTCCCGCACTCAGGAGACAGAAGGAGAACAGACTCAAGTTACAAAGAGACACTGTCTAGAAACAATTCCATCTCCAGTGAAGCCAGTAAATGATGGCAATTATAAGATAATTCCCCAGTCAGTTCACACAAACTCTGGTGCCCCATATCGGACCATGTCCCGTGGATGGGGAGGCCTGGTGGCACTCAGAGGAAAGATAATAAGTCACCAAGAAGAGACTCGATACTCTAGGAGCATATACAGGGGGAGGAGGTCCCCCTCAGTCACAGACATAGGGGAAGGGAGTAGAGGGGGAAGCGGGAGGGAGGAAAGAAAGGGAGGATACAAGGGATGGGCTAACAATTGAGATGTAATATGAATAAATTAATAAAAAATGTCAAAAAAAAAAAAAAGATAATTCCCCAGTCAGAAGAACAGACCTAATTGAACACGTAGGAGATTATGGGGCAGGAACTTGTATCAAAGCCAAAATCTCACACAAGTCTAGATGGAGCAGGGATCTTGGGGTGGCAGAGGTAACTTGGGGACTATCAACAAGGGAAAATGAGATGGAAATAATAAACTGCAGACATCCAACTTCAATAACAGTATAAAACAGAGGAAGAGAAGTTCTCATACTAATATGGGAGAGAATTCTAAGGAAAGGTAAGGACACAAGATTTACATATAATACAAGTTATATAATTTAATACCAGTCAACACAATGTTTCATAATGCAGAACAATGACAGACATATAGCTAGAAGATGTATTAGAATAAGTGTTTAAAACTCATTAACTGGAAAGGGGAATTAAGACTGGGAATCAGAAATAAAAGTGGACAAGATATGTTTAAAAGGATGACTTTATCTATAATCTTCTAGCATTTTCTAAAATTTCTACCATTCCTAGTTGTTCACTAATAAACGAAAAGATAAGCATTCAAAGTAAAAACAAACTCTACATATCTTTCTCCTTTTACTAAATTCAGAAAGGTTAACCTTTTTAAAACAGCATAAAAGAGAACACTTAGGATTAAATTATCAGAACTATTATTGAAAAACTACATTCTAGGGCTGGAGAGATGGCTTAGTGGTTAACAGCACTGGCTGTACTTGCAGAGGACCCAAGTGTGATCCCCAGCACTCACATGGCGGCTTACAGCCATCTGTAGCTCCAATTCTTGGGGATCTGATGCTCTCTTCTGACCTCTGTGGGCACCAGGCATGTACATGGTACAAATAGGAACATAGACCATGCCCCATATAAAATAACACTAAAAACATTAGAATATTAATGCTACTTTTTTTTTTAAAACTGACAGAAGGGATAAAAGCCACGGTGCTACTTCTTAGGCACACACTCAAGATCGACTAGCACAGTGGTTCTCAACCTGTGCATCACAACCCCTCTGGGGCCTGCATCACATATCCTGCATATCAGATATTTATATCACAATTCATAACAATAGTAATATTAACAGTAAGAAGATTACAGTTATGAAGTAGAACTGAAATAATCATACGGTGGTGGGTCACCAGAGCAGGAAGAACTGCACTGAAGGGCCGCAGCATTAGGAAGGCTGAGCACTGCACTAGCAGTTGAAGATCTGGTAGTGACGTCAGGGCTTACCACTCTTCTCATCAATGCCATCGGTCTTAAACCTGTCACTTGAGAGCTCTTGTGAGAAAACACCAGCACTGAACCATGTAAAATACCTTCCCAGCCGGCTTGAAGCCCCCCTTTTCTGTTGTGGTCTTGTTCTTCTAATGGGGTCCTGTCTACATGTATCTCAGAATCTTCTCTGCTTAATGGCTGCTGTGCATCTTCATTGTCACTGTCTTCAGACCAATTCTGATTTAGGAGAAAAAAGATCTTACTGGAGTCTGGAACAATTATAGTGACTTACGCGTAAAAATGGAGAGCATTTCTGAAGAGAAGCAAAAGCCAAATAAAACCTTGTTTATCTCTTAAGAGTTTCCATAATGGGAATAGACTCATCAGAGGTGATAAAAATCCCAAGACTGATGTACACATGTGAGTAGTGTAGGCAAAGGCTACATTTAAAGGAGACCTAGAGAGGGTCATAAAAGGTGGTGAGGAAGGACAGAGTGTAGACAAACGTTTCTGTGGGTCATGAAGAGCTATCGAAAGCTCCCCCCCCTCCTAGTTTCAACTCCTCTAGTTTTCCTTTTTTTGTGATGAACACGTGAATTTAACTTTCTGAGATTGGAACTAGCAAAAACCCCTTCTGAACTCTAAAAGAACCGAACATGTATTATTGCTTTGAGGCACTGACTGTGAGAATTAGGCGTGCTTTATAAATTTCCTCAAACAAAAGTACAATAGGAACTAAATATAATTAATCACTTAGTACATTTATTGCACTTATCTATTTAAAAAAATTGTTTTGGGGAAGGGGTATTATAACCTGAAACCCCCTCCATTTTTCTGTTGTTGTTTTTTTTTTTTTCTAGACAGGGTTTCTCTGTGTAGCCTTGACTACCCTAGACTCACTTTGTAGACCAGGCTGGCCTCGAACTCAACAGTGATCCGCCTGCTTCTGCCTCCCGAGTGCTGCGATTAAAAGCATTCACCACCACATCTGGCCATTTTTCTACTTAAACATCATCAAATAATTCTAATACTATTTAACATGTAAATTGTATTGACCTATATTAATTTAGCTCAGAATCCTAATAAATCTTCCAGAGTTCACATCTTTAAAATTTTATTTTTTACTTTATTTATTTATTTATTTATTTTTTGTTTTTGGAGACAGGGTTTCTCTGTGTATCCTTGGCTGTCCTGGACTCACTTTGTAGACCAAACTGGCCTCAAACACCCAGAGATCTGCTTGCCTCTGCCTCCCAAGTACTGGGATTAAAGGCATGAGAACCACTGCCTGGCCATTTTTTACATTTTATTTAGAGTGATATATATGCACACACACAAGTGAGCATGGTCACCCATGGCTTACATGTGCAGACCAGAGGACAACTTGCAGGAGTTTCTTCTCACCATTCAACTCAGGTGTTTGGGTTGGCAGTAAGCACCTCTGCGTGAGGAGCCAGACTCACTGGCTTAGTGAAGAGAGTCCCTGTTTAAATAATGTGTTCTACGGCAAACGGAGACACTAAGGTTACTGCTGCCATGTGGGAAAGTCCTTATATTTGCATCATCAAAACAACAACCACTTACCTGTGTATCAATATTTGGACCAAGGCCAATTTCTTCACCTTCCATCAAGTATTTCCTCCAGTCAAAATCATCTTTCTTTTCTAAAATGTAACAGAGGAACCTCATCAGCATTATTATAAGTATCTGGGAGAAAAGTCCACAAAACTAGAAGAAAGGAAACCCACATAAAACTCAGAATACATTCAAGGAACTAAATTTAAAAATTTTGAGACACTCGGGACTGGGAAGGCAACGGCAGTTTGCCTAGCATAGCTCTTTAACACTGCATGGGATGGACAGAGTGGATTACACCTGTAATCCTTGACCTGAAGGAAGTTCAAGGTCATTCTCACTTACATAGTGAGTTTGAAGCCAGCCTGGATATTGTGAAACCTTGTCTTAAAAAAAAAAGAAGGAGAAAAAAAGAAAAAAGAAAAAAAGGAAAAAGAAAAAAAAAAGAGGGAGAGAGAGATATGCTTAATAAATCTGGATTCTAATGTATCTTTTATCACTTGAATTAATTCACCCTCAAAATTGAGTTTTTCATATAAAAAAAAAGTCTAACTTACAAATTCACAGCTTATATTTTAAATGAAACTCTGCCTCCATCCATAGCAACAGAAATAATTTAATTTCCTGATTTTAGAGCCTTTTTTCTTTTTTTGAGAGAGATGGTATTTCTGTGTAGCCTTGACTGTGATTTTTACAGCTTTTAATAAAACCCCCAATGACCCGGTGTGGTGGTGCACCCCTTTAATCCCAGCACTCAGGAGGCAGAGGCAGGCGGATTACTGTGCGTTCACCTGGTCTACAAAGAGAGTCAAGGACAGCCAAGGCTACACAGACACTGTCTCAAAAAACCAAAAAAACCAAAACCAAAAAAAAAAAAAACCCCACCACCAACTCCACGATTAATAGGTAATAAATTTGTATCTCATAACATACCCACTTCTTTATCTCTTGGTGTTTCCACATAGTTGCTGTTTGAAGGAGAATCAGACAGACACAGAAGGAGTGACAGTATGGAATAATGTGCATCTGTCTTTAAAACAAAAGTGAAGAAAGTCAATCAGTCTGAGGTTGTTAAGTGCTTCTGAAACTAGACTGAGTAATGGAAGAACTACACAACAGTTATTTACACACTTAGTTTGCTTGTTTTAGAAAAGACAACTTATCATAAAATAAATTCTAATCTCCAAACTTCGTTCATAGTTCACATTTTTTTAGGTTTTTTGAGACAGGGTTTCTCTGAGTAACAGCTCTGGCTATCCTAGACTAGCTTTGTAGACCAGGCTGGCCTTGAACTCAGAGATCCACCTGTCTCTGCCTCCAAGTGCTGGAATTAAGGGTGTGAGCTACTACGCCTGGCTCATAGTTCAAATGTTTACATATAAGGAATCTAAGTATATGAGGTTTGGGCCTATTTCTAGTGAGCGTAAGCCAGGCGTGGTGGTGCACACCTTTAATCGCAGCACTTGGGAGGCAAAGGCAGGCGGATCTCTGTGAGTTCGAGGCCAGCCTGGTCTACAAAGTGAGTCCAGGACAGCCAAGGCTACACAGAGAAACCCTATCTCGAAAAACAAAACAAAACAACAACAACAAAAGAGTCATAGTTACATTCAGCACAAATACTGTACATCTATAGGTGCACAGGGTGGAAGTGGACCTGTTTCCTACACTCAGACAAGTGAAAGATGTTCTTGGTCTTTGCTTTTAAGGATTTACTTTTTATTGTATGTGTGTGGGCACTTTGCTTCCATGTATGTATATGCCACAATTGCATGCAGCACTCTTATAGACAGAAGAGGGCACTGGATCCCTGGAACTGAATTTGTGAGTGGTGCTGGGAACTGAACCTACGTCCTCTGGATAAGCAGCAGTTGCTCTTAACTGTTGAGCTACTTCTCCAGACTTGTTGATGTTAAGTTTGCATTTATCTTATAAAGGGGTCAACATTAAAAACAAAACAAAACAAAACAAAAACAACTTTAAAAGTCTTTTGATTTTTCTTTACTAGAAACCATACCGCAAACTTTCCAAGTCTCAATACATCTTTGTTACAATTCTCAACCAATCCAATTTACTTAATGAAAAGTAATGTTTTTGCATGCACACTTTCTATGACCCAAATTTCTGAGCCTTTCCTTTTCACAGCACTGATGACTAATAGCTAGCAGAAAAGATCCAAGTAGCCAGAGCTTTCAACAGTCCCCAAAAGGGCTTGTTTTCATGAATGGTGTGTAGCCAACTTCTAGTTAACAGATTTACATTGTCCGCCCCCTTTTTTTCTTATATGTGCTTTGTGAACAATTATGGGCTTTCCTTTAGGAAATCTGGAACTTCAGTAAAAGCAGCCAGTTATACAGTTACTAGGCGCCCTTATGACCAGTGCCCTGCCAAATATTCTAGAGTCCTAAATTCAGGTACACAGGTAGCCAACACCAGACACCACACACAGCACGTGGCCCAGCAGATAAAGTGCTGCAGAGAAAAGGAAATGATACAGGCCAGGGGCTTGAACTTGCATAAAACACAGAGCATTAGACAGGGAAAATAAAGGCAAAAGACATACTGGTATTTTTCATATTCATTGTTGATCCAGTAATAAGCCTGTTTTAAAAATTGTAACAGCAACAAAATACTGAGTGAAAAGAATGAGTGATACACCAAGGATGAAAGATGATTAGAAATCTTTTTATGAAGCACTCAGACTACTCATGAAAATCACAATCACAGTGGGGGCTAGAGAGATGGCTCAGAGCACTGGCTGTTCTTGCAAAGGTCCTGAGTTCAATTCTCAGGAACCACATGGTGGCTCATAACCATCTATAATTAAATCTAATGTCCTCTTCTGGCCTGCAAGCAGAATACTATATAAGTAGTAAAATCATAACCCCTACCCAGATCTAGCCAATGGACAGGACATTCTTCACAACTGAGTGGAGAGTGGGGACTGACTTTCACATGAACTCTGGTGCCCCATATTTGATCACGTCCCCTGGATGGGGAGACCTGGTGGCACTCAAGAGGAAGGATAGCAGGCTACCAAGAAGAGACTTGATACCCTATGAGCACATACAGGGGGAGGAGGTCCCCCTCAGTCACAGACATAGGGGAGGGGAGTAAGGGGAAAATGGGAGGGAGGGAGGAATGGGAGGATACAAGGGATGGGATAACAATTGAGATGTAATATGAATAAATTAATAAAATATATTTTAAAAAATAAACTTAAATTAGACACAAACTACAAATAATTATCAGTAAGTCAGTGAGAGAATTCTATAATATCTGGAAATGAAGCAATATAATTCTAAAAAACAAATGGGTAAAATCTGAAATGTAAACAAATAATACGTGATAAACTCTAACTCCACAAATGTGTGTGTTACAGCAAGATCAAGTGCTTAGATGAAAATTACACTACTAAGTACTAACTTCAGTTAGAAAAATAATGATGGCCTAAGATCTTATGCTTTCACAAAGAAAACTAACAGAGAGGCTAGAGAGATGGCTTGGCAGCTAGGAGGATTGACTGTTCTTCCAGAGGACCCAAGTTCAATTCCCAGGACCCACATGGCAGCTCACAACTGTCTGTAACTTCAGTTCCAGGGGATCTGAAACCCTCACAGACATAGAAACCTTCCTTACCCTAGGACAACGGGTGGAAGATTCAAAGCTAACACTCACAAACGACCCTGTCTAGGTCTTGGTGATCTTACAGAGAATGACTGTTTCCAGCTCTATCTGGTTGCCTGTGAATTTTCTCGTTTTGTTTTTCGTAGGGACTGAATAATATTTCATTGTATAAATACACTACATCTGCATTATCCACTCATCAGCTGGTGAACGTCTACACTGTTTTCATTTCCTGGCTAGTGTGAGAGCAACAATGAACATGGATGAACAGAAACCTCAATAGCAGGATATAAAGTCCTTTGGGGATAGGCCCAACAGTTGGTACAGTTAGATCACGTGGTAGATTTATTTGTAGATTTTGAGGCAGAAATTGTTCTCTGGCCACAGCAGGGCAGCTGCACATATGAACTCCCAGTGGTTTACCAGCATCCACAAGCCCTGTGCAAACTCCAGTCAGACTAAATCTCTGCATGGAGAGACAAGGTCCCACAGCTAGCTGAAGAGCTTCTGGCAACTGACAACAGCTGGGAGAGGGAGTCAGTTTTTTTTTTAGAGTGTTGCCACTGGTAGGGTGACCACGTTCCAGTAGAAGGCCACATATCTATGACTACACAGGCAGTACAAATTAAGACTTGATGGATTAAAGTAAAAAAGGACACAAAACTGCTGGGTAAGGAAGGAGGAATGGATTTGAAAGGAGTTAGGATGTACACACACACACACACACACACACACACACACACACACACACACACACACACACAAACACCCTCATTCTAGCACACAACAAATGACGGATGGATTTTTGTCATAATTTTTTTTTTTGGTCATAAATCATTGTACCTAACGGCGGCCTTGAGGCCCCTAACAGAATATCAAAGCGCATTTGGGATCTAGAAAACAGTTGCTATTTGAGAAATTTAAGGTAACCAGACAGTGCTGTAATTTGTGTCAACTGCTGATTTCCAGTCACAGTAAATTTCAAGTGAGACAAGCAAAAAGGAGCATGTTGCTTATTTCATAACAAATCTGAGGCAACAGTTAACTCATTCTCAAGCAGGTCCTGCTCCCACCAGGGGATACTACTGAAATAGGCTGTCTGTGAAGAGGCAACACACTGATAACAATTATTCTGCAAAGAGAGACCACAAAAGCCTGGCAGTGGTGGCGCCCTCCTCTAATACAGGCAGAGACAGGTAGATCTCTGAGTTCCAGGTCAGCTTGGTCTACACAGTGAGTTCCAGGACAGCTAGGGCTACACAGAGAAACCCTGTTTCCGAAAAACAACAGTAACTACAACAAAGAATGAATACCAAACAGAGAGCTCACAACTGAAGGCTTACCTTTATTTTCTCTGTGCTGGGAAGTGACGCATTTAGAAACTCCTGAGTTAATCTTTTCCAACTAACAGCTTTGCTCAGATCAGAATGGATGGTGAATTTTTCATAAATTCTAAAATGGTAAAAAAAAAAAAAAAAATCAGCTGATACAAAACCCAACTTCACTAAAGCACATTAATGAATACATATAGATGCATACAGAATCAACATACCCTTCTATTGTTTTTTCTATTTTGTGACTGTTGACATCCAAGAAGCGATGGAATCTAGTAAAGATAAAATGCAGTGTTTAATGCCATACTGTCATTTAGCTAAGTATACTTGAGTCATAGTTTTCCATATCCCTGCATATGTCCGATATTTTGTTTTTTTATAAGTCCCATACTTATGTTCAGCATAACATATTTTCCTAGGGTTTTTGATAATCTTGCAATGTGGCTCAGAACTCCCTGTGAGGCTAACGATAGCCTTCAACTCACAGTAATCCTCCTGCCTAAGCTACCCAAGTGCTGCAATTTCAGGCATGTATCATCCATCACAACTAGATTTTGTCTTTTTAATATAAAAGCCCAGTGAAGTCTTAAAATTCATCCTTTGACTAATTTTGCTAAATGTACGAAATAAAATACAAAGAAAAGCAAGCATATTCAAGTACAATCATCAAATTAAAGAAAGAAAGGGGGAAAAAAAAAGCCCCGCTTTGGTAAGGGTCTGGCGAGATGGCTCAGTGGTTAAGAGCCCTTACCACTGTTCCAGGGGGCTCAGACTCCAGTCAGAGCACCCACAACTGTTTATAACTCCAGTTCCAGAGGATAAGCTGTCTCCTTGGGCATCAGCGCACACAAGATACACATGTGTACATAGAGGTAAATCACGCTTACACACACCCAAAGCTGTCTTCAGTGTAATAACAAACAACATTTGGGAATAACCTGAAGCAACTGTAATTCACCGTGAAAGCCACATGTCTTCTACTGGTGACAAAGTCATAGGTATGCTTTTACTACTGATGTTATACTGTGCAACATCTTGTATCTCTCACAACTCCAAAATGATTATCCCCTCTTCTGACACTAGAAACACTACTAGAAAAACTACTTGGGACACACTTACTTTTTAGTTACATGACTTATTTGAATCACTGCTCTTTTTCTAGATTATTGTTATTTTGGACACTTGGCGTGCTTTCCATGAACCTGAGAGGTTTGTAATTCTCTCAGATTAGGTAGACAACTCATGTCTGTGCTTACAATCAGGAGCATAGCCTTCGACAAACCGTTCACTGCTCAAGGTGATTTTTAAAAGGCATATTATGTGTTGCTCAGTAATATAACTGGAGTTTGCTTTATGAAAAAGGATGACACAGAGTTAGGGAAATGTGCAAGTGGCCTGACCAAGAAGAGGGGAGTTGTTGAGGCTAAATTTTTAACAGGACGTAACCACAATTTCGCTCTAAAAATTCACTTTCCCAGCTTAATGACTTTCGATGTGCAAAGTATTGCGTTAGGGATAGCAGAGTCAACAGCTTTCTACGAGTGCGCCGCTGCTAAGGTGAAGTCGGCGCCCAACGACTTGCAACTCAGTTTTCCATTGGAAAGGGCACTTTTGGGGGGGGGGGGGGGGGGAACCAAGGCATAGCGGCAGCCGGGGTTTCCCCTGAAGGCCGCACTCCCGACCCGGACCCGCCCGCCCGGCTTGAGCTCGCAGCCGCGATCCCACACCTGAAGTTGGACCAGACGAAGCTCAAGGCCAGCTGGAAGTTGGGATCCGCCTCGTCCTGCAGGCCAGTAACCCGCCGGACGAGCGCACACACATCATGTTCCAGCAGTCTGTCCATCCGGCTCCCTGAAGGCTTAGGCCGGGCCATAACCATGACCTACCTATCAGGAGTCCCCGCTAAGTGACGGCTGTTCTCGCGAGAGTTCCGACTCGCGCCGAAGCGGGTATTCGAGAAGTGGAGAGCGTTTCCGCGAGCGTTCTCGCTGTCTCGGTGCTTTGATTAGGGGAGGCTCGTGCGCTCTTGGTTTGGTTCTGATTGCTGGGTTCAATTTGTCCGCTCGCATGTAGGGAAATCTGAATGTTTTCAGAGAGTTAGCCGTTATTTATTATTAAGCATTGTTAACAAGGGACTCTGGATAGGTTGATTTAAGTTCTGTTGGATTTTGAGACAACCAGTATTCTAGTTCAGTGTGTGGTTCTCATAATTTTTGAGCACCACGACTTATTTGTTAATGCTCTGGGCGTAAGTTTCTCCTCCAGATGACCTAAATTGGCCTCTCAGTACTGCCCACCCAAATACATAGTCCGATTTGACCAGGGACAGACACATGGTTAAAACAGAGTCCATTTATTACAGTGGTTCTCAACCTTCCTAATGCTGGCCCCCTCCAATACGACTCCTCATGTTGTGGTGAAACCTTCCTCCCCCCCCCAATAAAATTATTTAGCTGCTACATTTGTAATTTTGCTAGGGTTATGAAATGTAGTGTAAATACCTGGTGTGCAGGGCATCTGATAGGCTGCCCCTATGGGGTCACAGTCCACAGTTAAACTGCTAGTTTATTAGGAAAGGTCACCTGGGAATGTGAGGGCGATCTGGCTGAGACATCTGCCACCCACCTGATGGCCAGGGTTGACTCTCCCTTACTGTTCACGTGCATCCAAAACTTCGGGTTAGGTGGGCCTATCCCAGTGAGGAGGCTGGTCCTTGGAACCGTGCAAGTAGCTGTGCTTTCCTTCTAGAACCCTCAAACAAGTTCTCAAGAAAGGGCCACACATACGGCTCACTCAATAAAGCTGCTTTCTCTCAGGCCTGGCCACTTCCCTCCCATCCTCTGAACTCAAGAAGGAGAGAACCAAATCTCGTAAGTTGTCTTACGATTTCCATATGTGCCTACCTCCACCCTATACAAACTAAAATTTAAAATGTAAATTTAAAAATATAAAAGAGGGAAAGCACTCTGTTGTTGTTGTTGTTGTTGTTGTTTTTCGAGACAGGGATTCTCTGTGTAGCCTTGGCTGTCCTGGACTGGCTTTGTAGACCAGGCGGGCCTCGAACTCACAGCGATCCACCTGCCTCTGCTTCCCCCTAGTGCTAGGATTACAGCCATGCACCACCAAAGGACTCTTGAGAATAGGAATGGGCTAGTGAGCTGAAGGTAAAGAGCACCAGCGGAGTTTGAACCTTTGTAGAACATGGCAGGTTTTTCTTGCTTACTCTGCCCATTAGATAAATCCATTATGAGGAAGGACTCTCAGTCTGTTGAGGTCAGGCTCAGTTACTCCATAGTGTATAAAACAGTTTTCCCCCAACTTGTACATTGCCCCCAGGAGACTGTTCTACAAGAGGCTTTGACTCCCTCTGTTCTGCTGCTGAGTAGACCCAGAAAAAGCACCACTGGACAGGTACCCCCATCAAGCAAAGACTGATAACTTATTCCCGAGAGTAGAAACAGAGCCACCCTGTAAGTTGAGTGGGGGAGAATTGAAACCGTGAGGGCACAGGGACATGCTAAGTCAGGTAAACCAGGCCCCAGGCCCTTGAACCTTTCCAGACGTACCAGGTGGAGAAAATGGTGTATGTTCCTCACAGGGACATCCCCTCCCCCCCCATAATGTGACAGATTCCTACCGCTATGAAGGTATGGGCTCACACAAACCTATCATCTGGTTGGTGTGTGCATCAAGGACTTAGCTGATGTAGCCTTCCGCACTGCCTCAATGCCTAGTTGTTCACCTGTCCGGACCTGGATCTAATCTGCCGTGTCCTGATCTTGTCTTTCTGCTCTAGACCAGGTGGGTCCAGGTATGCATTTATTGGACCATGGCAGCTGCATCGAGGGCTGGCAGGACAGTTTTACCATTTTTTGTCCAGTTTTTGGAAACTGGGTCGAATATAGCTCCTAGGGCTTGGGCTTTGGCCTGGTCCTCGGAGGAGTAGTTATAAGCTCCAGGCTGAGGGGGTTCTCTAGCCCCGATGGACAACACCAAGAGTCCCAACTTGGCTATTTGTTTTCCCACCTGAGCTGCTGGCTCAGGAGGAGGAGCTTCAGACTCCAGCACTGTCGGGGCCCTTGATTATTAAAGATTACCACCCAAGTCCACAACTGGGGACCCTAAGACCAACATGTCCCATAATGACTATCACCTTTCCTCCCTCCCCCCCCCCCCCCCCTCCCTCCCTCCCTCCCTCCCTCCCTCCCTCCCTCCTTCCCTCCCTCCCTCCCTCCTTCTTGTCATCATCATTGAGTGACATTTTCTGCACAGTGAAAAATGGGTCCCCTTTGACCACACCCAAGAGGTTTCCTTGAGACTAGCTGTTGGAGACGGTGGGGGAGATGGCAAGCAGTGAGGTGGAGGCAAGTAGTCGGATGGGGGGGCCTGGAGTTTCCTGAGCTCTCAGAAGACCAAAATCTGCAGACAGGTGATGGGAAATACAGGACCAGAAACAGACACCTGTGGTGTTTTGTTCTCAAGGGGACCTGGAGTGGAGACTTCCAGGCTAGGAATGTCCCCTGCTGACAGCTAACAAGGCTAGCAGCTAGCTCCTGCTGCTTTGTGGGGGGTGGGGGTGGGGGGAATGGGGGAGTAACAGTTTCCAACTCAAGGCTGTGGCTGTAGATTGCTGAGAATGGGTCAGCAGCCTTAGGGCCACTTCAATGGATTTATTGCAGATTTATTGCTGTTCAAGATTCTTTCGACTTTTTTCTTTCTACCAAGATAGATTTAGCTTCTTAATTTGTAGCTGTCTATGAATCTGTATTTCTGAAATTGTATATTGAAATTTTATCTACAATTGCTATGAACTCCTAGATCAATTTTTGGATATTCGGTGCCTTGATTATATCTTTCATGGGCGTGTTATGCACATGCAAAATATTACAATAGAATGCATATTGGTTTCCTTCATTTCAGTAATTCATAAGGCTGATTTTTATCCTTCAAGTTTTTTCTTCATTTTCAGACCCTGGAACACTGAGTTCTAAGTGGGATGCTGCCATTGTACCCCACTTCCCGGGCATCTGTACAGAAAAGGGAGAGAGACTGTAAGAGCCCGAGGGATGGATAACACCAAGGAAACAAGGCCTTCTAAACAAAGCATGCCTGGCGCACATATACAACTCACAGAGACTGTGGCACCATGCGCAAGGCCTGCACAGGTCCAAATCAGATGGGGTTCTACTGCTGAGGGGAAAGTAGACACAACCCTAACCAAGAAGTTATCTCCAATTAAAAACCATTCACAAAGGAAAAAAAAATCAGTTTCTCCAATGGAGTCTTACTGGGTTTATAAACCACATTTAAGGGCAGGCCCTCATGCTTAGCAGTAGACAGCCAACTCAAGTTGAACTCTGGTATTTTGGAGGGTTTTTTTTAGTCTCATATTGGTTTGTCTGGGCATTTTTAATTTTTACTGGTCTTTTACTTGTATGTTATGCTTTCTGATTTTGTGATTTTGTGTTTTTTGTTATTGTTTTGTGTTTCTCATTACTTTTCTTTTTTAAAATTCTGCTTTGTTTGCTTTATTTGCCTGATTTCTTTTTCTAAAGACACAGAGAAAGAAGGTGTCAAGTTGAATGGGTGGGGAGGGTCTGGGAGGAGACGACAGAGGGGAAACCATGATCAGAATACATAAGTGAAGATTTTTTTAAAATAATTTTTTTAATAAAAAATTTTCCCTGCAGGGTGGTGGTGGCGCACACCTTTAATCCCAGCACTCGGGAGGCAGAGGCAGGTGGATCTCTGTGAGTTCGAGGCCAGCCTGGCCTACAGAGTGAGTTCTAGGACAATCAAGGTTACAAAGAGAAACTTTGTCTTGAAGAAAATTTTTTCCTGACTTTAAGTCTATAATTTACATAAAGCCTATAATTTCTGCCAAATATTCTTCATTACGTGAAAGGGCCATAGTGATATTATTTACTTGCCATTTAATTCTCTATTTCTCTTCTTCATTAGAAAATATATGATTGTGGTCTGGAGAGATGAATGAAGGAATAAAGTGCCTGCTGCAAAAAAATGAAGTCCTGAGTTCAGATTCCCAGTGCTCACATTAAGTATGAAAGCCGGGTATGGTGGCATGCATCTGTCACCCCAACACTTGGTTCTGGGTGCGCAGTGTAGAAACAGGCAGATAGCCAGAGTTTAATGGCCTCCAAATCTGGCTAACATAGGGGGCGGGGCTCTAGGTTCAATGAGGCTCTGTCTCAAAAACATAATGTGGAAAGTGATAGAAGATCTCAAGTTTCCCTCTGTTGTCCACATGCACAAGTGAACAGGCCCCCCCTACACATGGACCACACACAAATATATGTAAGTCCAAAGCAAATATGAATGTCTACACATGCACACAAATTCATGTACACATATGCACACGCATGCACGCATATTCTTTCATACCCTCAGTCATCACTCAAGTTGTTGACAATTAGAAGTATTACTATCTCGCAGCAAAGTCATTGTCACCAGTATGATTTCTCTCCAATGGTTACATGAATAACCAGATAACAATCTGTCTTGCTCAGGTTGAGTATCTTTAATTGAGGAGTTAAAAAATCTTAAATACGGGCTGCAGAGGTGGCTCAGTGGTTAAGAGCACTGGCTCTTCTTCCAAAAGTCCTGAGTTCACTTCCCAGAAGCTACATGCTGGCTCGCAACCATCTATAATGAGATCTGGTGCCCTCTTCTGGCATGCTGGTGTACATGCAGGAAAAATACTGTATACATAATAATAAATACATAAATCTTATTAAAAAAAAAAAAAACAACCAAAACCAAAACTTAAATGCTTTAAAACCTAGAACTTGGTGCATGCTTTTAATCACAGCACAGGGAGGCAGAGGCAGGTGGATCTTGGTGAGTTCAAGTCCAGCTTGCTCTACAAAGTGAGTCCAAGATAGGTAAGGCTTCACACAGAGAAACCCTGTCTCGAAAAGCCAAAAAACACCAACCTCCCAAAACAAACAAGACCCCCCCCCCCAAAAAAAAGACAACAACAAAAAACCCTTAGAATTTACGGAGAAGTTTCAGGTTTTTGGATTTCTAGATTAGATGTGTTATCACACCTGGCTTTTTTTCTTAATTTTGTGTTTATGTTTTGCCTACATACATGCCTGTGCACCATGTGTGTGCCTGGTGTCCTCAGAGATCAGAAGACAGCATCAGATCCCTGCCTCCCCGGAACTGGACTTATGGATGGTTGTGTACCACCATGTGGGTGCTGGGCACCAATCCTGGGACCCCTGCAAGAGCAAGTATCTTAACCTCTGGGCAATTTTTCTAGCCCCTAAAGATTTATTATTATTCCTCATTTCTGTGTAAGCTGTATCTGTGTCATTGAATGTCACATGTATTGGGGGCACTGTTACTGGTCAGAGGAGGGTGTCAGACCCTACTGGAGCTGGAGTTACAGGCAGATGTGGACCCCCCAATGTGGGCTCTGGGAAGCAAGCTCAGGTTCTTTGTAGGTGTTTGTGTTTTTTTTTTTTTTTTTTTTTTTTTTTTTTTTTTTTTTTTTTTTTTTGGTTTTTTGAGACAAGGTCTCTCTGTGTAGCCTTGGCTGTCCTGGAGTCACTTTGTAGACTGGGCTGGCCTCAAACTTACAGCAATCCACCTGCCTCTGCCTCCCGAGTGCTGGGATTACAGGCGTGCGCCACCACGTCCAGCTCCAAGGTGTTTGTCTTTTAAAAACCTACTTTATTTGGGGTTCTTTAATAACTTTCTTCTTTTCTAACCCACCTACCCTAGATAGGAGATAAAAGAGGCTAATGGGGACAGTAGAAGTAGACTTTTTAAGACTCAGTTCCTTGGGCCGATTCCATTTTTTTGTTGTCAGGATTCCAGCAGCAAGCCAGCCATTCAGCAAACGTGACAGCAACTGCAGCAGCCGAAACCCAGAACCTCAAAGCGTTGTTTGGAATGCTTCTCTCTAGGAACGTCTTAAAGAGAAGCAACGAACAGCCAAGAAACGGGAAATGATGCACAAACCAGAAAGCAAGCCTCTGGTTTTGGGCTCATACGTGTCTCCTCTCTGAGAGTCTGTACCAGGATGTTTATCAGTTGGCAGAAACCATGCCCCAGCGTGAGCCAGTTCCCCTTCTATCGGAAAAACACCACGTGCCCTCTCACAGAGTCTGTTTCACATTCCACACTTGAGATCACAACAAAAAACCTGTTACACCAACTACAGTTCTTTAGAAGAACAGCAAGCACTCTTAACTGTTGAGCTATCTCTCTTGCCTTTACCCTGTGATGTTTGGATGTGGTTGTCAGGTAAGTCCCAAACAGATGAACTAGGGTGGGTCTCACTGTGAAAAAACAATAGGAGTTTTCAAATTGTCATGAAAGGTCCAGGTATTGTGATACATGCCTTTAATCCCAGCATTCAGGAGGCACAGGCAGACTGATCTCTGTGAGTTCAAGCCAACCTGGCCTACAGTCAGGACTCTGTAGAGAGACCCTGTCTTTAAAAAAACAAAACAAACAAACAACAACAACAACAAAAGAAGTAAATATTAGTTCACCAGAAGTACAAAGATGGAGCCTTATGTTAAATAACACTATGAGGAATGACCTAAGCCAAATGTAGACTGTCATAATGTTAAAGCTGAGCTGACACGGTATTTGGCTAGCCTGCTCAAGGCCCTGGGTTCAATCCCCACCACCACATAAACTGAATATAGTAACTTATATCTATAATCTTAGCACTTGGGAGGTGGCAGAAGGGGAGCTGAATGTGAGTTTAAGGCCAACTTGATACACATCAGACCCTGTTGCCACAATAATTAAATAAAAAATACATTTATTCAGGAAATGAACAACATGAAAACAGGCAAGGAAAGTATTTGTAAATTAAAAAAGATTAAATATGCATATTAATTGAGTAGACTCTAGGACATTAGTTGGATCTTGATATGATAAATTAGTTAACATGGTAGATCAACAAATGCTACTTTGGATTAGATGAACTATATGATTATGCAAAAAAGTATCATCACTTAGAGGTACACATTAAAGTATCTATGGATAGTGTAGCTGGATTTTGCCTACAAATATCCTAAAAATGGAGTAAACAGGGCAGTGCACATTTAGGCAATTCTTTAAAGAAACGAATCATCCTTTCATTTGCTCTAATTTAGTTTACAGTGGGAAAATGTAACAACACAAATTGAAAGTCCTCCACCCTCTATTAAAGACAAAATCTCATTAGAAATCTGCATGTCTCACATGTATACTTGAACATCTGTTTGTTTCTTTCTTGGTTTGGATGTAATTTTTAATGACTAAACTGTCTGAAGAACATGTTTTTTTTTTGTTTTTTGTTTTTTGGTTTTTCGAGACAGGCTTTCTCTGTGTAGCCTTGGCTGTCCTGGACTCCCTTTGTAGACCAGGCTGGCCTTGAACTCATAGAGATCCACCTGTATCTGCCTCCCAAGTGCTGGGATTAAAGACGTGTGCCACCACTCCCGGCACCATAGATAGTTTTTAAGGTGTCAATCTTCCCACTAAATGTTTGTCTGTTTTATCTTTGTTGTCATTGCTCATTTGCTGTAGAAAGTTTCCTTCATATGAAAGTCTTCACACTGATGTAATAGTTGTGCTATTACAACTGATAAACTAATGGGTAATTTGACTTTCCCAGTTGCAACGTCTAATGTGAATGGATGGTTCGTTTTAGATTCTGGCCTCAGTTTCCATTTCCCAATAATCCTACCCAGTTTTCAAATTTCAATAATTTTAAGAGGAAAATAAACTTCATTCAATGAAAAAGATATTTTTCAGAATATGTAATGTTGATTTATCTTAAATCTGTGTAAACATCAGTGCTAACTTCTTCGCCAATTTAGGTCAGTGCCCCGGTTTATACTCTGACATTACACTTGACTTCCTCAGTTGTACGTAATGAAGGTGCTTTGATTGTAGCCTCCTGCATCATGATCCTGTGGGCACCACCAAGGCACCAGAACCACTGCATTTGCCATGATAACTATGATCACAGAGTAACTGCAGCAAATGCACAGTGAGCTCTGAGCACTAGGATGGGGGTGAGCATGTGTGGGACATTGGTGTCCTGAGCCCTACACGTAGCTTCTCCATGCAGGACCCTCACATACACTGTTTTCAGCATAGTTGCCAGCAATGGAGAGCTGGTACCTGCTGTGCTGGCATACTGGGTATATTTTTAAAGTGTGCATTTGGCATTTTATTCCTCATGTCTTGTCCATGGACCCCCAAAATGTCAATGATAACTCCAGAATAAGGACCACACAATGCTTTCATCTGTGTGAGTGCATTGTGCGGCTATTAAAGATGGGAACTGCAAAGGCTATGGACACAGAAATAAGATTAGCAGAAGCAAGGACTCAACCTCAGGGGCATGTTGAGCCCTGAGCTAAGTCTGTGCTGTGTATGTATTGAGTTTTTAAACAAAGACAGTTTGTGCAAGGTAATAAAACAATCTGTGCTTAGTCTGAAGTGGGTGTTAAAAAAAATGCCTGTTAATGTGCAACCAATTTCACAATCTCCTGGTGACATACTAAAAACAGAGTTCAACAGGTCCAAGAACTTGACATAAGCAATATGCTGCCAAAATCCTTAAACATATCCCCTTGTGTGCAAGGAGTGTCTAAGGAGTTCCTGGTTCATCCCAAGGATTGTGTTCTTAGATGACTCCTTCAAGCAGCAAAAAAGTAACTTCTGCTTAGCGCTTGGAGAGGGAGAGTCAAGATCCAGTGGAAAACCACACACCCAAGAGTATTTGGGCAGCACAAATTTGTCTTGAAGGATTAAAAAATAACAAGCATACGAAGTTGGGTGGGTAGGGGATGGAGAGGGACCTGAGAAGAGGAGGATGGGGTGGGGCGTATGGTCCAAAGGTGTTGTGTGGAGCTCTCAAAGGACTAATAAAAAGACGTGAAAGTCAGCTTGAGGGTCAGATGGATTCTCATGTCATTTAGCAAAGGCTTTAAGGTCTGACTTCTCTCCAGCATACAATGGAGAGTCATCCCTGTGATTCTGTGAGTGTCACTAGAATGGTCCTTTGTGTCACGGACAGGCACAACCTTGTTCCCACTACTCCTTTAGACAGTTGACTTGTTTTGATGTTTAGGTATCTGGGAAGTAAAAATCACTATAGCGATGACAAGCCAGAGTCAGGAGCCCATGACTGGGTCAATGCTTAGAATTAAGTTGCTTACGAATATGCTCCATCAGATCTAACTTTGTGTGCAATTAGCCAACAGCTCCCTAGGTGGCTGTACATTCACACGCCTGCTAAGTGACCTTATGAACTCCATATGTGCTACACCCACTCTAGCATTTGGAATCATGATGGTACTAAACCACTCATCTACTCATTCATCACTTTCAATCATTCTAATTGGCATGTGTGAGCATCTCACTCTGGTTTTTCTATGTAATTTCCTAACAGCGAACCATGTTACATGTATTTGCATGTGTTATTAATTTTTTTTTTTTGGAGAAGCCAAAGCCAACATATTTGGGGCACTTGCTTTGTTATGGTAATATTTGCATTATAAATTTACCTTATTTTTCTGCTTAAGCAAGAAGCAGTCGTCATGACTGGCCATCTCCACAATGCCTTTTATCTCTCCAAGGTGGAATTTTGTGCTTATACAGAGACATCTCCAAAGCTTGATGGCACACATCTAAGATTCTAGCCCTTGGGAGGCTGAGGCAGGAGGATTGTGAGGCCAAGGCCAGCCTGAGTAATGCAATGAGAACTTATCTCAAAACGTCAAGGACTTGGGGATGGAAGACAGCTCAAAAGACTTAGAGCACTCCTTGCTCTTTCAGAGGTCCTGAGTCCGGCTCCCGTACTCAAGCTGGATGTGTCACAACTGCCTGTAGCTCCAACTTCTGGAGATTCAGTGTTGTATTCTGGACACAGTGAGTGTTGGAACTTGTTTGGAGAACGGAGCCATGGGAAGAGATTTCTGAGTGCTTGTGAGAAAACTCCAAGAAAACAAGACACGAGTCTTGCGATCTCAGTTCCTTCAGAATACAGAATTGTTTTTCTGTTATGCTTTCCTGACTCTCCCAGGTGTAACAGATAGAAGTGAGTTTACTTCAGATTAGTCACCACAGTGTGATATTGTTATTTGTTTATAGGCCTCTGTGGAAAAACCTGGTTTTTCCGAGTGTAGCTTCTCTGCCATGTTCAGCTTATTGCCACGTGTGGCTTGCCCTTGTGATTGCACACTCTACCCATGTGACTCTACTTACCCCTCAGAGCAGTCATTGTCTGATGCAGTGTATAAACTTTTCTTGCTTATTGGCTCCATTCTCTCAGGTCCCACCACTTCTAGAGCAATAAGCACACGGGCACTGTGCTAACATGTGCACATTCACACACACATACTCTCTGTCACCTACACACAATTAAAAAAAAATTTAAAATTAATTTATTCATATTACATCTAAATTGTTAGCCCATCCCTTGTATCCTCCCTTTCTTTCCTCCCTCCCGCTTCCCCCCCTACTCCCTTCCCCTATGTCTGTGACTGAGGGGGACCTCCTCCCCCTGTATATGCTCATAGGGTATCGAGTCTCTTCTTGGTGACCTATTATCTTTCCTCTGAGTGCCACCAGGCCTCCCCATCCAAGGGACATGGTCCAATATGGGGCACCAGAGTTTGTGTGAAAGTCAGATCTCCTTCTCCACTTAACGGTGGAGAATGTCCTGTCCATCGGCTAGACTGGGTAGGGGTTCGAAGTTTACTGCCTATATTTTCCTTGGCTGGTGCCATAGTTTGAGGAGGACCCCAGGGCCCAGACCCGCCTGTAGTTTTCCAGGACCCTCTGGATCCTTCTATTTCCTCATTCTCCCAGGCTTCACACCCCTAAAGTCTCAATAGGATGTCCTCCCCTCTCACCCACTTTCCTGGTAGGTAAAGTTTTTCATGGGGGCGTACCCCTTGGACTAGTGTCTCGATATAAGTGAATATATACCATTTGACTCTTTTTGCTTCTGGGTGAACTCACTCATTATGATAATTTCTAGTTCAATCCATTTGTCCACAAATTTCGGAAATTCCTTGTTTTTATTAGCTGAGTAGTATTCCATAGTGTAAATATACCACAGTTTCTTTATTCATTCTTCTACTGAGGGACACGTAGGCTGTTTCCATGTTCTGGCTATTATGAATAAGGCAGCTATGAACATGGTTGAGCGTATGTCCCTGTTGTGTGGTAGTGCATCTTCTGGGTATATTCCAAGGAGTGGAATAGCTGGGTCTTGAGGAAGCCCTATTCCCATTTTTCTGAGAAAGCGCCAGATAGATTTCCAAAGTAGTTGTACTAGTTTGCATTCCCACCAGCAATGAAGGAGTGTTCCTCTCTCTCCACATCCTCGCCAGCATGTGGTGTCAGTTGAGTTATTGATCTTAGCCATGCTGATGGGTGTAAGATGGAATCTCAGTGTCGTTTTGATTTGCATTTCTCTGATGACTAAGGAGGTCGAGCATTTCTTTAAGTGTTTCTCTGCCATTTGATATTCCTCTGTTGAGAATTCTCTGTTTAGTTCTGAGCCCCATTTCTCTATTGGGTTATTTGGTTTGGTAGTGTTTAATTTCTTGAGTTCTTTATATATTTTGGATATTAGACCTTTGTCAGATGTAGGGTTGGTGAAGATCTTTTCCCAGTCTGTAGGCTGTCGCTTTGTTCTCTTGACAGTGTCTCCTGCCTCACAGAAGCTTCTCAGCCTCATGAGGTCCCATTTATTAATTGTTGATGTTAAGGCCTGGGCTGTTGGTGTACATATCAGGAAGTTGTTTCCTGTACCTATGTGTTCCAGACTCTTCCCCACTTTTTCCTCTAATTGGGTTAATGTCTCTGGTTTTAGGTTAAGGTCTTTAATCCACTTGGACTTGATTTTTGTGCATGGTGACAAATAGGGGTCTAATTGCATTTTTCTACATGTAGATATCCAGTTAGACCAGCACCATTTGTTGAAGATGCTGTCGTTTTTCCATTGAATTGATTTGGCTTCTTTGTCAAAAATCAAGTGACCAAATGTGTGAGGATTCATCTCTGGGTCTTCAGTTCGATTCCATTGATCCACTAGCCTATTGCTGTGCCAGTACCATGCTGTTTTAATTACTGTTGCTCTATAGTACAGCTTGAGATCATGTATGGAGATTCCTCCAGAGGATTTTTTATTGTATAGGATCCTACACACAATTTAAAATAAAACAAAACATTTTTTTTTTTAAAGCTGAGGGTCTTGAGAGATGGCTCAGTGCTTAAGAACACTCATTGCTCTCACAGAGGGTCTGTGTTTTGGTCCCAGAACCTACATGGTGGCTCACGACCCTCTGTAATGTCAATTCCAGGGATTCAACTTCCTCTTCCATTCTCTGAAGGTACTGTGCATACATGGTGCATATTCATATACAGGCAAAACATTCATACACACAAAATATTTTTATTTTTTATTAAATATATTTTTCATGTAATGTATTTGGATTACAGTTTCCCTTCCCCTAACTCCTTTCATATTCTCCCTACTGCCCCACTCACCCATACATATTCTTTCTTCCTCTCCCTCATTAGAAAACAAAGAGGAATCTAAAAAAAAAAAAAAAAAGATAAAATAAAAACAAATAAACCAGAATAGGGCTAAACACACACACACACATACACACACACGCTAAGAAGCACAAGAAACACAGATGCAGAGACACAAACACTGACACACACAGAAAACCCATTAAAAAACGAGACCAGAAACCATAATACATAAGTAAAAGACCTGTAAGAAAAAAAAAAGCCCAGACAAAGCATGAAAGGATCAGAGAAACATCCAGAAATACCACTGAGTTTGTTTTGTGTTGGCCATTTACTGCTAGGCATAGGGCCTGGCTCCAAGTGTAGTTTGTATCCTCAGTGAGACTGAGTTGGAGAAAACTAATTTTTTCCTTTGTGAGTTGTTATCAATTAGAAATAGCTGCTGGGTTAGGGATGGGCCTTGTGTCTACTTCCTCTCTCAGTGCTGGGACTCCATCTGGGTTAGACCTGTGTGTATTTTTTTTAAATTTAAAAGTAGATTTAAAAGAAAAGCAAAGTGACTTTCTAGTTTTCTCATCTGTGACTCTGGCAGTCACCTCTTGCGAGTGAACTCATACCATACCTATTCCATTTGACTGTTGGCTTCTTTTAACAATGTAGTCAAGGCTTCTGCTTGCCAGGGCACATGGTGACTGAACATTCTCTTATGTGTGCCTCAGTGTGTGGCTCTTTAATGGATGGCCACATTGCTCCTTGCTATGAGCTGTGGTGATGAACACCGATGTGACAACAGATCATGGGAGTTCCCGCAGGATCCTGGACTCAGCCCTGGGGCTGCACAGTCAGAGGTGGACCCGCTGGGTCAGATGCTTGGTGTCTCTGTCTGTTTGAGGTTCCATGGTGGAGCTTTCTGCAGCAGCTGCATCATGCCACATTCTCAGCAGCAGGGCCCCGCACTTCCACTTCCTCTGTCCCCTTCAGCACCTGCCACTTCCCATTTTTTTTAATAGTTATTCTTGAGATGAGAATGAAGTATTATTTGATTGTGGTCTTAAGTTATTATTGACACATGTTCATTTTGAAGAGTCACATTGACATTTTCACACATGTGCAGAATGTGATTTGACCACATTTGCCCTATACTACTCTCTCTTACACCCAGTCCCAAACCACCAATCCCTTTCCCCATTAGTCTTCTCTGTCTCTCTTCTGCTTTCTTGTATTGTGATGGCTAAAGAAACACCATTTTATGACAGACTTCCATCCTGGTATCCACTAACCTTTGTCTCTGACTTAAGACCCTGGAAAATAATTTCTCGACAACCCTGATACAGTGAAGCCCACCCTGAAATGCACAGCTAAGACCATGTACTTGTTATGATGTCACTAACTGCCTTTTTGGCTTCTATAACCTGCTTACACAGACATCCAATGAAGTTTTTTTTTGTTGTTGTTTTTGTTTTTTTGTTTTTTTTATTTTTGAGTTGCCTAAACCATTTAGCTTGGCAGAACAGACCAGTTTTTTTTAAAGATTTATTTATTTATTTATTTATTTATTTATTTATTTATTTATTTATTTATTACCTATACAGTAGTCTGCCTGTATATGAGCCTGCATGCCATAAGAGAGAACCAGATCTCAGTATAGATGGTTGTGAGCCACCATGTGGTTGCTGGGAATTGAACTCAGGACCTTTGGAAGAACAGCCAGTGTTCTTAACTTCTGAGCCATCTCTCTAGCTCCCCCCCCCACCAGTTTTTGATTGCCTGTGTAAATATTGAAGGCTTTATTGTGGTTTTTGCCTTTAAAAATCCTTCCCCCACCCTCCTCATAGCAACCTCAAATTTGGCTCAGAGACTGTTGTCCAGCCATCCCGCTGGCAGTAACTACTAAATCCTCTGACTAGAATTGGATTGAGTCTATGGTCTTTTCTTAGGAGTCACCAATTCCACAGCAGCACTGTTTCTATTCTGCACAGAGCAGAAAACATTTTTCTGCCCGTACTTCTCAGTCTGGCTAACATCACCTAACACAATGAGTCCATTTCATCTGCTCTCCCGGGAACATCATAAAGATGTTGATTTTATTTATGTGTTTATGTTTATGGTTCTCAGTCTGCCCTGAGCTCACTGCGTAACCTTGGATGGCTTTAGGCTTCTGATCCTCCTGCTACCACCTTCCACCTGCTGGGGTTACAAGCATGTCTTTATTAAGGCTCCTATTGCCGTGAAGAGACAATACGAACACAGCAACCCTTACAAAGGAAAGCATTTAATTTAGGCATGCTTACAGCATCAGAGCTCTAGTCCATTGTCATCATGGCAGGAAGCATGCTGGCATGAAGCCAGACATGATGCTGGAGAAAAAGCTGAGACTTCTACATCCAGATCCCCACGCAGCAAGGGGAGCCACTGGAACCAATCTCTGTGGCTCCGAAAAATCTCAGAGGCCACCTCCAGTGACACACTTCCTCCAATAAGGCCATACCTCGTATCCTTCTAAATCGTGCCACTCCCTGGTGGCCAAACATTCAAATCTATGAGCCTATGGGGGGGGGGTGGAGTGCTATTCTCATTAAAACAACCACAGCTACCACTGTGTTGGCTTTTATGTGATGCTGGAGACCAAATGCTGTGAGTGCTGGACAAGCACTTTTCCAACTGAGCTGCATTCCCAAGCTCCAGTTTGAGGCTTTGCCTTACACTTTTGGTTATGTTGAGCCATTTGGTATGCCTGTATTGACTCTGTATATGCCTGGCTCTGGAGAGATGTCTGTCCATATCCCTGACTACTTTTAAATGCGATTGTTCCTGTATTGTGAAGCGGCTGCTTTAAAAAGGAAACAAAACAAGCTATTTCTACTTGTTTACAGATTTCTTTAGGATGGGGTTGCATATGCAGTGAGCTGACCTTGGACTAGTTTTGTAGCTAAGGATGAGCTTCAAGTCCTAATCATCCTACCTCCACCTCCCAAATGCTAGGACGACAGGCACGAAACACCACACTCAGTTTCTGCAGTGTTGGGGATAAAACCCCAGGGTTCTGTGCATGCCAGGCAAGCAGCAAGTGACTTGGTAGAAGATCTTGCAAAGTGGTGACAATCCTGCATTACACAATTGGTCCTCGCAATTCAATTCCAATTTCTCTCCAATTTCAGCTTGTAAGGGTCCGAAAATCGCTGAAGGAAGACCCCAGACTCAAATAGTACGTAAAAGCAAAGAGTATTTATTCTGTAGAAACAGCCTGCATGCAGGGATCAACACCACCCATACAAAATAGCAATGATGACCCCTAGTTTGAGATCACAGGCTCTTTTAAAGGTGGCTATTAGACACTAACTGGGGTTGGCTGGTGTGGAGGGAGGTTGCGAGATTCCAGCTGGGATTGGCTGGTGCGGGGCGAGGGGGCAGTGGCTACATGACTTCCTTCTGTCATGGCACCATGGGCCTGGGGCTAAGTGACTTCATGACTTATGTCACAGACCCTTGGTAAAGTCTGATCCTCACAAATTGTCCCTCAATGAGAGGAGCAGAAGAAGATGGGTGGCAGATGCAAAGGGAAGTTCATATGACTACAGAGACAGAGACAAGACTCAGAGGGCAGGAGGCCAGCACATCAGTGGCCTTCACCACCTGGAGAAGTCAGAGGTAAACAATCCCTGGCTCTCCAGAGGGACAACTACCCACGTGGCACCCATTTTACCACAGACAGTCCAATCTCAGATTCTGGTCGGCTGAAATGTCTGAAAGAGGAAACGTCTGTATTTTAGACACCTGCAGGATGTAACTGTGTCAGGGCCATCAGAGGCTCATGGGGGAGGCATCCACCAAACAGCCATGGCAGACCACAGAGCAGAAAGAAGCCAGAGGATCTTCACTGTGGCCGCTAGCTTTTTCTGCTTTATTAGTGTGTGTTCAGTCTGCAAAGGGAAGGTTTAGCGATCCTTCGGTCTAACACACCACACGTTTTTTTTTGTAAACATTCCCATTATATTCTCCCATCTTCGCTGCCTCTTCTTTTTCTGTCTCCTACCTGCTTTCATGTTGTGTGTGTCTGTGTACATCAAGAAACCTACATTCCATGTGAGAGAAACCACGGCAATTCTGTATTTCTAGTTGAACTTACTCTGCTTAGCATATAGGTCTCCAATTCCACTCATTTTCCTGAAAATGATGACATTTGGTTGTTGTTGGTTCCCCCCCCCCCCCCCCCCCCCGAAACAGGGTTTCTCTGTGCAGCCTTGGCTGTCCAGGACTCACTTTGTAGACCAGGCTGGTCTCAAGCTCACAGGGATCCTCCTGCCTCTGCCTCCCCGAGTCCTGGGGTTACAAGTGTGTGCCATCACGCCTTGTTATCATTTATCTGACCACATTGCTAAAGAGCTGCCTGTGGTACCACAGCCCAAAGCCCTTTTTCCAGTTCTGCTGACTTTTCTCCAACCAAGTCTCACACCTGTCCCTGTGGCCCCATCAGAACATCCCTTGTGAGTGGTCTTGGGCCATGCACAGGGACAGCTCAGAATGGATAAAGTGTCGAAGGTGGGTCTCGAGCCACAGTCAATACTGTGAGAAACCTGGATTCTTCATAATAGCAAGGGCAGGAGACTCAATATGATGAAGATAGGCAGTTCATGACCATCTGTTTATTTGAAAGCTTATTGGTATATAACATTGTCATATCTGCAGGTAATGGGCAACCTTGGCTCTTAGCAACTGCTGCTCTACTCTTTAATTTGGGGTGTGGGGTGAGTAGACTAGCAAAATCTAGTAGGGGCCCAACCTTTTTGTTCATCTCTATCTAGACTTAAGGCGGCTGAAGGTATTTTCAGTTTTACTATTTTACTGTTAATAATAATAATAATAATAATAATAATAATAATAATAATAATAATTCCTACAAATACCACAACCACAAGCAGGAGAGCTGGCCTTGCCCCTGGCCTGGGCAAAGAGGGGAAGCTTGCCCTGGTAGTGTGACTGCAGGGCAATTATCGGCTGGCCAAGTCACCTACTATTTAGGCTCAGATCCAGGGCTTTGAGTTGGGCCACCCCAATATCTACTCCATCTATAAACTGCTAGAGCACAGGAAGCTGGTCCTGCAGAACCAAAGCTGCAGAATCTCAGTGACACAGGGCAACAACAGGATGTCTGGAGAAGTCCTAGTGAGGATGCAGTGCTGATGGCACAGCAGAAGCCTAAAACTAGACTAGGGACTCACTGCAATGAACGTTGGCAAGTACATTTGCAAGTGTGGACACAAGGGTGTATTGCGTGACACACCACAGCCTCTACTGTGAGGTTTTGTTTTTGTTACTGTTTTCTCTGGAGGGGAGGTTGTGAGGGTAGAGCGCAGGTATGGAGGGATGGGGAGATGAGTTGGCATGAGATACATGATGTGAAATTCATAAAGAATAAATAACAAGCAAAAAAAAATACTATTGGCGAACAGAAGGCAGGCCTTGAACCTTGAGTCTGTGAAACTATATGTACCTGAATATAATATGACCCATCCTCACCCCAAGAACAGGAAGCAAAAGCTAAAATACAAAATTGGGATTGGATCAAAAGGCAAACCTGCTCAGCAAAGCAAGTAAAGCTCCACCACCCCACACACATCCTCTAGAAGCCCTTAGTCTGATCTTCCACACGCATCAAACACACATCCTTGTAGGACCTGCCTAGTTCAAGGGACCATCATGTCCTCTAGAATGTAGCAGCCCTTTCCCCTTAAGTACAGTCTGAGTATGGCATGTCCTTCACCCAGACTCATGGTTAAAGTCTTGGTCCTCAGCTGATGGTGCTACATGATGGACCATGAAGGAGGTAGACCCTGGTAGAAGACAGTTAGGAAACTGGAGCAGTACATCTGAAGTAGTTATGGGACATTGGCACATTCCCTGGCCTCTTTCTCTCTTGCTTCCCAAGCTGCCATGAGGCAAACAGGCCTCCTTCAGCATGCACTTGTCTCACAACGTACACATCACTATAGGCCAATAGTACCAGAGCTAAATAGTGGTGTGAACTCAATCCATGATTCAGACTAAACCTTTCCTCTCTTTGAATTGTTTGTCTCAGGTATTTTGTCACAGTGATGGAAAGCTTACAAACACCGTTCCTGTCACAGCTCTAGGATCTGCCTTGTCCTGTTCTAAACAGGGCAGCCATGGTATCCTGTTAAAGTGAAAATCCACACAGCTTTTCTTTTCTCAAAGACTCTGGATTCTTGCTTTACCCTCAGGGCATCTTGTTTGGCATCTTGCCATTCTTTGCTCTAAATTACCATCTCTTTCTGTGGGTGACATGACATCAAACACCAGTTCCTCTTCTGGGCTAAGCAGTCTGTTTCTGCCTTGGACCTAATGTACTCTCTCTCTCCCTTGGACACTCCTGTGTAGGAAACACACCAAATCTCCTTCCTCCTCACTTTGAGGGTATTGAAACACCACCCCGATGTCTTCAGACTAAGAGACTCTCCCCAGAATCACCAACTCTTCTGCATGATTTATCTGAACAGACATCATCTCTGATTTGTCCTAATTAGTAATTTATTTATTTTAATTCCAGCTATGAGCACTAGATGACAATTTCTTCCAACAGAAATGGGGATGCATCTTCAGCCTTACAAAAATGCTAGTCCCTGGTAGGAACTCAGTATTACTCACCAATATGGTCCATACACAGTGGATAACGTCACTCTTACAAACAGCCCTGTGTGCATCACAACCACTCATCACCCAAAGCGACACACAGGTTGAGCCTGATGAAGACTAGAGTGAGGCCAGACCAAAAAGAGGATGGAAGGGAATTTTGGAGTGGGAGCAGCACATGCACAGTCTTTGGTTCAGGAGGGTGGGCAGGCAGTGTGATACCATCATCATGCAGGGTGAGAAGACTCAGGGTGTAGACACCATGAGGCCCTCAGTACAGGTGATCTTTTTTTCAGCCTCTATCCATGGTGAGAACACAAAGTACTCAGACTGTGGGGGAAGGGGTGATGGTTACATCTGCAAATACATCTTGGGGGCCAGTGCTAGGAAGGCATTGAGGTATTGTGGAGTATCTACCAGAGGAGATTGCTTGGACATGGATTTAAGTCAGTAGAAAGCCTTTATTAGTTGGCTATTCACTGCACTGAGTGTTTGGGACCCCAGTGCATCACTGAGCCTTTCTTAAGGTGAGCTTTTAACACACTTCAGTTAACAAGAACAGTTAGCCAGACACAGAGCTACAGAAGCCAAAAAAGCAAGGCTAGCTCATTTAAAGACTTTCCCAGAACTATGGACTTTGATGGACTAGGTCTTTGTTTTCATTTTGGCAGGTGGTGCTGTCTGTATGCTGAGTTTTATGGCCTGACTCTATCATGGAGTCAGTTGTGCTAAGATCTAGAGGCCTAGTAAGGTTTGGGGTCATGAACTCTTCCTGTTTCAGTTGAGGATGCAGGGCTCAATATTAATCCAATTAGAATGTGAATTAAAGGCCTCGGCAGTGCTGATAATAGAGTTGCTACCCAGGGAGATTAAAAAGACAGACACTGGTGTCAATTATTTTATTTTTGTCTTTGTCTCTTCTCTTTTCAAGTTTCTTTCTTTTCCTTTCCTTCTTTCTATTTATTTTATTTTATTTTTTTGGTTTTTTTCAGACACAGTTTCTCTGTGTAGCTGAGGTTATACAGGAAGTCGAGGCTTCTCCAATTTAGTAGGGCATTTCTGCAAGGGAATCTAACTATTATTTTATTTCAGAAACAAAAACTTTTAGTTTCTCTTAGTCCTGTTCAGTCTGTTTTGTTTTGAAAGTAGCAGAAAAGGCCCTTCTAGTCAAGCCATTAGGACACTCCCACCAATTGGTGTCAGTAATATTGCTGTTGTCTAGATGAGTTGACCCACAAGGCAAAAGAGCAGGCATCAGAATAAGGGGAGGTGCATAGATGAAAGGTTTGGGATGTTAGACAAGTTTTAGTCACCTGTGAGTTCTCTAATGCCAATCTGGGCCACCCTAGTCACAGTGAGTCTTGTTAGTTAATGGGCTGACAGTCTGGTTAGTTCCTATCCTATGGAGTTTGGGGGCTGGGTGTCTAAGCAATCCTGGATGGTGTTTGGCTGGGAATGATTAACTCCTCTGGGGACCCTGGGGATAGAGTCTGAATCCCCAACTTTTCCAGAGGCCAGAATCTTTTTAAAGGAAAATTTCAGGAAGCCTCAGTCTCACAACTCCATTTTTTTTTTTCTTTGTAGTGGATACTCCCTTGTTCCTAGCAACTCGGTAGGAGGCCCAGCTGTAGGGCATGCATAGAATTGTATTTATATCTCAAAAGATAAACTCCTATATCTTAGCTTCTTTTCAATACACGCAAACATTTAATGTGGGCATCAGTAAACAAAGGTCAAAATGAATATGGGCTGCTGGCCTATAGTCACACTAGCTAATACCTTCCCTCTGTGGGGGTGGGACCATAACCCTATATTCATACCCATAGAACAAAACAGAAGACTCAAAATGAGATAAAGAAGCAGGGAGTAGAAGGGCCTGGGGCCAGATGAAACCTTAATTTTAATGTGTCCATAGTTCAGAGACAGTCCACTTGGCATCATCATCCATGGCTTCTACTTTCTTGTCCTGGGTGTGGTGGATCCATGGTGAAACCCCAGCTATCTTCACAGCCATAGGATGGAGATCATCACCTGGAGGGTCCTTTCCAAGTTGTTTTCAGTGCCCTTTGGCTTCTTGTTTGACCCAGAGGGTATCAGCAGGCTCAAAGAGGGAGAAACAGGTGGTGGACTCTGAAGTCAGCTATCTCTCTTTGATAGCCCAATGAGCTGCCTTTTTGGAGGACTGGAGGGCCTGTAGTGACTTGAGAAAGAAATAGAGAGTTCTGCCAACTGCTAGTTGTAGGTATAAGGTTATTGTGTAGTTAAAATGCTTATTTCTGTACCCGCCACCCCCCCCAATATCTGGTTGCAACCCATCGGCTAGGAGGAGGCCCAATCATGGGGCCTGCTGAGATACACTGGATTTTAGAAAGCACTGCTGAATTAGATTAGCATATATAGGTCCTAATCCCAAAATGGAAGACAGGACATGTATTGTGTTGAGAGGAAGAGAAAATGCTCTTGTCTCAACAGGGGGAAAAAAAAGCTATGTATTTCATCCAAACCAATGGAAATAAGATTTGACAGGAGGAGACTTCCTGAAGGTCTTGGCTCCAGATAGAAGGAAAGAAATCAAGAAGACTAAATAGGACAGGCAACATAATTTGCTAATCTCTCCGTATGGGAACATCTGTGAGACTGAGACGCAAAAATGTCTCCAGCCAGAAATTCAGCTATGCGTGGACAATAAATCCATTTTGGCTACAAAATCCTTAGGACTTATCATGCCATTATTTTAAAGGAAATAGATACAAAAAAGACAAGGTAGGCAAGTCTTTTATAATGCCTGCTTCACAGAAAAGTCTATCAAGTATTCTGAGCCAGAAGGTTAAAGATGCTGCTGCTCCATTATAAAGAAAATTAGAGGGACGGTCCCAGGCAGCCAAATATCTCTGTCATTGCTATAGTTTTAGAAGCTGCTTGCCTTCACTTCCTACATATTTAGGTAATATTTATTCCTTATTAAGTCTCTGATGGGGTGGAAGACTAGATATAATCTCACAGTTAAACTTAAATGGTTCAGCATGATACAAATTGAAAGGTAGTAGAATACTTTATCTGAGGGTACCAAATACACAAGTATAAATCTCAACTAATAATTTTCATAGTTATTATTGTTGCATACAGTTTATTATTGTAAGAGAAAGAGGCTTTTATTAGACTAGAAGGGGAGATGCAGGCATAATCAACTGCTAATTTCTGTACTTCCCATATATCATTGCAAGCCTTGCTCTGAGAATCTTCTTCCTCAATGTTATGTAAACACTGCTCCCCAGTTGTCCCATGATATGCCAATAAAGCACCTTACAGCCAATTGCTGAGCAGGGCAGAGAATAGGGCTGGATTTCCTGCCATCAAAGGAGGAGGAATTAGGGGATTCAGCCATGGGCCGATGTCCAGGAGGGACCAGGAGATAGAGCTCAGCAACGAAAGCTACAACGTTCAAGTATCTTTGTGATGTATACTGAGAAGAAACCAAAACAGCTTAGACAGTTAAGAATAGAGCAACAAACTGAGCAGTGGTGGTGCACGCCTTTAATCCCAGCACACAGGAGGCAGAGGCAGGCGCAGATCTCTGAGTTTGAGGCCAGCCTGGTTTTCAGAGTGAGTTCCAGGACAGCCAAGGCTACACAGAGAAACCCTATCTTGAAAAACAAACAAACAAACAAACAAAAAAAAAACAAACGACAACTACAACAACAACAAAAGAAGAAGTAGAGCAATAACTGCTCAGATCTTGGTTTGTGAAGCTTAATATTAAATCGGTATAAAATTATTTCAATTATTTGTGTGATAGCAGCGTTAAGAGAGAAACTTAGAAACAAACACACCTATATAAAAATAACTATAAGATTACCGAGAAGAGACTTGATACCCTATGAGCATATACAGGGGGAGGCAATCCCTCTCAGGAACAGTCGTAGGGGAGGGGAATAAGGGGAAAATGGGAGGGAGGGAAGAATGGGAGGATACAAGGGATGGGATAACCATTGAGATGTAACAAGAATATATTAATAAAAAAAACTTAAAAAAATAACTATAAGAGCTAGTCTCTGAGCCTGGGAAGCAGTAGGGGGTTCTTCCAAGCACAATCTTATAGGGAATAAATCCCTTCCTATATGAGGTGCAGCAGGCCTGAAGCAGAGCAAAGGAAGGTCTACACACCCTTCTCATTAGAATCAATGGGCTCTAATGAGAGGTATTATTTTTTTGTTTTTGTTTTTATCCTGTTTATTTTTTTCTACCTGCCTAGAACTCTGAGGCCTATATGCACAATGAAGTTTTCAACTTCTTTCTAAAGCTTTAGCTATTAATTGAGAGGTTTTGACCATGAAAGTGAGGTCATTGTCAAATCCCATAGGCTAGGAGGGGGCCCAATCAGGGGACCAGTTCCTGGTGGAGCCTTTAAGCTACTATTTGAGTAATTTAGTCTGGGTAGGGACCGCTTCTACCCAGCAGGAAATGATGGCTAGTTTCTATAAAATTAGTAAGTACTTTTACCCTCCCCTAGCAGGTCGGATATCAATGAAGTCAGTTTGATACGGTGCAGATCTCTCATCCAGACCCTTTCTTGGATAAAGGCTTTCTGTTTTGGATTTACTTGAGTACAAAATGGACATCTGGCTGAGATATGCTGAGCTAGGCACCTAGTCTAGGTATAACATACCTTGGTCTGAGCAACTCTGTTTTGTGGATCCCAGAGCCTGGTGAAGGTCAGTTACCAGAGTCCTGGCAGGTGTTTCTGTGAGAATGACCTTCCCCCCTCTGGTGTCCTCCATTAACCTTTGGGTTTGAGCTGTCTCTTTCTTCTTTACCATGGGTCAGGGTACTCCATCAGAATATCAATAGGACCCAGTGGTCTTAGGGCCAGTTATTGGATGGCTAGGCCAGTGACCCAATTTGTAGGGAAAGATGAATAGCCTCTAGGATGGCCAAGATTTTCAACTTGTTTTTAATGGCATTTCCCACAGTGGTGAGAAGTCTTCCTTCTCTATAGATCATACCATGGACACACAGTCGTAAAAACATAGCAACTGTCTGTGTATATGTTGCTGGACTTTCCTTTTTCCCATCAGAGACTCTGGGTCAGATCCATCAGTTCTGCTCACTGTATTGAGGTTCCTGGCTTGGGCCCAAATCGTTTCAGTTAAGGTAACAGCTGCAGCTCCCATGTACCTAGTGTCGTCTTTCATCTCACGACAGTCACGGGGTTGTCGCCATGCAAGAGGGTAGAAGGATGGGCATCTCAAACTGGACTCGAGGATGAGTCAGGAGTAGGGCCTGGTGCTGGATCACACAGGCGTTAGACAGCCAGAGTTCGGGTGATCCTTGGAGGAGGGCCTCAGCCACATGGAATGCTGTGAGAATAAGATCTTGGCCCAGAGTTAACTTGCCTGTTACAAGTTTTTCATTAGACTAGCGATAGCCACCACAGCTCTTAGACAGGTGGATCATCCTGTGGTTATAGGTTCTGATCATTTGAACAGGTTTCCACGGGCCCAAGGTGTGGTTTAAAATTCCTTTTATAATGTCTTTTGTCTCATGGACATACAGTGGAAAAGGTTTTGAAGTGTCTGGAAGTGTTTAGGGCTGGAGCCAATGTCAGAGCTGTTTTTAAAAGCCTTAGATGCCTTTTGTTTATTTTCAGTCCATATTAGGGATTCAGTGTCCCCCTTTATGCAATTTTCACAAACTCTGGTATCCAGAGGAAGCAATATCTATCTGTACCAAGTAACTCTCCAACCTGTCTCTTAGTCTTTGGAGTAGGAATTTGAAGAAAACAGCAGTCCCCCTCTGAGACAGGTTTCTTTTACCTCCCCTCAGCTGGTAGCCACAATAGGCAGCCTCTGCTATACAGAGTTGAGCTTTCTCAGCTGAGATGATGTACCCCCAAGATGTGTAACTCTTGCAGCAGTCCCTCAGTGGTCCCCTTAGAATCTGTTTCCAGGACATCTCTGGCAGGCTGTGAATGCCAGGAGGCTGGCACTTAGCATCTTTAAGTCTGTGGAATAACCTGTTCCAAGTATGTTGCCTACTGTAACCCTTCCCTGGGGCTGTCCAGTTAAAAGCAAGCATGGTTGACTCACCTGTGCCCATGGGAGGCTGAAGAACACATCTTTCAGGTACAAGGTAGTGTGCACCTGTTTCTTCAGGAGAATCAGACTCACAAGAACTAGATGTCACAGTTTTTTTTTCCCCCCCACAGGCAGAAGAGGTGTATTCTAGGCTGACTGGCAGGTCACAAGAGTGCTTTCTTTCCAAGCCAGGCAGTGTGGACTGCAATATTCCTTTTTGCTTCCAAGGCTATTGGATATTCTTTAATGTGGGGTAGCTGAACTGGTTAGTCGAACAATTATAGGAATTTGGTGTTGGGCCTGTCCTGGGAGGTTCACACCCCCAAGAATCTTTGTCATCAATCTGAAAGTCCAGCTGTGTCTTTTTCTTTTTTTAAAAAGATTCTTTCTCTCTTTTTGTTTAAATATTTTATTTATTATTTTATGTATGAGTGCTCTATCTGTATGTATGCCTGCATGCCAGGAGGCGGCATCAGCTTCCAGTATAGATGGTTGTGAGCCACCATGTGGTTGCCGGGAATTGAACTCAGGACCTCTGGAAGGACACATTGGTGGTACAGTGGTGAGCACAGCTGCCTCCCAGCTGTGTCTTTTGATCACAGGCAGAACTTGCAGTAAGGAGATATTCTTCTACCAGAGGGTAAGACACCAATTTTTTTCCTGCATGTCTGTAAGTCTGTGTCTCTTTTCGGAGAAAGTGATGGTGGCTTTTAGTTTATGCAAAAGATCTTGTCCCAATCAGTTTTTTGTGGTTAAACACTTTTTGAGCTACCTCCAGCAACTGAAACCTATTTTTTTTTTCTGAGACAGGGTTTCTCTGTGTAGTCTTGGCTGTCCTGGACTCACTTTGCAACCAGGCTTGCTTCAAACTCACATCGATCCGCCTGCCTCTGCCTCCCGAGTGCTGGGATTAAAGGCATGCGCCACCACTGCCTGGCTAACTGAAACCTATTTATATTTTAGTTTTTTAAAAAAACTTTTGTATTTTTTCTAATATCTGGGACCAAATGGGTGACAAAGGAAATCTTTTTAGCAGCTGTCTTAATCCTTCTATAAAGGACCTAAAGAAAATTGTTTAAAATGTCCTTGGACAGTGTTAGCAGAAGCATCCATCTGCCCGGAATGCATGGTCTGGCAATGATCACCTTGCCTGGCCCAGGGATGATTTTTTTCCTACTTTTTAAAAGAGAATGGTGTGGTTTGAGTTTTCCAACTATACAGATCACAAGTTGAAAGACGAGTTATAAATCATGAAAACGAAAAGAGGTGGAACTTCTTTTTTTCCTTTGGGCCTTTCTCCCTCCCCTGGGGCTGCGTAGAGCAGACACAGAGCTGAAGGATGCTCACCTGGGGGATGGTTCTCCTCCCTGTGTGCATTCTACTTAGATAGCTGGGGGGCCCTAGGTGAGAGGCCCAGCCTCTCCCCACCCCCACACAGGGACCAACACTGAGAGGGAGTCAAGCAACAAACCAAGCAAGTATTCTCACTCCTGGAGTGGGACAGGTGAAGTTTTATGTGTGTGTCTGTGTGTCTGTGTGTCTGTGTTGGGTAGTGGTAGTGTCTCTAGGCAATCTGGATGAGACAGGACGGGGCATAGGTCTTATGAGAACCAGGGGGTTCTCACACCAGAGAAAGCCACTGGTCAATTCAGGGAAACAGAACTCACAGAAACACAGAAACACAAACACACACACACACACAAACACACACACACACACACAGAGACAGGCAGAGAGACAGACAGAGAGACAGACAGAGAGACAGAGACAGAGAGTGACAGAGAGAGATAGAGATAGATAGAGAGAGAGAGAGAGAGAGAGAGAGAGAGAGAGAGAGAGAGAGAGAGAGAGAGAGAGAGGATAACTAGGGGTGGCCACATTCACACACCTGGAGAGATAGGGGAACCCAGTGACGTCTCACATGTTTCCTGGACACTGGATCATCAGCATCGTCTGACCTTCCTATGTGTCCAAATCAGACTTACCTCTGGAGGTGACAGACATGGCAACTTTCTAATTTGTTTCATGTTGGAGCAGAGGTGTTGCAGAGATTGATGAAAGGGAGTCTTGGGGATCTGGAACTCGGATTGTGTACCCACTGGGAGTTCTTTGACCACTGCACTCCTTCCCATCTCAAGGGGCTCTGAGATCCTCAGGTCTGGTCTCTAGGGAATCTCAGTGGAACCTCCAGAAATGGTGTGGGGTATCCACCAGCAAAGACTGCTCAGACATGGGTTTAAGCCGGTAGAAATATTGGTAGGTATGGGTCATGGGGTGAAGGGTGGAGAGAAGTGACAGTGGAGAACCACAGCTAGCTCCGGAAAGAGATGGGGCACCACTGATCCGGGAGCATCCTGGTAACCAGCAGGGATGTGGACTCGCAGGAGGGTAGCAGATCACCGGTGGTCATGCTAAGCCAGGCCTTACAGGGTCCATCACAGGGAAAAGTCAGATGTTGTGAACCCACGTCACTCACCTGAGAGACTATTCCATGACAGCGGCTGCATAATCCACACAGACTGCTGGCCTCTCCACTTTTTCCCTATGGGACTGTATGCTGAGTGAGAAGAGCAGAGCCTTCAATGTGGGCATGCAGGGGACCAGGCACAGCAGCCACCTCCCCTTGGCCCCAGTAAGGGGCTGTAAGGGTGGCTGGGGGAGAGATCGCCACTGAGACAGCAGGACCTCTTAGTGGCAGACAGCCTTCTTCCTATGGTGTCTGTTTTTAGTGAGGGATTTTTCTTGATTGAATCATTTAAGGTGAGAAGACTTACATAAATCTAGCTCGTTGGAGGTGGGAAGATGTACAGGTGGCAGTCTACATAAAAGACACGGAAGAAGGCAGTGCTTGCTCTTTGCCTGCTCATTCTTACTCTCCATTGCTTCGCTGTCACTACAGTCTACTTCTTTGAGATTCCAGTGTATGCTGAAGAGCAGCTGAGACATCCAGCCTCATGGACTGAACAAATGTTAAACTCTCAGACTTTCTATCAGAAGATAACCGTTGTTGGAATAGCTGGACCATAGACCATAACTCTGATAAATCCAGTGTGTGTATGTGTATGTGTGTGTGTGTGTGTGTATGTGTATGTGTGTGTATGTGTGTGTATGTATGTTTGTATGTGTGTGTGTATATGTGTGTGTATGTATGTGTGTGTATGTGTGTGTGTATGTGTATGTATGTGTGTATGTGTGTGTATGAATATGTATGTGTGTGTATGTGTGTGTGTGTATTGCGTGTGTGTGTAATACTTTCTTTCAGTTCTGATTCTCTATAGAAATCTGACTAACACATTACCAAAAGGCCACACATGACAGCTCCAGCATGGGAGGACCTGTCAGTACTCATGAATTCCCTGCCAGGCTCCCAAACATTAAGACTCCTAGCACTGGGAAGCTAGGATTTGATCTTTGGCCTCCACCTTCCCACACCTGTGTCTTGTCCCAGGCGCAACACTCACCTGATGAAGAGGAAGCAGATCCCAAGAAGCAGGAGCTTGATAGCCGCCTGCCCTATGGCTACCAGAACCACCTGTGCCAGGCGCCCCGCTTTCCCTGGAGAAAGGTGGACAGAGCTGAACTTACCTGCTAATCCCAGTGTCCCTCCCTCTCAGAGAAGCACTTAGATATGGTCCTCCAAGCCTTTCTTCATCCACAGACCTAAGACTGCATCAGCCCAAGCCTCCCCGACTCCCTCATCCTGTTGTCCAACAATATATCAGAAAAAAAATCACTTTCTATCATAAACAAGCTTCTGTCACAGGGGGCGTGGTGGCCGTCTGTGTTCCTACTGCTCAGAAGGATGAAGCACTAGGACTGTGGGTTCAAAGCCAGCCTGGGTTACATAGCAAGATTCTGCATGGAAAATCAAAACCAATCTGGGCACAATGTTGCCCGCCTTGTAATTCCAGCACTCAGAGGCAGAGGCAGCAGAGCCTGAGGCCAGCTGGTTTACACAGTGAGTCCAGGGTAGCCAATGCCACAGAGAGAAACCCTGTCTCAAAACAAACAAACAAACAAACAAACAAACAACTAACAAAACAAAACAAAAACCCAAATTCAAAACCAACAATTGCAATTGAAAATATCAAGAACCTCTAGAACGTGGGAGCAAATTTGCATATTGCAGTAAGGGGCTGTTGTCAAGTATATAAAAAGCACTCTTTAAACATTTTATATTTTTACTTGCCTGCACATGTGGGGCCTAGTGCCCTTTGAGGTCAAGTGAAGCTGTTGGATCCCCTGGAACTGGAATTATAGCAGCTACAAGCCACCACGTGGGTGCTGAGAAGTGAACTCAGGTAGTCACCAAGAGCAGCCAGTGCTCTTAACCAGTGAACCATCTCTCCTGCCTCCAGGAAAGAATTCTTACAGCTTAATTTACAAGGAACTCAAATGCCTTTAATCTCAGTCCTCAGGAGACAGAGGCAGGTTAGTCTCCGTGATGTTGAGACTAACCTGGTAATGTAGTAAGACCCTGCCTCAAAAATAAATTACAGCAACACAGCCCATAATAGTCACAGGATTTTTAAACTCAGACTTCTCAGAACATATGCAAATAGCCAAGTATCATTTTTTTTGAGACAATGCTGTTCAATGGCCTGCAATTTACCTTGTTAATAACAGCTAGTTAACAGTCTGGCTAAAGGTAGATTGAATGGCCAGTAAGCCTGTTCTGTCTTCATCTCCCCAGAGGTGGAGTTATATGTACATGCCACCATACCCAGTACACAACACAGTCTCACAGTCTCACAGTCTCACAGTCTCTCTCTCTCTCTCTTTCTCTCTCTCTCTCTCTCTCTCTCTCTCTCTCTCTCTCTCTTTCTGTCTCTCTCTGTGTCTCTGTCTCTGTCTCTCTCTTTCTGTGTCTCTGTCTCTCTTTCTCTGTGTCTCTGTCTCTGTCTCTCTCTCTCTGTGTCTCTGTCTCTGTCTCTGTCTCTGTCTCTGTCTCTGTCTCTCTCTCTCTCTCTCTCTCTCTCTGTGTGTGTGTGTGTGTGTGTGTGTGTGTGTGTGTGAAATGTAGATTCTGGGAATTGAACTCAGGTCCCTGCAAGGCAAGCTCTGTACTCACTGAGCCATCTCCCCATCCCTACTTTTTTTTGTTTTTTTTGTATCTGGTCAAAGTGCATAACATCTTTAGGTCTGGTCAAAGTGCATAAGTAAGTCCATGGCAATGCCAAACTTTTAATACTGACAAAGATGCAAAAGATTCCACGGACAGAGGCATGAGCCAATGCTCATCCTAGAATCAGTTCATAGGACCCAAATCAAAACAAAACAGGAAGAGTTTGGTCTGCCTTGCTCTGGTGGAAGTACAAACTCTGTGGCTCCCTGTTGGGAATGTTTTGCTGTCCAATATCCATGAAGAAACATTTGGTCATCATTCTCTATATCAGAAAGACACCAGATGCAGCTGTGATCTGCATTTGGGAATTAGTAATTCAGACATATAGACAGACATATAGTCAGACAGACAGACACACACATTCATACACACACACACACACTTGTGGAAGCAGACACAAAATTATTTACTGCACATTGCTTTTAGCAGAATAACATCAATAGGATGGCTGCCCATTAGTACAAGACGTCAATAGAACTAGATCCAGCCAGTGTATACCGAAGTCATGGAGAGCTAAGGTCATTTTGCTCCTGTAGCCTAAGTCCTCTCAGGCTACGTGTGGACAAACCAAAGCTTGGTTCTGTGTGTCATCACTGGTCTGTTCCAAGAGGGGAGCTGACTTTCAGTGGACCATCCTCTGTGTGTGCTATGCATCTTTCCCCATACGGTTGTGTGTCTGCACCAGCATTAAGATCAAAGCTGTTGACAGACTCAAGTGCTGAGGTTTCAGGCAGATCCTCAAGTGGACTACAAGTGTCTAGGGGGTGTGGTTCTGTTTTGTGAATGTTGACCTATCTCTGTAATGGAGTATGTCCAGAAGCCCAAAGGATTGAGGGAGAAATGGGGACAGCTGTTTCAGAACTTGAATGTGATGTTAATGAGGAGAGCCACCAGTTTCCCAAGAAGGAGATCTTTGTGTTCAGGGTAAGGAGGAATGGACCCTTCTCTGAACTAAAGAGACACTATTTCTCCAACCCATGGTGTCTTTCTTCCCTTACCTGGGGCAGCTCCTCCAGAAACATGGGTTGTGGAGGTCTGTGTAGTATCTTGGAGGAAAAAAAAAAAAAGAACTTAGCATCTCAGGTTTCAGAAACACTCCCCTCAACTGTCCAGGAAGCACAGAATGTGAGAGGGATGGGACCTGTGTCCGGCTTAGTCTCCAATCCAACTATGATCCATGCCACAGCCACCATGCATCCCCAGGCCCGGGTTGAACTCACAGGTGACATTGATCAGGACGGTCTTTTGAACAGTCACACCAGCTCCAGGGAAGGTCACCTGACAGGTGAGGTTGGTGCCATGGTCTTGGAGCCTAGGTGTGAGGGTCAGCACCGAGGAGAAGGTGGTGGTCCTGGGGTTCAGGGATGTGAGGGCAGCTGACATCCAGGAGAAGATGGGGGGTGTCCCTTTCTCACAGGCCCAGGGCACAGAGCATGTCACATTCCTAGGATGGCCAAGCTGCAGAGTCTGTGGGATGTTGATGTTGGGGGTGTGAGTGAGGGCTGGAGAGGAGAGAAAGATATGTAAGATCAGGATAGGAGTGATGTACATCCCCTGAGAAGGCCACATTCTGACCCGACTCCTGCACTAGCCAGCTCCATCCTCAATCAGCCTGAGGCTAGAGTCCCAGCCCTGCCCTGTGGCACCCATGGGCTTCCTCTGTAGCCAGCATGGAGCCAGTACTTTACCTGTCACATGCACAGAGAGCTGATTGTGGCAGTAATTCCACTGTACTCCATCTTTTTCCAGTCGGAAGAAGTAAGAACCGCTGTCACTCTTCTGTGCATCTCTGATGGCCAGGGAGCAATCACCATACTCCAGGTCCCCAGAGAGGTGGAATCGGCTCTGAGTGTCCTTCTGCACCTGTTGGTTTGGGTTGTTTGTAGCCACTAGAAAATCAAGGGAATGCTTCTTTTCATGGAACCAGTAGCCAAAGACAGAATACAATCTCCTGTCCCAGAAATTTCCAAAGAGTGTGCAGGGCACGAGGATGCACAGACCCTCTGGCACCGTCACAGACTGCAATTTCAGCGAGAATTTTGGATGTGAAGCCGTGGACTTCGTAGGGTGGGGAAAGCAGTTTCCAGAAACCCATTCACACACCCAGAGCAGGGGCAGTAGTTGTGCCAGCAGCATCCCAGCGGGAGGCCCAGGCTACTGCGAGTGAGTAAAGGTGGGGCTCCAGCAGAGGAAGATTTATAGGAACTGGTGGAGCTGCAGAGAATCAGCAGATTTTAGTTGACAGAGGAGGAACCAGGGCCTGCAGGTGGCCTGTTTGCAGAGGGCACAGGAAAACCCAGCAGTCAAGACGACAAAGACATTGGGGCAGAAAAGAGCAGGGAAGGACAGACAGCGCAGTCTGTAAAGTGGTTGCTGCACAAACAGGGGGAGCTAAATTCATATTCACAGCACGTACATAAAAACCTGGGCATGATGGCACATGTCTAGAATTCCAGTGCTGGGGAGGGACAGGCAGGAGGATGCCTAGAGCTATTCTACCTGAATTGCTTATCTCCAGACTCAGGGAGAGACCCCGCCTTGAAAAAAATGAGATGGAAGAACTGGCTAAATGGCTCAGTGGGTTAGAGCACTTATTGCTTTTGCAGAGGAGCTGGGTGCAGTTCCCAGCACCCAGTTGGTGGCTGGCAGTCATCCATAACCCCTGTTCCAAGAGATTGGATATCCTCTTCTTATCTGTGCCAGGCACATACATGAAGCACACATACACATGCAAGCAAAACACTTACACACACACAAAGTAAAATAATAAACACTAAAAGCATTTTAATGAGGCAGACGATAGCTGAGGAAGACACCTGATACCAACCTCTGGCCCTCACACCCACACTTGTGCATGCATGAACACTGTATACACGAGTACATAAACATATGCATACACATACACACAAGAAGGAAGGATGGATGGAGAGATAAAAGAAGGGAGGGCAGGTCAGAGAGGAGGAAGGGGGAGAGAAGTTCAGAGACCAAGGTCTCTGAGGTGGACCTGGACGCAGAGGCGAGCCTAAGAGCTTTCCTTAGTCTAAGGTGACCTTAGGAAGATCTCTGATGAAGTGAAGCCAGTGTCTGTTTCCTCATCTCTCCAGGGAATGCACAGTGAGCTGTGGATATTACAGAGCTAGATGCAAGAAGGGAACCTTGTGTCTGGTCCTCTCTGTGCTGCCTGCCATGCAGGAGCCTCAAACTCTCCATCCACTGGTGCTACTGTCTTCAGAGCTGCTGGCATGGGAGAGTTCTCCACCTGCCATGGGGGCATATGAGCTATATTGTAAAGCAGGAGCTGGGAATTATTTCCTTCACAAGTATTGGACTAATTCTCAAGGTGTCAATGACAGTACATCATCAATGTGACACAAAAGAACGAGAGCTCTCAAGCATGGTGTGATGTGGATGGTAGCCACCTATGTCCCTACCTTGCAGATCGGCACTTCCTTCCAGTCTCAGATCTGTAGTTCCCAGTTTGATGTCCATCAGAAGGTGTATTGCCAGATAGCATGAGAGGATTGTTTAGGAAAAAATTTTGGTTCAGTTCCTATGCTTTCCTATGCCATAACTTTGATGTTACCAATATATATTTAAAAAAAAAACTTATTTGCTAGGTGTGATGGTGCACACTTTTAGTGCCAGCACTTGGAGGCAGAGGCAGGAAGATCTCCCTGTGATTTGAATGAGCCTAGTCTATGTAGTGAGTTCCAGACCAGCCAGGACTACAATAGTGAAAGACTGTCTAAAAACTATTTTTATTAATTCTTTGAGAATTTCATACAATGTACGCTTATGTTGATCTACGACCACTTCCCTATCTACTCACCTTTGTGTTCCCATTTTAAGTAAAACTCATTGATTCCTGTTTGTGTTACTCATATACCCATACACTTTATGAACTTCCACTGGAATGTGGCAACCAATCATTAGCCATAATCTTAAAGAAAACTGACTCTGTGACCCAGAAGCTACCAGTTACCAAGAACTCTTCCACCAGGGAGCAGGAGTTTATGCCCCCTGCCCCCTCCATGCTGGGACTTGGTCTGGCTTGAGTTAGCACAGGTCTTACACATACTGTCACACCCACCATGTGTCCATATGTGCAGCTGCTCTGCTGTGTGCAGAGGACACTGTTTCCTTTAGTCATCCACTCTCTCTGGGTCTGACATTTTTTTCCTACTCCTTCTGCAACAATCCCTGAGCCTTGGGAGGTAGGCTGTGGTACAGATTAATTGTGTAAAGCTAAGCATGCTGCAGTTTATTCTCTCAAATTCTATATGTAGTTGTCTTTTTGTTGTTGAATAGTGTCTCATCTTCTAAATTTGAAATTATTTCTGCTTAAGAACTGTTCTTATTGAGTTTTTAACATGCTGTGGACAGATTCACCTGTTTTTAGATATTTTCTCTTAGCATATAATGTCTTATCTTCTTTATAGCCTATTTCTGGCCCCAGAACATCAAGATACTGTTACTTAAACATTCTTGTTATGAAGAAGGAGACCGATGACATACCCAGGAGAACAACAACAACAAAAAACATTATGAAAGAGGCTGCTTCAGACAGACAAGCATCCTGTGGAGATGACCAAAGAAACTCAGTCACCACGCATGGCTTCAGATGTTAATTTCTTGCCCCCCCCCAAGATTCTTACTGTTGTACAAGCAAGCCCTCATATATTCAAAATGGTGTTTGTGAACCTTGCCTCCCAAATTATCTCTGATTGGATAATAAAGTTGCTGACACTGAGTTGAGCAGAAGAGAGAGGCAGAGCAAAGGGTCAAGGGCTTGAGGAGGAACAGGAGAGGAGAGAAGAGGCCAGGAGGCACTTGCTCTGAGGATTGGCGTGATGGAGAAAAACATCCCAGATGAAAAGAATGTGCAAGTATTTATGGGAAAGACAGATGTGAAGTAGCCCAGTTAGGAATGATTGGAACAAATGACTTTGGGATGTGTGGCTGGGAGATAGCAAGGTGGCTTAGGGAGTTTATATCTGCCCGGTCTCGCTGGCTTAAGGGTATTAAAAGTCTAACGGGTGCCTGTGTCATATATTTATATAACAGTGGGTTAAATAATAACTGCTGTATTAACTATATATATTAATAGTAAATATTAATAGCTTTCTACAGGAGGAAAAGTGCAGGGAGATGGGATGCTAACTCAGGGTTGAGGCCATGTGATCTGAGAGGCAGAGTGATGACGAGGGGCAAGGATGACAACAGCCTCTGCCACCAAGTCAGGCAGCAAGGGCAGTCTCCCCGAGCTCTTCAGGGGTGGCCACTCATGCAACATGCTGCTTGGCATACAAGGGACTTAACTTTGGACTTCTAACCTCTTGAACCACAGGAGTGGAAACCTCTGTGTTTCAGTCACCTGCTGTGTGGTTGTGTGTGGGGTATCAGAGGCTCATGAGGGGAAGTTCCTCAGCAGCTCTGTGAAACCTCAGAGGAGGGGGAAAACCTCTTCCTGAGAGGAGTTCTCCGTTTTCTGGTGTTTAACAACTTTCTTATTTGTTTGTGTTCGGTCTACAAAGTGAAGTGTTTGAGCATCACAGTTTCCTTCTGATCTGCCATGTGTCTGCAGCCATACCATTGTGAACACACCATATCTAAGTACAACTTAGTAGTAACTTTTTTGTACCACCCTCCCCCCCCCATTGTCTTCTACTATCTCTCTTTTCCTTCCCACTAATCCCCTTCTATATTAGTCAGAGTTCTCTAGAGTAGCATGTGGAAGGAATGTGACTTTGCTTTAGGCTAGGCCCAAGGTGAAAATAATCTTGGGTGGCTTGACCACTGAGACCCCACTGAGATAAAGCTCTTAGACTCAGAGAGAGCAAGTTTCAGCCCAAGACAAAAGACAGGCTCCTGCTTCTCTGTTTGAGGTATAGTATTGCAAAAAAGGACCATCAACTAGGAGGAAAAGGACATTTGGGAAATCGGAGTGAGAGAGATCAGAGGTTGCTGACCGCAGTGCAGGGAGCTGAGGAGTAGAAGAGGTTAGAGTTCGGGGTGAGGAGTGAGCGGATTTCTGTCAGGTAGAGGAGAAACCTGGAGAATTACGCCAAGGGTTCGCCCCTAGGAACTGATACCCAGAAGGTTTCATTTCTGTTCTCCCTAATCCTTTCCCCCATCTGTTTAAAATAGTCCGGTTGTAAGAAAGATACTTTTCTTTAATAAATTTATAATAAAGTTTAATTGTTAAGGAACCAGAGCCAACAGTAACAGAACTTATAGAATGAATCTCTCTGTATAGAAGGGGGATTTATTAGAATGACTTAAATGCTATAGTAGGGGAGAAACCGAGCCATATATTGGATGCTGATTCAAAGCCAATACCGTCTTTTGGAGAACCTGTCACAGCCCTACAGGATGCTGCCATCTAATTGGGACTGTAATTGTGTCTTTAAAAGATCATCCAATTTTTTCTATCTGGCCAGCTGCTTCAGGATGATGAGAAATTTTGTGGCCCACTGTCACACTTTTCTGGCTATGACTTGAGTTTTGGTCGGAAGCAATAGTGTGTGGACTACTATGACTGTGGATAAGATATCCTCTAAGTTCATAGACATTGGTTTTGGCAGAAGCGTTACATGCAGCAAAGGCAAATCCATAACCATAATAGTCCAGTAAAGACAAAAGCATTGTCCTTTCCATGAAAGAAGTGGTCCAACCTACCACCAGGTTGCTGGCTGGTCACCCAGGGAAATGATGCTACACTTGGGCTCAGTGTTGTGCTCTTCTGTTGGCAGATATGCCACTGAGAAGCATCTCTAGCCACGTCAGCCTTGGTGAGTGGAAGTCCATGTTGTCAAGTTCATGCATCACCATCTATCTCTGTTACCATGATCACTTCGTTCATGGGACCATTGGGCAATGGCAGGAATGGCTGGGGAAAGAGGCTGACTGTTGACAGTGTAAGGGCAAATTTAATGCCATATTTTATATGTAATGTGTATTCTACAATTAATGCCATGGTCTGTGAGAACTTGTCCTCCAGGTGACTTCATTTCTTCCTGCGTTCCAGGAAAGACCACGCACTGCCATAAACTAGACCTACCAGCAGTCTCCAGAAACTCCACCAGAGCAATTAGCTACAATTAACTCCCAATGTTCCTCTGAGATTTAAAAAAAAAAATCTTCCCCTGCAGACTCAGTCTCCACCCAACCTGCCTGAAGGTCGACATTCCTGTGACCCAAAACTTCCCTGGAGATCCAGCCTCTACTCAGCCTGCCCAAGGGTCAACATTTCTGTGACCACCCTCCCCCCACACCCTGCTTTCCTTTATAAGCCCATTGCCTTTGAAGCTGTGGGTCACTCTCCTATCCTGCTGCGTCAGGAAGGATTGTGAACCGAAGCTCTGAGCCTGTAATACAGTAACCTGTGTATGTTGCATCGGTATCAAGTTCTGGTGGTCTTTTTTGGGGGTCTTGAGATCTGGGTGATCTCAGTAATCTCAGAATTACACTGAACGATGTCAGTATTACAACAGAATGGGTTATCTACTTGCTTATTGAACTTCTCCTCAACTGAAGTCACCTTTTGATAACCATTTACATGGGATACAAGTATCTACATCCTCTACCATTTGGAGATATCTATCCACATTCTTTTCCCAAAGATGTCTTTCTCACCAAACTTCCAGTCATGCTTTTTCCAAGTCCCTGTCCATCCAGCTAACCCATTGGTTACAGCCCATGGATCATGGAACAGTTGCACATTCGGCCATTTCTCCTTCCAAACAAAATGTATGATCATGTGAACTGGCTGAAGTTCTGCTCATTGTGAAGATTTTCCTTTGCTGTTATCTTTCAGAGCTGTCCCAGAAAGGAGTTATAATACTACACCTGTCCACTTTTGGGTG
>OU015752.1:78546552-78561444 GCA_907169655.1 Acomys percivali | reverse complement strand
CCCCGTGATCCTTCTGCTCTCCCAGAACCCTGAGCCCTCCACCTACCGCTCACCTGCCCAGCCCAGGTGTAGGTATTTTTATTGGCCAATCAGGGATAATTTGGGAGGCAAGGTAACACAGCATCACCTGGTGTACGGGAGCATTTGCTTATAGAACAGTAAAGATCTTGGGGTAAGAGCAATTAACAATTAAATACACAGCATCAGACCATCCCACCACATGTGCTGGAGTCCTGAAGAAGTAAGCTCTAATGCCAGCAAAGGAATGGACTTGCTAGCAAGACAGCAAGGGCAACCAGGCAAAGTGTAAAAACTTCCTTCTTTCATGTCCTTATATACTATATAATTATAAGCTTCCAGCAGAAGCTTCCAGACACCCAGATTAAAGGTGTCTATTCCTGCCTCAAGATCCAGATTAAAGGCTTTTGTTTTTCTACCTCAGAGGTCTAGATTAGAAGTGGCTCTAACTGCTTTAAATTAAGCAAAAGTCCCTCAAAGGTGTGCCATCCACTTTTGGATTTTAGTTAATTCCAGATGTAGTCAAGGTGACAACTAAGAAGCCACCACAGTTTGTAACTACTGAATAACAACAGTGCAGAAAGAAAAATATTGAGGAAAACCAAATCATGAGGTAATGTTACAACTACTGATAGAACACCTAAAAGGTCAGTATTGAAGCATAGAGAATGGATTAAAAATTAGCTGTTATAACATTTAGATAAATCTCAAATAAGCCTGATGAATATAGCAGAAAATACAGCAACTATCTTAGAATATAAAGTATCTTTCCCAGCCAGTTTCTTAAATAGTAACTCAGTATTTTAACTAATACCCAGGAAACTTTAATACAACATTGGATACATTTTAAACATAGCTAACTTAAAATACATGATTTTTTAGTTTTGTTTAGGTCTTGTGAATTGAAAGGAATTTAGACTATATTTTGTTTACTTATAGGACAATTTGAATTAAATCTTTCCAGGGAGCTTTATTGTATAACATTTTATGTATAACACATGTAAAGGTAGAACACAGAGCCATACACCAATTACAACAATATTACATTGTTGGCACAGGCTAACAGTTAGACTAGTAGACAAAGTGACATATAAACAATTATAAGAAATCAACAATTATGAACATTTTAACAAGATGCTCAAAGTTTATATGATATAGAAATAAGATAGAATATTTGTATAAGGTTTACACTAAATAATGCTGTCCAGTGAAAACAAAAGACAAAAATGAAGCTTTTTATATAGTGGTGGCACACCCCTTTAATCCTAGTACTCAGAGATAGAGGTTTGAGGCCAGCTGGTTTACAGACGTAGTCCCAGAATATCTAGTGCTACACAAAGAAATCCAGTCTTAAACCAAACCAAACCAAACCAAACCAAACCAAACCAAACCAAACCAAACCAAACAAAAAAAAACCAACCAACCAACCAACCAACCAAACAAAACAGATGGTGCCAGTGAGAAATAAATTGGTAGATAGCCAAAATTTCAACCTGCTTATATGATGGAGAGACTTGGCATTTCAAGGAACACAAGATGCTTCTTCTTTAATGGCACCACAGACAAGCTTTGTAATCTCTTGCTGAAGCTCTACAACAAGGGTAGGTACAGGCAAAAGAAAAGCATCTACTGTAGCTGTAGCAGGGATGGACATGGATTAAAATGGTCATCACAATCAGCACAGAGGTCTCTTTTGGAAACAGTTTACTATTAGTTGCTCTTAAAGACACAATGCCTTTTAAAGGTTGTTTAATCAGTCCTATTTTTCTATCCCAGAGACAGGAGTCTAATCTGGCTCAGGACAAAAGAGTTGGAGGAAACTTTGAAATAAACATGCTTGGGTCTGAAGTGGGCAGGCCAAATCCCAGATCCAGAGCCAGTTTTTTTTTTTTTTTTTTTTTTAGTGAGCTAAAAAAACATGTAATAATATATTTTAAATATTATTCATAGTCAAAAGGCATTTGAACCACACATGTAAGGAACTGAGAAAGCAGTGCCATCTGTGCCATCTGTGTCTTTATAATTGAAAATTAGAAGCAGAAGTAAGAGTATCAAGGCTTGGTGGGTGGTCAGAAAGAAAGGCAGACAACAGGTGTAGGGCCAGGGGGTGCCCCAAACAAAAAATATCACATCTCAGTTATAGGATGCAGGCTTGGAGACACAAAATTATTGTAGGCCCCTGTGTAATCTTCCAAGTGACCTTTTGCTGCTCAAATTGGCTGTAGAGACCCTTGATGCTCTTTGCTAGCATTTTCAAAGGCTAACATTTCTAATGCTTCTCTGAGAGCAGATTGAGAAATAGTCTCCTTATGCCACCAAGTCCTGAATAGATGGAAGTAGGCAGGATTAAATGAAATCCTGGTCATCTTGTCCTAGTCATGGGGTATTAGGCACTCTGTCCCAGCCATCCCTCTCAACAGTCCCATAGAATATGGAGATGTAGCTCTGCAAGAGAAGACTTGTTTAAAATTACCAAGCCAAAAATAAATAAAATTACCAAGCACTTTATAGGGAATAGGCTCATATTCTGCATGTATTCCTGCACTGAGGAAAATATCATCAACTCTGGGGGAAAGAGGTTAGAAACACATGGGGGCTACAAAGAGACAAGGTTAGTGTGCCTCGATATCCTGTTTCATTTGAACTAAACCCTCTGGGGCTAGTGCAGGAGTACCAACTCACAGGGATGCAGAGGAGTGCTTAGAGGACATCACTTTATTCACTGAATCATTAAGAGCCAGAAGAACAGCGTAGAGGAGGAGTCAAAGGCTTAAGGCAAATTATTGTACTGTATGTAAACACGATTAAAAAAAAGATTTATTTATTTATTATGTAAACAGTGTTCTACCTGCATGTATGCCTTCAGGCTAGAAGAAGGCACCAGATCTTATTATAGATGGTTGTGAGCTACCATGTGGGTGCTGGGAATTGAACTCAGGTCCTCTGGAAGAGAAACCAGTGCTCTTAACTGATGAGCCATCTCTTCAGGCCCTGTAAACATGCTTTTGCTTCGATCCTGAGTGCGGGATGTTAAACAGACTTGTGTGAGACTATGGGGTGTTTGTTCACTGGAAACAGACTTGTGAGAGAACACTTGATGTTTGTCCACTAGAAGAGAACCTTCCTCTTGTGGGGGCATGGTCTTTGCCAACTGATAAACATCTTACTATGGACTCTGAGAGGATCTATCTATCTATCTATCTATCTATCTATCTATCTATCTATCTATCTATCTATCTATCTATCTATCTTCCAGAGAACGCTTTGAGGTTCTGGGTACCAGCTGCTGCAGTTGCAGTCACCTTTGCTGAATTGCTGACTTGCTGTTTAATGGGTCCGCTGAAATCCTGACGATGAATAGCAGAATCGCTCTAAGGAACTGAGTCTAGAAAGGCCTGCTTCTCCTGTTCCTACTAACCTCTTTTCTCTCCTATCTAGGGTAGGTAGGTTGGAAGGGAGGTATAAACATTAAAGAACCCAAAATAAAGAAGGTTTGGAAAAGTTCAAAGCCTACAAACTAACATTTTACGAGTACCTAGGCCATTTAGCTAGGCTCTTCTCTGACTAGCTCATAACTTAAAATAACTCATTTATAATAATTTATATTCTGCCATGTGGCTGGTTACCAGGGCTCAGGTACCATGCATCTGCTCTCTTCAATCTTGGCAGCTCGAATCTCACATGCCTGTCTCTATCCCAGAATCCCTTCTGCCTGCTGGATATCCCACCTATTTCCTGCCTCAGCCATAGGCCATAGGTTTTTAAATTTACAAGTGTTGCCTCCAAAGACCACACAAGAGATTTCTTCCACAGCTAGCCACACTGTGAAGCTATAGGGTGGAAACATGAACACACATGTCCATGTGTGCACAGTGGTTCTGTGTCATGGTGGTCTAGGCATCTTTGTTCACACATGAGCCATGCCATGCCCCATGTAGTGGTAGCATGGCATGTGTGTTTATATGTGAGCTGTTTCGTGGCACTATGGCACATTAATGTGGCAGAGCTCCCCTGTGAACAACTATTCCCATCCACAGCAACACAGTGTGCTGACACAGTCCACATGTGAGTACATGTAACCATGCTACCTTGACACAGCATTATAACTTGACTGACATGTGAACGTGCATGACCATGCTTATGGCACAGCATTATGCCTTGCACTGGAACATGTATGTCCACCCTGCTATGGTATGGTGCTGTGGCATGGATTGCATATGAGCATACATATTGACCCTGCTGTGCTAGGGCATGTAGTATAGATCACATGGGAACTTGTGTGCACATCCTGTCACGCAGAGCACCCCAGCATGGTGCCAAAGCAAGGCACCGTGGAGCTGCTTGCAAATGAGCATGCGTGTCCACGCTGCTCCAGCAATTTACCACAGGATGGTGCTGCAGCCTGGCTCACATGTCGACACACAAGCTTCACCTCTCCAGCATGGTGCAAAAGTGAGGCTCACATTTGAATACGAGTGTCCACACCACCACCACATGGCAACCACAGCATAGTGATGTCCCATAGCTTGCCTGTTAGCATATTTGTTCACCTCATAGCACCGCAGTGCACTAATATAGCTTACATGTGAACACATAATGTTGTAGGCACAGCACACCCCCACCACACAGAGCCATGGCATGGACCATGTGTGAACACACATGCCCATTTTATTATACCATGGTGCCATGGTGAGGCTTATGTGTAAACGTGCTTGTTACCATAGTGTGGGGCTAGAGGCTGCAGCATGGCACAGATGTCCATCTTACTATGGAGATGTGCCCATACCAGTACAGCACAGTGCCACAGTAGCCAGTGCAACTATCATGCGAATGTGCATGTCCAAGTGGTTGTGGCATACGGCTATGGTGCTGTGCAGCAGTGCAGCTTGCATATAAATACATGAGACTATGCTGTGGTAGTACAGCACCATGGAGCCGCTTACATGTAAACACATTGGCCTATCCCACCACATCCTGGTGCCATTGAACGGCTCACCTGTGGACACATGTGCCCATGCTACTGCCACATGGGTCAGCGCAGTGCACAGCTGGTATTGAAACACATATTCCAATAGAAAAAGAGAAATACATATTTCACTTCTGCCAACTTTGAACAGCATGACCAGTCTACTGTGAAGACATATGCCAGCAATGCTGCCACACGGAACTACAGTGCAGCTCATGTGTGAACGCACTGTCCTCACCATTGCAGAATGGCATCATGGAATGGATTTTGTGTAAACACATGTGCTCACACCGCTAAGGCACAGTGCTTTGGAATAACTTGCACGTGAACAAGCACGATCATACCTCTACTGCATGGTCAAAGGCACAGCATAGCAATATGTCTCATGCATGCATCACTGTGGTATGGCTTCACGGCATGGCCATGCACATGGCATTGCTGAACAGTTTTTATGTCACCAAGCATGACTGTATGGCTCTGTGGCAAAACGTAGTGAACCAGCTTACATGTGAACATGTATACTCATGCTGTCCCCACATGGTGCTACAGTAAGGCTTGCATCTGAACACTTATGCACATGCTGCCACAGCATGACACCTTGGCAAAGTGCCATGGCACACCTCATGTGGGACACAGTTGACATGTGAAATGCAGACACATACTGCCATGATATGGTGCCTTGGTTCAGCACGTGAGCGACCATATGTGCCCACACAACCACACAATAGTATACCAGTGCCATGGCAGGACTTGCATTAAATATGTGTGCCCATGTCACTGTTAGCACAGTGCTGTGGCATGGGTCACATGTGTATACATGTGATCATGCTGGCGCAGAATTCTGCAGAAGCATAGATCATATATGAACATGTATTTCCATTCTGCTGGAGTAGGTCATGGTAGCATGGAACAGCAGAGTGGTTTGAATGAGAACATGCATATTTGTGATACTAGAGCAAAAAGCCATGTGCAGATTGCATGTGAACATGTGTGACAATGTTTCAGCAGCACTATGGCATGACTTGCAAGCGAATGTGTATGACTATGCCATCATGGAATGATGTCACAGTACCATGGCATGGTGTGCATGTGAACATTTGTGTCTAAGATAACATGAGATAATGCTTACATGGCACTTTGTATGGTACCATAGTATGGCTCATGTGTGAACATGTGTGCCCATGCCTTTGTGACACTGCATCATGACATATCTAGCATGCAATCACATGTACTCTCTTCTGCATTTTATGATGCAGCATCATGGGGTATGTATGAACACACATGCGCACTCAGTCATGGCATGGCTCTGTGGCATAGATTGTGTATGAACACATATGCCCATGATACCATGGCCTAGAACCATGGCACAAGGTCATGGCATGATGTTCAAATGAATATATATGCTCATTCCATCATGAAATTGCAATGCAACACAGCACCCTGACATAGTACCATAATGTGGCTCACATTTAAACATGTGTGTCCATACCACTATTTAATGCTGCCATGTTAAGCTGAAGTGTGTGGACTTGTGTGTCCATTTATCTGCAGCATGTGGCTGGGGCATGTCTCATGTGTAACATGCATGCCCATGCCAGTACAACACAGTGCTATGGTGCAGCTCACTTGTGAACATGTGATCCCACACATCTACAGTGTGGCTGTGTCTCCATGGCATAGTGCCACGGCATGGCTTGTAAGTGAACATGTATGTAAACACCACCATGGTACCACAGTATGGCATGGCTCATTTGTGAATATATATGACCACACTACTATAGCATTGTGCCACAGCACAGCCCACATGTGGCCACATATGGTCATGCCACCATGGTTGGGATCATATGTGAACATGTGTGCCCCTCTACCATGACATGGTGCTATAGCACAGTTTGCATGTGAACATGAATGCACATAGGACTGCAGCATGGTGTTGTGGAGCTGCACACACATGATCATGTATACTCATGCCATTGAGGCACAGTTTAGTTGTGAGGTTCATGTATGACAACACATGTGCATGACACTGTGGCACAGCACTATGGGCTGGTGTGTGCATGAACACTTGTGCCCATGATACTGTGGCATGCCACTATACTGTGATTTGAGAGTGAGCATGAGTAACCACATCATCTCAGCCACAGTGTATCTTGTATGCAGACACACATTTGCCCATACCAATGCTGCAAAAAAAACCTGTGTGGTGCAGATCACGTGTTAATATGTGTGCCCATGCTGCTAAGGCACATACATGATCACAGAATGACTTCCAAGTGAGCTTACCAGCCTGCCACTTCCCAGTGCTGCCACATGATAGTAAAGACAGATCTGTTCATGTGCCTGCTGTGCACCAGTGCCGCCACATGGTGGCAGAGCACACCAGTTTGTATGTTTCTCATGTCCTGGAACTGCCACATGACAGCACAGCCATGCCTGTTAGCATTCTTGTTCTGTACCAGGCCTGCCATGAAGCAGTGTGGGCTCAACTGTTCACATGCCAGCCATGTCCCAGCTGACCCACCATGTGGTAGTGGGTCACACTTGTTTGCACATCTGCCCTGTTTCAGCATTGTCCTATGATAGCTCTGACAAGCCTGTTCACATGCCTTCTGTGACCAGCATCATCACACGGTGGCAGGATATGCATGCCTCTGGTGCCCTAGAATCACCAGATGGAACACCTGATTTGCCTGAGTTGTTCCAGTGCTATCACATTGTAACATAGGTTCACATGTTTACACGTGTGCTGTGCCCTACTGCCAACACATGGCAGTGTGGGCAGGCCTTTTTGAGTATCTGCTGAGTCCCAATGCGGCTATTTACACACCTGCCTTGTTCTATACTGTGGTTTAGAAGCCCAGGCATGCCTGTCAGCATACTCACTATTGTCTCAGCCTCATCACATAGTGGCCAGGGCAGGTGTCTTTCATGCTTGCTGTGTCCCAGGGCTGACACTTGGTGGCCTGAGTGTGCCCATTCCCATGTGTGTCATGTCTCAGTGCCACCGTGTGGTTACCTGTGCTCAGCTGTTCACATGCATGATAAGTCCCAGGGCTGCCACACACCAGCTTGGTTTCACCTGTCTGCACACTTGCCATGGTCTAGCACCACCATGCAGCATTCTGAGCATGCCTGGTCACGTGCCTGCTGTGTCCCAGTGCTGTCACACTGTGGCCTGAGCACACCTGCTTCCACAGCTGTCCAGCACCAGCAACAGCAATTTGGCAGCCTCGGCACACGTGTTTGCACGTTCGCCGTGTCTCAGGTTCACAAAATAACAAAACGGGTATGTTTATTCACATACCTGCTGTGTTTCAGGACCTCCAATTGTTGAAGTAATTGCACGCACCTGCTTATATGCTTGCTCTCTTCTAGCACTGCCACTTGGTGGCCGAGGCACGCCTGTTCAAATGCTCCCAGTACCAAAACTGGTGGCATGGACATACATTTGTATATACATGCCATGCCGCAGAGCTGAAACTTGGTGGTGTGGGAACAGCTGTTCAAAAGTCTGCCATGCCTCGCTGCCACCGCATGTCTGTTGGCATGCTTGCCGTGTTCCAGCTGCCTGTTTGGACACGCACTGTGCCCCAGTGCCAATGGATGCCCTGGGATACCTGTTTACATGTCTGCATTGTCCCAGTGCCATCCCATGGTATTTATTACGTGCCTGCCAAGCCCCCGTGCCACCACGTGGTGGCGTTGATGTGCTTGTTTGCATGCTAGTCATGTCCATGTCCCAGCTTTACCACTTGGCAGCCTGGGTGGGCCTTGTTTGCATGATTACAATGTCCCTGTGTTCCCATTTGGTATCCTGGACATGCCTGCTCATATGTGTGCCATAACCTAGCACCAACACATGGTGGCCTGGGCTTGCCTGTTTTTTCCCATCTGTTCCATGTCCCAGTGCTGACACACGGCAGCCTGGTTATGCCTGTTAACACAGCTGCCATTGCCCATTACCATCAAAAGGAGTCACTCTCCTTGTGGGTCCCATAATATGGGGAGTAGGGGCTACCTCTGACATGGACTCTGGTGCACACTCATTGATAACTTCTCCCTGGTGGAGCAGCCTTACCAGGCCACAGAGGAAGGGGATGCAGGCAGACAATAGGTGAGGAGGGCTCCCCCTTTCTGAGGACCAGGAGAGGGGAGATAAGGGAGGGAGGGTGGAACAGGAAGGAGATGAGGGAGGGGGCTACACTTGGGATGTAAAATGAGCAAATTGAAAAAAAAAAAGAAGTGGTCAGACATGTCTGTTTCCATGCCTGCAGTATCACAGTGCCATAACGCAGTGGCTTAAGCATGTCAGTTTGCATACCTGCCATATCCCAGTGCCACCATGTGGTGGCCTGGCCACACCTGTTTGCACCCTTGCTATGTCCCAGGTCCACCATGAAAGAGCCTACACAGGCAATGTTTTGCTGTGTCCCAGGGTCAACATTTGGTAGTTTGGGCACACCTGTATGCACATCTGCTATGCCCCAGGGCCTGTCAGCTGTTGGCCAGGGCACGCTGTTAACATACCTGCATCTTCTCAGCAATACCACCTGGCACTATGGGAGTGCCTGGTAACATACCTGCCATGTTCCAACTCCACCAATTTGCAACCTGGATACTCCTGTTTGCACACTTACCCCGCCCTACTACTGCCGTGTGGTAGTCTACTCATCCCTGTTTGCATGTTCCAACGCTACCACATGGCAACTTAGGCATACCTGTATACATACTTACTGTGTGCTGGCACAGCCCTGTAGCAGTGTGGGCAAACCCATTTGTACATTTGTTGTGTCCCAGTGCCTAAGCACACCTGTTGTCTGCCATGGCCCAGTGCAACAAAGTAGTGGCATTGACAATCATCTTAGCATATGTGCCATATCCCCGTGGCTCCAAGCTGTAGTGTAGACACACCTGTCTGCCTATCCACTGTGTCCCAGTGCTGCCAATTGGTGGCCTTGGAGCACCTGTTTGTATGAGTGCACTGTCCTTACCCTGCCTATTAACTCAGGCGTACCTGTTCCCATGCCTGCTCTGTCCCAATATTGAAAATCGGTGCCTTGCACAGGTCTTTTTGCACACCTGCCATGGGGCTCCAAACCGTGGTGGAGTATGTAAACCTGTTTGTTGGGAAACTCTGCTGCTAAGGTCGCAGTCTGCCATTACCGGAAAGCCCAGAGCTTCGTGCAAAATGGAGGATTCCCTTTGTCAGGGAGGCTTTCTCTTCTCTGCCTCAGGGATGCCAGATCCCCACACCCTCTACCTGAAGAATACCATGTAGACCTTAGGGAAATTACAGGTCCAACCCCCTGTTCAGCAAGCACCCGGGATTCCTGAAATATCATTCCATGCTAATGAGGTATCTCAGTACCCTAGCCCTTCAGCCAATGACATTTGGTCACCCTGGATATTCCCTATCCCCTTCCCAAAGTTCTGTCTAACCCTTGTGCACCCCAAATAAAATTGCTCTTCCTCCCTGCAGCTGGTCCTGGAAGGTTGTTTTCATTTGGGCTCATGGGCCAATGAAAAGTTTTTGGTCCCTTGTTCCTGAGGACCAGTGGCCAATGGCCCCAGGAATGAGGGAGAGCCACACCTCTTCATTTGCCCATCATGTTTTTGAGCTGCCACTTGGCAACCTCAGCCTGTCTGTAAACATGGTTGCTATATACCAGTTCCGCCACTTGACAACCTGGGCAGGTTTGTCTGCATGCACGTTTACCGCACTCCTATGCCCCAACTTGGTGATCTGGGCTCACCTATTTGCATGCATACCATGTCCTAATGTCATCACATGCTGGCTTGGTTATATCTTTTTGCACATCTGTGGTGTCCTAGCACTGCCACATGGTGGTATAGGCACGCATGTCCACACTCTTGCGTGTCACTCTGCTGCTCCTAGGCAGCCTGGGTCTGCTGGTTTGCACATTCACAATATTCCAGTATCACCACACAGCAGGCTGTACATGTCTCTTCACACACCTGTAATTCCCAGTACTGCAACACAGTGGCCTGGGCACAGGTATTTGCACACTTGCAGAATCCCATATGGCAGGCTGGACATGCCTGTTCACATAACTTCTATGTCCTTGTGCCACCACTGGGTGGCCCGAGAATGCTTTTGTGTACATCTGCCACATGCCAGGTGTGCCATGTCTGGACAGGCCTGTTTGCAGTCATGCCATGACTAGGACTGCTAGTACTTGGCAATCTGGGCATCTCTGATTGCCCACCTGCCAGGTCCCAGGTTTGCCCTTTGGAAGTCTGGGCATGCAGGCCATATACCAGTACCACCACCTGGCAGTTGGCAGGCCTGTTCACCCATCTACCATGTCCCAGTGCTGCCATTTGGTGTTTACATCCTCGTGAGTCCCACTGCTGCCACTTGGCTACCTGGGCATGCTTGTTTGAAGGGCTGCTATATACCAGTGCCAACATGTGGCAGCCTGAGTGTGTTGTTCTCAGTCCTGCCAACTAGTAAAGTGGGCATACCTGCTTACATGCCTGCCACATCCCAGTGCCTGAATTTGGTGGCTTGGCACAACTGCTTACATGTTTCCAGCATCCTAGAATCCCCCATATTGCAACACAGGCATGCCTGTTCACACACTTGCCATGTCCTGTGCTGACACCCAGTGGCCTGGGGATGCCTGTTCACATGCCTCCTGTGTACCAGGACTACCAAATGGTAGCCTGGTCAGGTCTGTTTACAAATCTGATGGGTCTCAGAACTGCCAATTGGCAACCCGGGCACACTTGTTCGAACACTTGCTATAGCCAAGTACCATGACTCGGTGGCCTAGGCATATCTATTCATACAATTGTGACATCCTATTACCATCAAGTGGCCTCCTGACACATAAGTTTACATGCTTGCATTGTTCCAATGCTGTCACATGGTGGTGCAGGTTCACACACTTGCCATGTCCTTGTACCTCCGAGTTTTGGTTGGGTATGCTAGTTTCAATGTTTTCTTTGTCTCATGTCTACCATGTGGTATTTTGGGCATGCCTTTTTACACACTTGTTATGTCTCAGGGCCTCCACTCGGTGGTTGGGACACACCTGTACACCCATACACATACCTGCATTGTCCCAGAGCCTCCATGTGGCTGTGCAGGAACATCCCCGTTCATGTGCTTGCCATGTCCAAGTTTTGGCATTCAGTAGCATCAGTATTCCTGTTTACAATCTTGGTATGCCCCAGTGGCATCATATGGAAGCCAGGGTATGTCTGTTTGCATACTTAAGGTGTCCAGGACTGCCTATTGGTTGTGTGGGCACACCTTTTTACATGGCTGTTTGTCCCAGGGCCCTCAAGTTTAGGTATGGCATTGTCCCAGAGCCAAGGGTTTTAGGCATGACGGTTCACATGCCTGCCGTGCCCCTGTATTAGCATGTGGCAGCCTGAGCACATCTATAAACATGCATGCTGTGTTCCAGCACCATCCTATGGTGGCATGCACTATCCTACTCATATGCATGCCACATCCCAGCACTGCCACACACTGGCCTGGTTACAAGTGTTACATGTTTATTGTGTCCTAGCACTGCCAGGGCATTCCTATTTTCTTTTTCTTTTTTTTATTATTTATTAATTTATTCTTGTTACATCTCTATGGTTATCCCATCCCTTGTATCCTCCCATTCTCCCCTCCCTCCCATTTTCCCCTTATTTCCCTCCCCTATGACTGTTCCTGAGGGGGATTACCTCCCCTTGTATATGCTCATAGGGTATCAAGTCTCTTCTCGGTGACCTGCTGTCCTTCCTCTGAGTGTCACTAGGTCTCCCCCGCCAGGGGACATAGTCAAATGTGAGGCACCAGAGTACTTGAGAAAGTCAAATCCCTCTCTCCACTCAAGTGTGGAGACTGTCCTGTCCATGGGCTAGATCAGGGTAGGGGTTTAAATTTTACCGCCTGTATTGTCCTTGGCTAGTGCCTTAGTTTGAGCGGGACCCCTTGACCCAAATCTGCCTATCATAATGTTCTACTTGTAGGTTTCTAGGACTCACTGGATCCTTCTACATTGCTATTCTCACATGGTTCTCTCTTCTAGAGTCCCAATAGGATGTCCTCCCCTCTGTCCCAGTTTCCTGGTAAGGGAAGGCTTTCGTGGGACATGCCCATTGGGCTAGTATGCAGATATAAGTGAGTATATATCATTTGAGTCTTTCTGCTTATGCTCATGCTTGTCTCATTCTACTATTGCTACACAGTGGCACACACATGCCTGTTTTCCTTCATGCCATGCCGCAGTGCCACTTGTGCCATGTCTTAGCATCCTCTAATGTGACCAGGCTCATCAAATGTATATGGGCCACCCTGCCCATGTAGCCCTTGGTATGACCGGGCTTGGAAATGCTACTTGGGCCAGCATTCCAATGGCCTTCCTCTATGTGACCAGGGTTGGAAATGCCATGTGCTCCGGCATGCCCATACAAACCCTGCCTCATTTGACCTAGTTCAGCAGTGGCATGTGAGCCAACAGGCCCCATACATCTTCAAATATGAACAGTTCCAGAATTCACATGTGGGCCAGCAAACTTGTACATCCTCGGACAATGCCAGCTTTCGAAACGGCATGTGGGCCAACAAGTCTATAACTCCACTACATCTCTGATATATGACCAGGTTTGGAAAAGGCATCTGGGCCAAGAGTTTCCCAGGATTGGAGCCTGGCACAAAGTATAGCCCTGTTCTACTTAGGGATGACAAGTATCCTGGGGAGACTTGCTGATTTGTGTTTGGTAATGTTCCCAGATAACAGCCTTTCTGTGTAGATGATATGAGCATTCCACTGGAAATAAAACAGGGCTTTGTAACTGCTACCAATGGATATGATGACATGCCTGGGGTAACACAGGTATGTACGCAGAAAGAGGCTTGCCATGATGGCATACGTAAAGGCCACCCAGAATATTTTAGAGTCGCTAAGATCAGAACAAACTCAGGATCCTTTATATTCCTAAATACATGGGAAATGAGTCACAAGAATCCAAGTTGGAAAAGATTATGTTGTTAATACAGGCTCCATCGTGTTATAGAAACCTCAGTGGAAGCGTTCATATGAGAATGTTAAAGCAATTATGAGAATGTTAAAGCAAGAGCTATATAATCAAACTGTAGACAAAGAGAAGATGGACCAAGTATTTCTTGTTGTAAGTAGGCCACAAACAGGCCTCCTTTTTTTTTTTTTTTAAACTCAGTGGAGCATGGGCCTACCAGTGCCTCCCTCCTCAATGGACAGGCTCTCTACTCTAGTTTACATACAGCTCAATGTAATGAATCTTTCATTTTACCAGTAGAGGCCCCCAGGGAGGATTTAAAGAGCTCCTAGTCTCATCCCATTAACAGTAGGAATGGGAACTACAGCTGATACAGGACTGGGACTTGGAAGAATACTCTCTTTAGAAATACATCGCAGTGATCTGCCTAAGCAGGCTATAAAGGACACGGAACAGATGTCTGAAGCACTAGGAACTATACAGAGCCATGTGGAATCCCTCGCTGAGATACTCCTCCAGATTCGAAGAGGCTTACATGTATTCACATCAGAGAAAGGACTCAGTGTGTTCTTATATTAAGGATGCTGTTATTGGGCTGAGAGGGGCTCACAGAAACTGAAGCGGTAAACACAGACTCTGTATGGGTCTGAGCTGTGTCCTCCGTGCACACCTTGTGGTTGTGTAGCTGGTGTTTTTATAGGCCTCACAACAACAGGAATGTGGGGTGTCTCTGGCTCTTTTGCCTGTGCTTGGGACCTTTTTCCTCCTACTGGGTTGTCACACCCTGCTGTAATATGAGGATTTGTGCCTAGTCTGTGTCTTGTTGGGCCATATCTGGTGGCTATCCCTTGGAGGGCTGCTTTTCTCTCTCTCTCTCTCTCTCTCTCTCTCTCTCTCTCTCTCTCTCT
>OU015752.1:78449382-78478932 GCA_907169655.1 Acomys percivali | reverse complement strand
CTTCTTCTTCTTCTTCTTCTTCTTCTTCTTCTTCTTCTTCTTCTTCTCTCTCTCTCTTTTTCTCCTCCTCCTCCTCTTCTTCTTTTTTTTAAAATTACTTACAAGGTTATTTTTAATTCACTGCTGTAGGATTTTTATATACATGCAAAATAAGTTTAATTTTACATACATTGGTATAGAATTCAAATTGAAGATTATTCTTCACACACGTTGTATATATATTTACTCATCTAACTCTTTTCTTATGCTTAGTAGGTTTTTTTTTATTAATTTATTCTTGTTACATCTCTATGGTTATCCCATCCCTTGTATCCTCCCATAATACCCTCCCTCCCATTTTCCCCTTATTCCCCTCCCCTATGACTATTCCTGAGAGTGATTACCTCCCCATGTATATGCTCATAGGGTATCAAGTCTCTTCTCGGCGACCTGCTGTCCTTCCTCTGAGTGCCACTAGGTCTCCCCCTCCAGGGGACATAGTCAAATGTGAGGCATCAGAGTACATGAGAAAGTCATATCCCTCTCTCCACTCAAGTGTGTAGACTGTCCTGTCCATGGGCTAGATCTGGGTAGGGGTTTAAAGTTTACTGCCTGTATTGTCCTTGGCTGTTGCCTTAGTTTGAGCGGGACCCTTTGGCCCAAATCTGCCTATCATAATGTTCTACTTGTAGGTTTCTAGGACCCTCTGGATCCTTCTACATTGCTATTCTCCCATAGTTCTCTCATCTAGAGTCCCAATAGGATGTCCTCCCCTCTGTCCCAGTTTCCTGGTAAGGGAAGGCTTTCGTGGGACATGCCCATTGGGCTAGTATGCAGATATAAGTGAGTATATACCATTTGAGTCTTTCTGCTTCTGGGTTAACTCACTCATTATGATCACTTCTAGCTCAATCCATTTGTCCACAAATTTTGGGAATTCCTTGTTTTTAATAGCTGAGTAGTATTCCATAGTGTATATGTACCACAGTTTCTTTATCCATTCTTCTACTGAGGGACATTTAGGCTGTTTCCATGATCTGGCTATTATGAATAAGGCTGCTATGAACATGGTTGAGCAAATTTTCTTGTTGTGTGCTGGCGCATCTTCTGGGTATATTCCAAGGAGTGGAATAGCTGGGTCTTGAGGAAGCCCTATTCCCAGTTTTCTGAGATAGCACCAGATAGATTTCCAAAGTGGTTGTACTAGTTTGCATTCCCAGCAGCAATGAAGGAGTGTTCCTCTCTCCCCACATCCTCTCCCATGTGATGTCGCTTGAGTTTTTGATCTTAGCTATTCTGATGGGTGTAGGATGGAATCTCAGAGTTGTTTTGATTTGCATTTCCCTGATGACTAAGAAGCTTGAGCATTTCTTTAAGTGTTTCTCTGCCATTTGATATTCCTCTGTTGAGAATTCTCTGTTTATTTCCAAGCCCCATTTCTCAATTGGGTTGTTTGGTTTTGTGGTGTTTAATTTCTTGAGTTCTTTACATATTTTGGATATTAGACCTTTGTCAGATAAAGGGTTGGTGAAGATCTTTTCCCAGTCTGCAGGCTGTCGCTTTGTTCTCTTGACAGTGTCTCCAGCCTTACAGAAGGTTCTCAGCCTCATGAGGTCCCATTTATTAATTGTTGACATTAAGGCCCGGGCTTTGGTGTACATTTCTGGAAGTTGTTTCCTGTGCCTATGTGTCCCAGGCTCTTCCCCACTTTTTCCTCTAACTGAATTAATGTCTTTGGTTTTAATTTGAGGTCTTTAATCCACTTGGACTTGAGTTTTGTGCATGGTGACAAATAAGGGTCTAATTGCATTTTTCTACATGTAGACATCCAGTTAGACCAGCACCATTTGTTGAAGATGCTATCATTTTTCCATTGAATAGATTTGGCTTCTTTGTCAAAAATCAAGTGAGCAAATGTGTGTGGATTCGTCTCTGGGTTTTCAATTCAATTCCATTGACCCACCAGCCTATTGCTTTGCCAGTACCATACTGTTTTAATTACTGTTGCTCTGTAGTACAACCCGAGATCAGGTATGGAGATTCCTCCGGAGGATCTTTTATTGTATAGGATTGTTTTTGCTATTCTGGGTTTTTTATTTCTCTATATGAATTTGAGAATTGATCTTTCAATATCTTCAAAATATTTTGTAGGTATTTTGATAGGGATTGCGTTGAATCTGTAAATTGCTTTTGGTAAGATGGCCGTTTTTACTATATTGATTCTCCCAACCCACTAACAAGGTAGATCCCTCCATCTTCTGATGTCATCTTCAATCTCTTTCTTCAGAAGTTTGAAGTTTTTTTCAAAAAAGTCCTTCACTTGCTTGGTTAGAGTTACTCTTAAATATTTTATATTGTTTGTGGCTATCGTGAAGGGAGTAGTTTTCCTAATTTCTTCCTCTGCCTCTTTGTCATTTGTACACAGGAAAGCTACTGATTTTTTGAGTTTATTTTGTATCCTGCCAATTTGCTGAAGGTGTTTATCAGCTGTAGGAGTTCTCTGGTGGAATTTTGGGGGTCACTTATATACACTATCATATCATCTGCAAATAGGGATAATTTGACTTCTTCTTTTCCCATTTGGATCCCCTTGATCTCCTTTTGATGTCTTATTGCTCTGGCTAGAACTTCAAGGACTATATTGAAGAGATATGGGGACAGAGGGCAGACTTGTCTGGTTCCCGATTTTAGAGGGATTTCCTTGAGTATCTCTCCATTTAATTTAATGTTGGCTGTTGGTTTGCTGTATATAGCCTTTATTATGTTTAGAAAAGTGCCTTGTATTTCCGATCTCTCCAGAACTTTAAACATAAATGGGTGCTGGATTTTATCAAATGCTTTTTCTGCATCTAAAGAGATGATCATGTGGTTTTTCTCTTTCAGTTTGTTTATATGATGGATTACATTGATGGATTTCTGTATGTTAAACCATCCCTGCATGCCTGGAATGAAGCCTACTTGGTCACGGTGAATGATGTCTTTGATATGCTGTTTTATTCGCTTTGCAAGTATTTTGTTGAGTATTTTTGCATCAATGTTCATAAGAGAAATTGTTCTGAAATTCTCTTTTTTTGTTGGGTCTTTGTGAGGTTTAGGTATCAATGTGACTGTGGCCTCATAGAAGGAATTTGGTAATATTCCGTCCATTCCTATCTTTTGGAATAGCTTGAATAGTATCGGTATTAGCTCCTCTTTGAAGGACTGGTGGAATTCTGCGCTGAAACAATCTGGCCCTGGGCTTTTTTTGGTTGGGAGACTATCAATGGTTGCTTCTATTTCTATAGGTGAAATAGGGCTATTTTAATTTGTTTATCTGGTCTTGGTTCAATTTTGGCAAATGGAATCGGTCGAGAAATTTGTCCATTTCCCTTAAAATTTTGAATTTTGTGGCATAAATGCCTTTAAAGTACGTTCTTACGATTCTTTGTATTTCTTTGGTGTCTGTTGCTATGTCTCCCTTTTTATTTCCGATTTTGTTAATTTGGATAGTGTTTCTCTGTCTTTTAGTTAGATTGGCTAACAGTCTGTCTTTCTTGTTAATTTTCTCAAAGAACCAGCTCTTGGTTTTGTTGATTCTTTGGATTGTTCTCTTTGTTTCTAATTTATTGATTTCAGCCCTGAGTTTGATTATTTCTAGGCGTCTACTCCTCTTGGGTGTTTCTGCTTCTTTTTTTTTCTAGAGCTTCCAGATGTGTTGTTAAGTTGTTTATGTGAGATGATTCCATTTTCTTTTTAAAGGCACTTAGTGCTATGAATTTTCCTCTTAGCACTGCTTTCAATGTGTCCCATAAATTTGGGTATGTTGTTCTATCATTTTCATTCAATTTCAGGAAGTCTTTTATATCTTCCCTTATTTCTTCTGTGACCCATGTGTCATTAAGTAGAAAGTTGTTTAGTTTCCACGTGTTAGTATGCTTTTTGTTATTTCTGTGTTGTTGAAGTCCAGCCTTAGACCATGGTGATCTGATAAGATACAAGGCATTATTTCAATCTTCTTGTATCTCTTGAGGTTTGTTTCGTGACCAACTATGTGATCAATTTTAGAGAACGTTCCATGGGGTGCTGAGTAAAAGGTATAATCCTTTGCGTTTGGGTGGAAAGTTCTGTAGATATCTGTTAGATCCATTTGATTCATGACATTGGTTAATGAGGTTATTTCCCAGCTTAGTTTTTGAATCAAAGACCTATCCTTGAGTGAAAGTGGGGTGTTGATGTCTCCCACTATTAATGTGCGGGTATCGATGAGTGGGGCAATCTTTGTTATTAACTCTTTTACAAATGTGGGAGCCCTTGTATTAGGAGCATAGATGTTCAAAATCGTGATGTCTTCTTGGTTGACTTTACCTTTGATGAGTACGAAGTGTCCATCCTCATCTCTTTTGATTAATTTTGGTTGAAAATCTATTTTATTAGATATTAGAATGGCTACCCCAGCTTGTTTCTTGTGACCATTTGCTTGGAATATTTTTCCCCAACCTTTTACTCTGAGGCAATGTCTGTCCTTGTGGTTGAAATGTGTTTCTTGAATGCCGAAGAATGTTGGTTCATGTTTATGCATCCATTCCATTTGTCTGTGTCTTTTTATTGGAGAATTGAGACCATTGACATTGAGAGATATTAATGGCCAGTGCTTGGTAAGTTCCTTCATTTTTTATATTTATTTGTTATTTTACAATGGTATAGTTACCTTTTTCCTATGTAGTTTTGGTTGTAGTTTGACCAATTGGGGTGGAGTTTTCCTCGTAGTAACTTCTGTAAAGCCGGACTTGTGGCTAGGTACTGTTTGAATTTGTTTTTGTCATGGAATATCTTGTCTTCTCCGTCAATGGTTATTGATAATTTTGCTGTATATAGTAGTCTTGCCTGGTATCTGTGTTCTCTTAGGGTTTGCAGAACCTCTGTCCAGGCCCTTCTGGCTTTCATGGTCTCTGCTGAGAAGTCAGGAATAATTCTCATAGGTTTGCCTTCATATGTTACTCTGCTTTTTTCTCTTGCCACCTTTAATATTTTTTCCTTGTTCTGTATATTTTGTGTTGTTATTATTATGTGGCGGGAAGATTATCTTTTCAGGTCTATTCTATTTGGTGTTTGGTATGCCTCTTGTATGTTCATATGCATCTCCTTCTTCAAATTAGGGAAATTTTCTTCTATTATTCTATTAAAGATATTTTCTGGGCTGTGGAGTCGGTTGCCTTCTTCAATCCCTATTATTCTCAAGTTTCATCTTTTCATGTTGTCTTTTATATCTTGAATGCTCTGTGTCAAGCATTTTTCAGATTTAGAATTTCCCTGGATGGTTGTTTCCAGTTCTGTGATTGTATCTTCAAGTCCTGATATTTGTTCTTCCATTTCTTGCAATCTGAGATGCTTGCGTTATTCTCTGATTCCTCTTGATCACGATTTTCTTCTCTGTGTTCCTGTATCATAGCTTCCATTTTTATCTTCATGTCTTGGACTGTTTTAATGATTTCCTTCATCTGGTTATTTATATTTTTCTTAAATTCTTCAAGTGCCTCTTTATATGACTCTTTTAACTCTTCAGCCCTCTTGTTTGCCTCCTCCTGCATTTGTTTACAGATTTTATTTGTTTCTTCCATTATCATCTTCTTTACTAAGGACTTGAGGTCATTTTCTTGACTATCCATTGCTGTTAGGTTCTCCAGGTTGTTTTCATTGGGAACGTTGGGATCTGGAGATGCCAAACTGTTTTGGTTTTTGTTAGTGTTCATTCGCTGTCCCCTTGTCATTTTGATGGCTCTGTTGTTGGAAGGTATTTTGTAGTGACCTTCACTGGTTGAGAGTGGTTAATTGATGACTGATTATAGGTCAGGTGCTCTTGCCTGTCGGGATCAGGGAGTATTTCTGTGGAACAGGTAGGTGATCCGGTTTCACTCCTGTTGATTTTCCTCTGCACCGTGGACTCCAGACTGAGTCAGCTAAAGTAGATATCTGTTTGGACTTTACTGCTGTAATTCAGATCAGCAGTTTTGAGACCTAGAATAAGGTCCGCACACAAATGCTCTGGTTGATCCCAGCTGCCTGTCCTTCCTGTGGCTTTGTAGTCAAGACCCAAGGTAGATCAGATCTCCTGGGGGTGTAGCTGTCTTTTAGCTCTGTCTCTATATCCTGTAGAGGTGTTCAACCTCTCCCAGAACTATATGCCTGAAGGGACCAAGGTCGCTGTTGGTCAGCAATTAGACACTGCAAGCAAGACCCACATGCTCGGGCCAGGAGCCCCAGCTAGGCTCTCTCGTTCGGGGGTGCAGGTCAGTGCCTTGCTGCTGGGTAGGAACAATAGGGTTGCAGAGCTCTGGTGGAAGCCTGCTGGACCAGGTCTTCCTGCCAGGCTCTGATGCTCAGCTATCGCTCTAGGCAAGACCCACGTCTCTCAATAGGTCTGTGGAAGCAGTCCAAGCTGATTTCTCACTGCCACTGTTTGCAGGCTCAGTCCGCTGTAATCGGTGTTAGGTTGGGCCCCGGATGGCCAGTGAGCTGCAGTCCCATTTTAGCTGTCTCTGTTGGGTCCCGCCACCTGTGTTTCCACTTGGCCTAGGTGGGTGACCTCCGCAGTTTGGGGTGGTGTGGAAGGAGGAATCCTAGGGCAGATTCACCCTCTTCACTGAGACTCCTCTGGTTGGGGACTCCAGAAAATCCCTTCCCCAAACAGCGAGTCTGTGTTTTATATGCAGGCTTCTGTTTGCCTGTGGATTTCGTTCCAGAGTTTGGGGAGTGCGTTTAGCACCTCTGGGATGTTGCTTGTCCTAGAGGGGTAGGCCCCCTGTTTGGTCTGCAGCCTTTGGGGCCCCACTCACCTACAGTTCTCAAAGTCCAGCAATCTGTTGCTCCATTTATGTCCCTGGTCTCCTCGGAGTAGATCAGATACGTGGCATATTGGTCAGCGCCATCTTGGAATCCCTCCTATTTTTTATTTTATTAATTTATTCTTGTTATATCTCAATGGTTATCCCATCCCTTGTATCCTCCCATTCTTCCCTCCCTCTCATTTTCCCCTTGTTCCCCTCCCCTATGACTGTTCCTGAGGGGGATTACCTTCCCCTGTATATGCTCAAAGGGTATCAAGTCTCTCCTCGGTAACCTACTGTCCTTCCTCTGAGTGCCACCAGGTCTCCCCCTCCAGGGGACATGGTCAAATGTGAGGCACCAGAGTACGTGAGAAAGTCATATCCCACTCTCCACTCAAGTGTGTAGACTGTCCTGTCCATGGGCTAGATCTGGGTAGGGGTTTAAAGTTTACCGCCTGTATTGTCCTTGGCTGTTGCCTTAGTTTGAGCGGGACCCCTTGGCCCAAATCTGCCTATCATAATGTTCTACTTGTAGGTTTCTATTTTCTTAGTGGTTATAAGTCTATTCATACTGTTTATCTAATCTTGAGTTAACTTTGGTAAGTGATATCTATTGAGAAAAATTGTTCATTTCTTTTAGGTTTTTCAGTTTTGTGGAGTATAAGGTTTTCAAGCATTGACCTAATGATTCTTTGGATTTCATTGCTGTCTGTTTTTATGTCTGTCTGTCTTTCTTTCTTTCTTTCTTTCTTTCTTTCTTTCTTTCTTTCTTTCTTTCTTTCTTTCCTTCTGATTTTTTTATTTGGATATTCTCTCTTTGTCTTTTTAGGTAGTTTGGATAAATGCTTGACTATCTTTTTGACTTTCTGAAAGAGCCAAGTCTTTGTTTCATTGATTGTTTGCATTGTTCTCTTTGTTTTTATTTACTTGATTTCAGACCTGAGTTTGATTATTCCTTTTGGGTGTGTTTGCTTCTTTTTGTTCTAGAATGAGATCTCTCTAATTTCTTTAAGAAGGTTGTTAGTCTTATGAACTTTCCTCTTAGCACTGCTTTTATTGTGTTTCATATATTTAGATATCTTGTGCATTCATTTTCAGTGAATTCTAGGAAGCCTTTAATTTCTTTTTTTATTTCTGCCTTGACCTGATCGTCATTAAATATGGAATTGTTAAGTTTCTATTACTTTGTATGCTTTTTGCTGTTTCTGTTGTTGAAATCTAGCTTTAATCTGTCATGGTCTGATAGGATGCAGGAGCTTGTTTAAATTTTCTTGTATCTGTTGAGACTTTCTCTGTGACTGAGCATATGGTCAATTTGGGAGAATGTTCTGTGAGGTGCTGAGAATAAGATATTCTTTTCTGTTTGGGTGAAATGGTCTGTAGATATCTGTTAGGTCCATGTGATTCATAATGTCTGTTAGCTTTACTATTTATCTGTTTGGTTTTTGTCTGGATGATCTGTCATTGGTGAGAGTGGGGTACTGAAGTCTTCCACTATTAATGTGTAAGGCTCAATGTGTGATTTAAGCTTTAGTAATGTTTCTTTTATAAATGTAGTTGACTTTGTGTTTGAGGCATAGATGTTCAGAATTAAGATATCATCTTGGTGGATCTTTCTTTTGGTGAGTATGAAAATTTCTTCAATTCTTTTGATTATTTTTGGCTTGAAGTATATTTTTGTTAGATATTAGAATAGCTACACCAGCTTTCTTCTTGGGTCCATTTGTTAGAAAATCTTTTTCCAACCCTTTACTCTGAGGTAATGTTTATCTTTGATGATGAGGTGTGTTTCTTGTGTGCAGTAGAAGGCATCCATTCTGTTAACCTGTGTCTTTTTCATTGGGGAATTGAGTCCATTGATATTGAGAGATGTTAATGACCAAGATCGTTAGTTCCTTTTATTTTGTTGTTGTTATTATTATTATTATTATTATTATTATTATTATTATTATTATTATCATTGCTTCTCTTATTTTAGTTTGGAGTTTTACTTCCAATATCTTCTGTAGGGCTCGATTTGTGGATAGATATTGCTTAAATTTGACTTTGTTATGAATCATATTGTTTTCTCCATCTATAGTGATTGAGAGGTTTGCTGGATATGGTAGTCCAGGCTGACATCTGTGGTCTCTTAGAGTCTGCAAGACATTTGCCCAGGCCCTTCTTGATTTTAGAGTCTCTGTCATGAATATAATTCCAATAGGTCTGCCTTTATATTTTTCTTAGCCCTTCCTCCTTGCTGCTTTTAATATTCTGTCTTTGTTCTGTATGTTTAGTGTTTTGATTATTATGTGGTTCTGGGACTGTCTTTTCTGGACCAATCTGTTTAGTGTTCTGTAAGTGTGTTGTACCTTTATAGGCATGTCTTTCTTTAGGTTAAGAAAATTTTCTTCTATGATTTTGTTAAATATGCTTTCTGGGTTTGTGAGCTGGGATTCTTCTCCATCTTCTATTTGTATTATTCTTAGGTTTGGTCAGATTTTTATGGATGTTTTGTTTTAGGAAATTTAGGAAATTTTCAGATTTAATATTCTCTTTGATTGATGAATCAGTTTCTTCTACTGTATCTGCAATGCCTAAGGTTCTTTTTTTTCCCATCTCCTGTATTCAGTTAGTGATCCTTGTGTTTATAATTCCTGTTTGCTCACCTAGATTTTCTATTTCCAGAATTTCCTCAACTTGTGTTTTCCTTATTGCTTCTATTTCCATTTTCAAGTCTTGAAAAGTTTCCTTCACCTGTGTCTTTGTTTTTTTCTTGGCTTTTTTGGAAGCAAAATTAAGATATTTATTAATTCCCTCTGATGTTTTGTTTGTCTGTTTCTTGATTTCTTTAAAGATTCTTTTAAATTCTTTTTTAAGGATCTCTGTCATCTTTATAAAGTGGGTTTAAAGGTTATTTTCTTTTGCTTCATCTGTGTGGAATATTCAGGTCTTGCTTTGGCAGAATAGCTGCATTCTGGTGTTGCCATATTGCCCTGGTTGTTTATTTTATTTTATTGTGTTCTTATACTAGCCTTTAAGCATCTATGTTTGAAATGACTATAGATCTAGGTGATGATTTCTGAGTTTGTCTCTGTTGGATGAGTGTTTTGTTCCTTGGTTCCTGTTTCCTCTTTGGCCTTCTATTTTTTGTGGCCTGGATTTGTGTAGGGAGTTTCTGTCAAAATTGGGGGCTGGATTTGCAGAGGCTAGCTTGGCCTTTGGTGTAGCAGGGGGTCTCTGCCAGAGTTGGGTGGTAGGGTAAGGTGATGAGGAAGGGAGTGGGGGTTGTAGGTTCTGAGTTAGTGGAGGAGGTCTACTGATGTGCTGTCATTCTGGCAACCAGTATGATATCTGGTCCAGCAGGGTGTCTCTGCTTGAGTTTCCCTGTCTGTTTTCTGACTTGCTTGGGCTGCACTTGTTCTTCAAACTGTTGTGGCCTGCACATGTTGGCCACATTGGCATGGCCTGCTCCTGAGCAGAAGAAGCCCACCTGAGTTGTGGCCTGGGACACAGCAGCAGGAGGGGACAGAAGTGGGGAGGAACAGAGGGGGCAGTGAAGTGGGTTTTGGGAACTGAATCTAGGAAGTAGGGCAGTTCATCTGGCAGGTGGGTTACTCACCTGTTCTGACTCTTCAAATCTTGATGCTTGTCAGCACTTATTGGCTTTTACTGTGATTTTCTGTTTGAAGTAATATTTGGATGTTTAACAATATCATGAAACCTATAATAATAATTAACAAATAAACAATATGTGTGTGTTTTGTGTGTGTGTGTGTGTGTGTGTGTGTGTGTGTGCCTAGGTGTGTACAGGTACAGCACACATAAGGAGAAGATAAGGACATGGGCTTCCCTGCTGTATCAGTCTTACCATACCCTTCTGAATCTGAAGCTAGACTGGTAGCCTATAAGCCTCAGCAATTCTTCTGTGTCTACATTTCACGTTGCTGAATATATAGGTGCACATGGTCATGTCCAGTTTGGATTTTGCAGATATGTACTTAGGTCTTCATGTTAGTGCATCAAATTCTCTTTCCCACTGAGACATTCCATATGCATGAATAGGCAACATTAAAAAAAAAAAGATTATTTTCCCATGCAATATATCCCAACCACAAAGATAGTAGGTTCACTTGTTCATATAGGATAAAAATAATCTCCCTGGTGAAATGCAAAAGGCAGATGGTTTGGTATAAAAGGGGCAATTGTGATGCCTTCAGTTACTTTGAAGCTCTCATTTAATTCAAAGCCCAGACTCATTTTAGGCTCTCTCCTATTCTTAGAATGGTTTTACAAAGATGGCTTTAGGAGCACTGAAGGCTAGATATCTTCATGGAGTGAAATGTACAGATTTTCCAAACCTGGTTTCTATCGACAATGCTGATATAGCCCAGTGCTAGTCAGCCAAGTTCTGTTGTACCCCACTGGTATATTATCTCACTGCCAGCAGGATAGAGCTTGTATTTGTCTTTCTTTAGTCACTGTTCCTGTGATGCTAAAACCATGTTTTCCAGCATGCATCCCACAGCTGTATCAGACCTTCTCAGAAACTCAGCACTTCATGGTTTTCTCTTCACCACAAAATGGTCCTTAGGCATGCAATGAATTTATCATATGTTCATCTTTATGGGCAGAATGTTTTACATTTGTTGTTCTAAGATTGCTGAGCACAGCAGACAGTGGGAGAGGGTGTGCATAAAAACCCCAGCCCTCTGAATAGATGCTGAGATAAAGACACACATTAGAGTTGTTCTTTCTGTGTCAAATTCCTCATATTCACATTCTTTTCCTCTGTCTCTCATACTTTTAGTCTCTTCCATTTTATCCTATCTATTTGGACCTTGCCTTATGCCAATTTCTTGTATTGTTTGTTAATGTTTGTCCCACAATTTATCACTCCTGAGATTCTGAAATATAGAGAACTTTCAAACTTTAAGAACTATATGACTGGCTAAACAATACTGTAATTTCAACATTTTCATATTTTTGAGACTTAAAAAATTTGGAAGTTGACATTTAATTGCAAGGCTTTATTATTTTGTGTTAATAATCTGTATTTTCTAACAGCTATGAGATACTTTAGTTAAAAAAATGAGTTTTATATGATGAAGAATTCAAACATAAAGAATAATAGCATTTTATGTCATTTTTGTCAATTCAGTATTTAAATATATTCATGTTTGTTTTGAGCAGGTAAACAAAGATTCTTTTTTCCAAAAATACATTTATTAATTATTTGAAAACTTTATACATGTACACAGTATTTTCAGATAACACTCATCCCAAATTCCTTCTCCAAGCCTTTTCAGATTCATACCCACTTCTATATTCCCTTCCAAGTTTGTGTCTTCTTTTTTAATATACAAATATAACTTCCTAGGGACAGTTTGTGCTGTCCATATACTTATAAGCATGTGGCCATCTACTAGAGAGTAGCTGACCTACAAGGGGCTACAACATAAAGAAAATGGACTCTTCTATGCCTGGAAAAAACCATAAACTGTCAGTAGTTCATCAGCCAAGGGTGGGGTTCATGAACCTCTCTGATAGTTTATGAAAGAATGTTACCTGACTTGATCTTTTGCAAAGCTGCTGGTAAATTCATGTGTACAGGGCTCCTGTCATCCCAGAAGACATTGTTACAATGAGGTGCTCTCTGACTTTTTTTTTGAATTTTTAAAATTAATTTATTCAGATTACAACTCAATTGTTATCCCATCACTTGTATCCTCCCATTCCTCCCACCCTCCTGCTTTCACTGTATTCCCCTCCCCTAGATCTATGACTGAGGGGGTCATAGGCTATCAAGTCTCATCTTGGTAGCCTGCTTATTCTGACTTCTGACTCTTACAACCTATCTACTTCCTCTAAGACAATGGCCTCTGAGCCTCTGGGAAGAGATAGGGCATTTACATATCCCCTGCTTCTCTTTCCTGGCCCTGTGATTACTTATAGCAAATAAAATATTGTGTTGTTTGTTAAATGATGTAGTTGATGGTATAAACTCTGAATTAGTTGATTTGCATTAGAATGTCATGTTCTCAGGTAAGTTGGTAGCTTCCTAAATTAGCTAGTCTGAAGAGGGAGCCTCTCTTCTAATCAGTAAGATCACCAGTGTTACAATATTAGGAATGCAGAAAACAGTAAGCACAACGGTCTCTGTGATAACTAACTATGAAGAAACAAATATAGAATTTAAGACAACATATAAAAATACCCCATTGTTTCTTCATATTTATGGAGCTGCAACGGTCTGTTTGTATATTTTTCCATTTTAATTTACTCATCTAAATTGTATTGGTCTCATAATAAGAACAAGGACAGCCAAGAAAGATAATAGCAATGACATTAATATGCATAGAAACTGTATTGTGTTTTCCTTTTAAAGTAATGAAATTGTTGGGGCCCGTGGCCCTGCTGCACGTGGGAGTTATGTTGATGTCCATGGCTCATGTTACCCCCTAAGTCCATGTAGATGTCTGTGGTCTGTGCATCCACCTGGAACAATGCTTACATCCATGCCTCTAAGGACCATGTTGGTGTCCATGGCCCATGCTGCCCTGGAGGCCATGTTGATGTCCTTAGCCTGTGGTACAGCAGAGGGTTGTGTTGATGTCCATGGCCTGTACTGTCATTGGAGACCATGCTAAGGTCCATGGCATGTGCTGATGCTGGAGACCATGTGGATGTCTGTGGTCCATGCTCCCACTGACTGTAAAGGACAAGGAAGCTACTTTTGCAGTGGTATTGATGACTGCAGACTCACAGTCGAGAAAAGGAGACATAGAAGGCTTCCGTGACAACGCCTGTCCTCCATCTACCCAAAGTAACAGCCTAGACAGGAAGCCATCAAGGAGAACACTTAAAATTTGTGCTAAGGATGCTGAAGTGTAGCTTTCTACACTTGATGGCTTCTGGCAGGGGTGTGGATGGGGAAGGACTCAGTCTTCCTTAAGGGGCTGACTACTAGGAGTTTGACCATGCTCTGCTGAGTATATTGGAAGCACAAATTGGACTTTTTTTTTTTGGTTGGGGAGTGGAAGGAGGGGAGGATGTCACAAAGCTGAGGGGATGGACCTGAGAAGACTGAGAAGTAAGTGTGATAGGGATGCATGATGTGAAATTCCCAAATAATCAACTAAAATGTTATGACAGAAAAAAGTACTTACATATATCTGATTTTATCTATCTCCACTGAAATTGCTGTAGGTGGGGTGATATTTTATATAGTATAGCATTAAGGAAGGCAAAGTTCAAGAAAATCAGTTAACTAATTAAGATAGCACAACAACTAGATTTCATATTAACATCTTTTATATTCTAATTATCTGATGAAGTACATGGTAAAGGATAGGTTGGGCAGGGGCCCTCCATTCCCAAGTCTTTTCCATTGTGGTGATGTCCTTTGAGACAGTCTTCTATCACAACTCTTCATATGACAGTCTCCTATCAACAGTATTAATATTCACTCTTAAATTTCATGAAGAATAAATTTATTCACTTTCATTAAAATATGCTTGTCATTCTAATTGATTTGTTTTCCATATAGTCAATTTACTATGGACGATAAGCCTGTAGTCTATGCATTCCATGGCTAGCTTCTTCCTGTTTTGTATGTATTCTTTGCAAACATTACTTTTCATTTCTTCTTCTAGACAATAGCTTATAAATGATCTTTATAGATTCTCCAAATAACTCTTTGACTGTCAGTCATTGGCTTTTTTTTTGTGTTGAGTCCATTATCCAATATAAAAGTTCAGTGTTTTCTATCATAGATTTTATAAATTTGTTGAAATGTTAAAATACAAATGCAAAGGGAGTTAAACATTTCAAAGAACTTGTTAAGGAGTTTGAGACCTTTAGGGAAAGACCACCAGACTCAATTGGGATTATAATTAGTCAAATCTATTAAAACTGCTAGTAGGGCCACAGTCTGAATCCCACATCAGAGATGTGCTACTTAAAATCAGGAGAAAGATGGGTTTTTAAATGTGAAAACTGCAAGAGCTGTTTTGTTTAATCTAATTTGCCAAGATTGGATGGTCAAAGTGACCTCAAAACAATCCTTGAATTTCTGCATAAGCCAGTTACAGAAGCCAAAATTAGCAGTTAACCATATCATAGCAAGTAGATGGTCAAGACTGCCTTTCTTTCTTTCTTCTTTCTTTCTTTCTTTCTTTCTTTCTTTCTTTCTTTCTTTCTTTCTTCTTTTTTGGTTTTTTGAGACAGGATTTCTGTGGCTCATTAGTGTGTGGAATAAAGGCATTTTTGTAAAAGTAGCTTTTATTCTTCTGATGTAAATGTCACCTATAAAGCTTACTCCCTTCGTCTGCTAACATAGGCCTAGCTCTGGATGCTTCTAGGCCTAGAATATTTTCAGCCTCTGAGACTTACTGCTGAATAAGTTCACCCTTTTTTAGCTCTTTCTGACCGCTGCTGGTTCAATTCAGCTGTCCTGGTTCAAACGCCTCTCCTAGCTGATAGATTCAAATTGGCTTCTCTCAGCATCTGACTTAATTGCTCTGTTTGACCTCAAACTAACTCTAGCAATCTGTTCTAATATTCCGGCTAGTTCTCATTCCCTGGCTCATTTTTTTTTTTTACCTGTGTCTAGCTTGGTCTCTCTCCAACTGTCTCTATAAAACTTTCCTGGTAAAACTGCCTCTGAATTCCACTACCTGAATTGGCACTGACTCAACTCCTCTGCAGTGCCTCTCAACTCACTGACTCAACTGAACTGACTGCACAGCATGCTTGGATTTAAAAGCTTAAAAAAAAATACCTGAAACTTACTCTATACCAGGCTGGCCTTGAACTCAGAGATCTGCTTGTCTCTGTCTCCTGGGATTAAAGGTGTGTCTGTGTTCTAGCTGGATCATAAAGACTTAGAAGGTCTTTGAATGTGATCTCTTGCCAGAGCAGCCATGTTCTGAATTAAAATTCCTCTACACATTTTGATTTGAGAGACATTACTCAGGTTGATCCTGAACTGGACTCAAATGCTTCTGAGAATTGTAAACAATAAAAAACAAACAACAAAACCCAGTATTTCCTTTGCTCATTGAGTTTAGGGAAAAAGAATATTTGTAGTCCAGAGAAATCAATGAGTTTCTCTTTCCCAAATTGGGAAATTCATTCTTCTTCTGGGGCAGCTTCACACTTGGGTCTACTCCCCCCAGTTTAGACAGAAATGTTTGTGGAAAACCCTTAGGGGCGGCTGAGACCACTCCTTGATGTAGTGACTTGTTCACAATAGTCCACTGAAGTAAGCCTCCAGGCCTGGGTGATAAAGCAGCTTGTGAGTGCCAGGAAGTGACAGCCTCACAGTCTAGACCTTGGCACTCTCTACCACAGTGATTTGTTTCCTTTGTTATAAAATGGAGAAGGTTGCTGAGAAGTGTCTCTGGAAGAAAGCAAGCCAATGTCGGCAACTGCGTCAGGACTGTCCAGCGACAGATGAAGCCCTTTAACATATTTCTCAGAAAATAAGCCTGTTTACAGTGTACCAATTGACACTATCAAAGGCAGAGATTTTGTTTAAATACAAGAAATAAATTAAATCTTGATAAAAAACAAATTATTTTCACATAAAAGTGGAATGTTATTTCTTTTTCTAAATGAGCTATAACATATAGTTATGCATGCATGAACTTTCTCCTTTCATGTTTGAGTTTCTACGGAGTAGCAAATATTCCTGTGAGCAGCGTGACAACAGTGCACGGTCGCACATACATTTTAAGTACTTGCTAAACATTAAATGGCTCCCTAGTGAGGAAGAAGGATCTCACAGTGAAAAGCTAATATTGATATTGACGAATCTGCTTGTTCCAAATGCTGATTCAAGTTAGAAAATGGGGACGTGCGTGCATCACCTGCTCACATCCACTCCAGCCTCCTTCTTGGGCACCCTGCTGCCAGCATTGGTTGTGATGGGCAGCAGCTGAACTGGAAAGGTAGTGCAGCATTCTCATTTTCCTGCTGTATAACCCCATCTTGTTTGTATACTTATGACTACTTATGTCTGCACTGATAACAGGTGATTCTTTTATTTCCACTATAGGTGATTCCAGTGGAAATCAAACTGATAGACATCATTAACTATCAGGATATACAAATCACATTTTTGGAGACCATTACCTATTTAAAAGTACCTCAGCTTCTCCTAAATATGACTTCTCCCTTAATGGACCTGTGATATGATATATATCTGGTTTTTGAATTACCTTAGAAAATAATTTCAACATGAATTTTCTTAAATTAAAAATATTTATTTTTACAATATTATTTTGAGTTCTATTTAACTTGATGACTTCGAATTATGAAAATTAATTAGATAAAATAAGAAATTTATATTTATCCACATGGAAACAACAGCCAAAAATTAAAACTATTCAGTTAATAAAATAGGAGACATTGATAATTGGGGATATCTTCATATAGTAATTTTATTTTATTTATTTTTAAAATTTATTTATGTATTTATTTATGTATTTATGTATGTATGTATGTATGTATGTATTTATTTATTTATTTATTTATTTATTTATTGTATGTGCATTGGTGTGAGGGTGTCAGATCTTAGAGTACAGACAGTTGTGTGCTGTCATGTGGGTGCTGGGAATTGAACCTGGGTCCTTTGGAAGAGCAGGAAGTGCTCTTAACCACTGAGCCATCGCTCCAGCTTTAAAATTTATTTATTTATTATTATGTTTTGCCTGCATATATGCCTGCAGGCCAGAAGAGGGCACCAAATCTCATTGTAGATGGTTGTGAGCCATTATGTGGTTGCTGGGAGTTGAGCTCAGGACATTTGGAAGAACAGACAGTTTTCTTAACCTCTGAGCCATCTCTCCAGCCTTATATAGTGATTTTAATATGTAATTACTTAACATTATAAGTTAATAGAAAGAGCAAAGAATGTATTTGTATATGTAAACTTGAATGCTAGTGCCAATTATAAATTGTTTGAATTTTGGTGTGGCATTTATTTCTTGTCCTCAATTCCCTTGCTCATGAAATCAAAATAATAATGTTTTACAAAGTAGAGATGTTAGATTAAAAGAGTAAATGACTTTAAAGCAGACAATACTTATATGAGGCATTTAGAAAGTTATTAGTTTCTCATTAACATATGGTTTGAGCTCCATGCAAAATATTCTAAAATTGTGTGAGTGAGTTGCAAAGCTGCATTCTATTTGATGTTATATATAACATGTGTTGATTTCTTGTATTTGTTTCCTGGTAGAGGCCCATTCTTCCTTCTCTCCACTAAAACTCCTTGTTATGCAGTGATGAGGTCGAGTAGCTCTTTCTTGAGATAGATGTGTTGTCACCGACTTCTCTGTAGCACTGCCATCTGCATTCTTGCATGGCCAGAACACTGCTGTCAAACTTGTTCATTTATCGTCTGAGGAAGACAGAGCTGACTTCAAGATCACTAAGTCAATAGCTATTGTTTTAAACATCATCATTTTATATTCTTCTATTAGTTTTATAGTTATGTAGGGGGAATATTTTATGATGAAAACCAAAACAGAAACAGTTTCAAATTTTAATTATAGATTCTGTTTCTAAAAACAAATGATTGCCAAAACATATGATTATTAAATTTAATAAAACAAACTATAAAAACAGCAAATTAACTTCCATAAAATAAAAGACACTATAAATATGTAAAAAGGAACTTTACAGAGGAAATATTTAATGTAAATATGAGGTTATATCTAAGCTATAAAATTAAAGAGAATAATACAAAAGAGAATAAACAGTCAATTGGAAATATATTTGCTATATTTTGTGACAAAATATTTATTCTTGATAATGCACAAGAAAAGGGTCCTTTTCATTTTTGAGTTATACAAATTTACAAGTCTATTAGTCAGAAAAATTAAATTAACATTAAATGATTCTGTAGCTTTTCATGCTATCTGACTCAGTGGTTGAATATCTACGCATGCTTCATATTATAAACTTCTATACATGACAAAGATCAGTATGCTTAAGAATGCCTTCACAGGTTGATACAGTTTTAACAAAATGTACACGAACAAGTTAATAGAGATTTAATTAATAAAAAGTTGTAGAAAACTTCATGCAATTATTTAAGAGACTTATTGTTTATAATGAGGAGTGGGAGGAGGGGAAACTGTGGTTGGGATAAATCTATTTTTAATAAAAATAGTGTCATAAAATTTATCTTATATATTGTTATATGAGCATGTATTCATATTGAGCAATAAATTTTGCAATAATTACATATACAGTATTGTTGGAACACACACATACATACACAGACAAGAATTAGATGGACCAGAAGGAAACAAGAGATCTCTACAGCTGATCTTCTCTAAGCAGGCTAGTGATGCTTCCTGCTGCCTTTCTTTTTAGCTGAAGGCAGGTGACAGGACCTCAGGGAGAAGTGAGCCCCAAAGATGCAGAGCCCCCTCTACCATAAGCCAACAAATGACAGATATTACCAATCACAGAGAAACACTGCTTATGAACTGGCATACTCATGAAAATGAATTTTAACAGCATAAATATACTTTGAAGTGTACATGCTATCACAGTTGATATACCCCCCTATATAGGAAGAAAGCACAGCTAGGGAAGACAGATGGTACTCAAACAAAGACCTGGTTCATAAAACTGCAATTAATCTAAGTAATCTAATATGTTAAATACACAAGTTTACTTCAATACTAACATCACTAACATTACACATGGCACTTTATTTTTCTTATGAAGCTAAACTATTGGCAAAGCAGTCTATTATTGAAAAAAAAAAAAGAGAGAGACAAAGTTATGTGATTCAAAGACTCTCAGTCTAAACAAAGAATGTGGAAAGCGTAATTTTATGTAGTAGGGAGTTTCCTTGTCTTATTATATTGTAGCATATTTATTTTTAATTTGCATAACTTTTCTCATTCATTTTGAGGCAGCAGTATAGTCAGCATGGGGCCTTGGGGCACTTTGTTTTATTGTGAGGGTTCAAGATGCATCTGTTTCCAGCCATCATCGATTTCTATCTGAAGAAGTAAATAAAGCAAAAAATATGCAAAAGTGTGGATTAAGTTTTCCAGCTTTAAGGTCTATAAGAGACACAGTTTATGATAAAGAAGACAGACATTGTTTAGTTGGGTTCTATGCAAACTACCAGACAAGGGTGACCACTTCGGAAACTAATCATGGGAAGAGTGCAAGATTAGGTAAGTATCTTATGTTAAAGTGATACTGGATTCATTTGTAAACACATTTGTTCATGTTGAGGCTCTGCTTAGTAGATCATTTCCATCTTTAAAGGAAATTGTGTGTGTTGTGTTTGTGGAAGTGAGTCTTGTGGTTAGAAACTTTCATTTCAGTATTCACACTAAACGGAGTAGATCTCTTGGATGTTTGCATCCTGTTAAATCACAGCCTGCATGGAGAATCCTACAACTATAGAGTATTTTCTACATACCAAATATTATTTTATGAGTTTGCATATATGAGGTCTGCTTTTTTCTCTGAGATAGTGTTTCTCTGTGTAGCCTTAGCTGTCCTGGACTTTTTGTAGATCCAACTACATGAGGTCTTTTACTTCTAATGGCAATCCTATGAGGCTGCCATTCTGACAATCTAGGCACAGAGGGGTTGGTAACGTGCTCAGGGTCTACAGTACTCGCCTGGTGGAAATGGCCTGTGAACTCAAAGTGTTTGGCTCTAGATCACTGCTTTTGAATCCCATGCTATTCCTTCTTCTTTCCTCTTCTGAATCTGTCAACTTTTGTGTTTGATTTTATGTCTGCCTGGATACCTTTTATGCATTTCTCCCTGATGTGCTTTCTAGTCACATTTCAAGTTCTTCTACAAGTATGAAGTTTTTTCAAAAGTATTACCTGATTTTCTCCCCTACTCTCAGGGCTTCTACACTTTCCTGGAAATCAGCATGAGCCTGGCCATGGTATAACTCAGTAGATTTTTTCCCCATCTTCCCATTTTCCCAACTAATTAGGCAATCTTATGGGCAAAAACATTGTAATTCCATAGTAAATATTTTCTGAATAGGTAGTAATGCAGGGATAATGTGAATTTATATGCTAAAGCTATTTAGTCAACGAAAGCACATACAAATGCTACATATGCATTGTCATCAATAAATAACTCTAGAAGGTTCTGAATGATGACAAGAAAACAGGAAATTTGTTCAGTAAAACAAATACTGTTTTGATGCTGATGTTAATTTAGATCTAATTGAGTGGAAAACAGTTTTCCTGAATAGTAAACTTTCTTTTATTTTTTCAGTGATGAATAGAGGATTTATTTGGGCAAGAGTAGGCTTATCCTTACCAAACTTAATAAGAGAGGTTAAATGTTCAGTCCAATTTTCCTACCCGGATAGTCTTTCTTGTTTGTGCTTGTCTGTTTTGAAAACGTAATACCAGAAGATGAGGGACCTGAGTGCCCCCACTGCTCCTAAAACTGAGTTCTTGGCAGTGGGTCTGAAATTAAGATAAACATTTGCTGATCTCACATAGGTCCAATGAATCAAGGCAGGATCTCTGATGTGCATTTTTGTTTTAGCTCCTTGTACTGAAGTGGATACTCCCGTTTAAGCCAGGGCTCTTGTGCTCAAGCACTCGATCCAAGTAGCAAAATTTAAATGAAGGCTTTTTTTTCCCCCACTCAGCAAGCAGCAGAGTATTTGTGGAGATGTATTATCATCATTATCTTTTACATGCTTAGAAAGCTGACCCAGAAGGGAGAAAAGTCTAGCTCTAATGGTGATTTCATATCTGCAGTGAAATATAAATCTCTGTGTTCTAGGGAGATTGTGGGGAATAAAGGCAAAAAGACCAGAATGGATTTGTGAGGCTACTGTTTCAAAGACAAGTAGGTTAACTCACAGGGGTCTTTGTCTCAATCAGAGCAACAGTAGAGAGGCTTTGAAAGTCAGATGAGAAGAGAATGGATTACTTTCCAGAACTGGGCATGATTTTTCTTGCTGTAGACATGTCTCCATGAGAAGCTTATGATGCTTCTTCTCTCCGGTGTTGCTGCTAGTGACATCTTACTTATTGAATTCCTATTTAGATTGCAGTTGATACATGTGCCATTACATATCAGCACATAAGTAATGGAATCCACTTTAATTGTTTCTTTTTTATTTTTAAGTTTTCCTTTAAACAGTCTTTTCTTCTTTTTTGCACTATAAGAAATTGAAGCTAGGCTTTCTTGCATCTCATAAATATAATACTACTGTGCTATCTATCCAGTCTTCCTTTACTTGTCTTGAGACAGGGTGCAAGGTTGGCCAGACGGGCCATCACTCTGCCACTCAAGTCATCCTTTCTGCCTTACCCTCCTGACTAGTTGAGATTCACCTACAGCCTGATCTATAAGACTCATCTTCAAACTCTTCTTAATAATCCTACTAGTGTAGACACGCTAAGCATAATCCATTATGTCAGCTATATACCTTTTCCCCAGTTTTGCACATGAGTTAAAAGGCTCCGCAAAGAATTAATGTCAAATCACACAGAGTTATGGAAAGCCTCAGTGAGCCTCTCAAGATAGAAAAATGGTTTATTAATATCCCCACATCTGTGAAGTGTCAGGCACTGTCCTAAGAGCCCAGAACATAAAAATTAATAAACTTTAACATTTCACAGGGCTTAAATTCCCATGAGGAAGATGGGCTTCAAAGGAAGCCAGCATGTAAGTAACTAGTGCACCTTTCCAGTTCATGAGTGCTGGGCTGACAGGAAGAGCAGAGAGGTCTGGGTGAGTGGAGCTTGAAGGCTTTAGATGATTATGAAATGCCATCTGAGGGGTGAAATTAGAACACTGCCCATGGGATTAAAGGATGATGCTCTGGGAAGTCCTATGTTCAGGTTTTCCGATTGAAACACTTGCCAGAAATGGACTTAGCATCTATAAGAATTGTAAGATCAACAGGGTATCAAGAGTGAACAAAGGGAGAAGTGACAGAAACTGACATCAGGAGAGAGCACTGCCTGATTTCCATTATGGGGACGGGATAATTTCATGCAGAGAAGGGAATTGCTTGCTTTTTGTATTTGTTTGCTTTCTCCAAGAAGCAGATGAATTTATTTGAATAAAGCAAACCTGAATATGAAATTGTTTACTTTAAAAACCTAGCAAACTAAATATACTTAAAGTCTTCATTGAAATGAGGAAGGCATTTGCTCCATATAGACAAATGCAGCTGATCTGTCTCTTCACAAGTATAGAATTTCCTGCCCTTTTAAGAAAGAGAAGAAAGACTAGGATTGCTGCCTGCGGCTCAAGGGCGAAGTGTTTGCTTACTATGAGCTAGGTCCTAGGTGTGATCCTAAGCACTGAAGACAAGAGGACATCTGCACAAATGGCTGTTCTGAGTATTGTGAATTATATGTTAACAAAAGCAATCAGAGACAAAAAAGAAACAGCACGTCCTTTCTTTCTTATATGAGTCCTTTGTGCTCCCTCTTTATCTGTGAAAATATTTCTACTATCTAGAGCTATCAGAAATCAAATATGAAGATGCACCCCAGTATTTTCAGTGTGGTTCAGATATATCTTATTTCACACATCCTTGTCTCAAGTGTGTTAGCACTTTGCATGATCTAATCCAGTGACTTTCTTTTCCTCCCCTAATGTAATGAATAGTCTCATGGCTATGACAATGTCCTTGGGCATTTTTCCAGACTGGAATGTATGTTCTTTAATTTTTTTGGCAGTTTCCAGTTTACAGAACCTAAAGATGAAAACGTAGGATACAAATATTTATCAAATTTCTTTGCTTGCTTGTTTCTTATTTTTTAAATATATTTTATTTTATTTTTTTGAGTAACTTATTTTTTAAATATATTTTATTAATTTATTCATATTACATCTCAATTGTTAGCCCATCCCTTGTATCCTCCCATTCCTCCCTCCCTCCCATTTTCCCCTTACTCTCCTCCCCTATGACTGTGACTGAGGGGGACCTCCTCCCCCTGTATATGCTCATAGGGTATCAAGGCTCTTCTTGGTAACCTGCTATCCTTCCTCTGAGTGCCACCAGGCCTCCACATCCAGGGGACATGGTCAAATATGGGGCACTAGAGTTTGTGTGAAAGTCAGACCCCACTCTCCACTCAATTGTGGAGAATGTCCTGTCCATTGGCTAGATCTGGGTAGGGGTTCGAAGTTTACTGCACGTATTGTCCTTGGCTGGTGTCATAGTTTGAGCAGGACCCCTGAGCCCAGATCTGCCCATCATAATGTTCTTCTTGTAGGTTTCTAGGACCCTCTGGATCCTTCTATTTTCCCATTCTCCCATACTTCTCTCACCTAGAGTCCCAATAGGATGTCCTCCCCTCTGTCCCAGTTTCCTGGTAAGTGAAGACTTTCATGGAACATATCCCTTGGGCTAGTGTCCAGAAACTGTGGTACATTTACACTATAAAATACTACTCAGCTATTAAAAACAAGGAATTCCCGAAATTTGTGGACAAATGGATTATTTCATATTTTTAAGATCACGATTTATAATAGAGCCTGGTACTCATTAGGTATCCCAAGCTGGACTAGAATTCACAGCAATCTCCTTCCTTCTACCTTCTCAGTGCTGAGATTACAGGTGTTTGCCATCATCTTGGCTTGAAACACTCAGTTGTGATGAGGATGAGGTCAGAATGCTAGTGCAGCCCTACCTCATGAGCTAACATTTTAAATCTAAATCTTCTGTGTTTCATACTGACAAAAAGGAACATAAAAATACATGTTCAATTCATGAACTCAAGATCTTCAGGAGTTAATCTGGAAACTCTTTCAGTTATTATTTTGAAGAGCTTACTAGTCATGAGCAGCCCTTTTTCTGTGTATATTTGGGGCTGGTCTGGCGCTGTGTATTCTAATGCCACTTACTGACCCCCAAGATCTGGTTGCCTTGCAGATGAGTGCATCCTCATGTATACCAAGAGATGTTGTATAAACTTTGTTTGCCAACATTCTTCAACTGGTTAAATAAAGTAGCTGACATCCTATATTTCGGCAGAAGAGAAGTAGGCAGAGCTTAAGTTCCTGGGCTTGGGGTCAAATGGGGACCTGTCAAATGGGCAGGAGAGGAAAAGGAGAGGAAGCCAGAGAGAAGGAAGTCGCTATCAGGCAGTATGGACCATGAGCATGTGGCCAAGAGGGCTAGCCTGACGGAACAGAAGCAGCTCAGGAAGGAACAATTATGGTAGGTGACTTGGGGTGTGTAGCTGTGAAATAGCAAAATATCTTAGAGAGTTGACACCTGCCCAGTTATGATGCCGTAAAGCTTTTATAAAACCAAAAGTCCTCTGTCTTGATTATTTAGGAGCTAGCTTGTGTAGAGAAGACCTGTAGAGTCTAATATCCCAACCACAACATGTGCATGCTTCTGTAGTAGTTAGAGCTGGACAGGTGGCGAGGGGTTTACAGACCCAATTATTTTCTCTTGTATGTTGGCTAAAATACCTTGTATTTTATGTCCCTGTCCCAGTTTCTTTCTTTGCACTATAAGAAGATAGGTGTGGAACACAGAGTTGATGCTGGAACTCTGCAACCATTTTATTCAGACGCATTGACAATTCTATAAGTGTAGAAAATATCCATGGTCTTCAATTGATTGTTCAAAAGTATGTACTATAAGATGCAAGGTGTTCACTGATTTCTGGTCACTTAATGTTAAAAAAGGTTGAATGCCAGCTATAGCTCTCTTTTATCCCAGTGTCACCTTATTACCCAAGCTGTCAAAGGGACCTCAACTCTCCCAGCTTTTCTGTCATCTGCATTGTGGTCCTATTACTTTCCACTCTGTTTTACAAGCACACCAGAATTTTGATAATCTGTTTCTGCTTCACTTTTTTTCTTGACCACAAAGATACGCCTGCATTTGTAAAGGAGAATGAACAATCTAATACCACATTTCCACTCTTTGGAGATCTATTCTTGCTATCAATAAATATATCAGGTTCTAGCAGAGCAGGGAAATGAGTGAAGATTCACAAAGAGTAATTAAATCTAGTTGAATAATTGGAAAAATACAAGAATGTAGGTATCTTAGTTAGGGCTTCATTTCTGTAAAGAGATAGTATAACCAAGGTAAGTTTTACTAAGGAAAACATTTCACTGGAGCTGGCCTACAGTTTCAGTGTTTAGTCCATTATCATCATGGAGGGAAGCTTGGCACTGTCCGGGCAGACATTGGTGCTGGAGAAGGAGCTGAGAGTTCTATATCTTGATCTGAAGGCAGCAGAGGGAGACTGGATTTGTTTCATACTGGGCATAGCTTGAACATTTAAGGCCTAGAAGTTCCACCTCTACAGTGACAAACATCCTCTAACAAGGCCACACCACCTCCAGTAAGACCACACCTCCTAATAGTGCCATTCTCTAGGGGCTAAGTATTCTAACACACGAGTCTATGGAGGCCAAACCTGTTCAAATCACCACAGCAGACAAAGATACGGAGAAGCAGAGTTACATAGTTATGCAAGCCAGAACTTGGGTTTCAATGGAGCAGGAGGTGCAGACATTAGGAGAACTTCAGAGGAAGTGCCCTGTATAAAGAGAAATCAACAGCAAAGCAATTGAATGGAGCATCCCTGCAGGCCAGGAGGGAGGGACATCCTCTCATCTCCCTATTCTTATTAGTGACCACCATGGATAATTTATTTATTTATTTTTAAAGGAAGGATATACAGCTACTATCCCCATACTTTTAGAATGCTTTGGCAAACAGAGTATGGACAATGGATCTAGAAGAATTCAATCACAACGTGTAGCCATCTTTCTGTATGGGACATGCAACCATCGAATAAAATCTACAAAAAGGAATGAATTTTTGTTCTGTGTGCAGCTTTGGTGACTGATAACTAAGCTCCATTTTTCCTTTTCCTCTTTCTCAAACTCTGAAACTTAAATTTAGGAACCATGTAGCAGAGGCAAGAGTCACAGCTTTCCTGAGAGGGCTCTTTAGTGTGAAAAGAAGACATTAGGGACACGTCAGGAAAGGCTTTTTGTTATTGATTTCTTAGAAAACAATCCTGAAGATGGGCATTAAAATTACATCAATTCCCTGGAAGTGCTGTGGTGTGGCTTACTCCTGTTCAGGCTGACATTTGAAATAATCAGTTCAGAGACAATGCCTACAGAATCTCTCACATTCCAGGCACTTATCCTTGCTATCTAAAATATAGTGGAATGAACATGCACACAGGTCTGTGTGTATATATGTGTAATTCACTTTAATAAACACATTTTAATTTGTAACCTAGTTTGAAAACTTAGAATGCTCAAAATATTTTCTCTAGTTCAGTAAGGTGACAAAAATAATTCTAAATCAAACCATGTATTCAGTATCTGTTGTGTTATTAGAAACTGTTATAAAGTCTTTTAAAGAAGTGGAAATAAGAGCTGGGAAAGATGGCTTAGGCAGTCAAATATCTGTATGAAATCATGAGGACCCAATTTTGGATCCCCAGATCACACATCAAAGACAGGCATGGTGCCACAAAGCTGTGACCAGAGCCCTGGGCAGAAACAGATGGATCTCTGGAGCTCCCAAGCCTGCCAGTTCAGGCAATTAATCTCTGGCTCAGTGAAAGTCTCTTTCTCAGAAAAGTAAGTGGAAAGGCATAGGGGAAGATCTCTAACTTCAACCTCTGGATTCTGTGCACATGTTCAAAACAAAGTACCATATATATATATATATATATATATATATATATTATACAAATATACATAGAATTTTTATAAAGAGGAAACCATTATATATTCCTTAGAGTATGTATATATTCTTCATATATTCCTTAGAATATTATATATTCTAGACATTAACTTGATGCCCAAAGAAGACTTAGATTCTGCAGTTCACACTGTTCACTTGCCACACTGCACAAGAAATCTAAACTATATTCTTGAGTAATAATATCCTGCTTCCAATTTTATATTGTCTCGAGGGGAGTGTACTTGTGTGTTTATGTAACACATATCTCTTTTTGTTCATTTACCTATACTTTAAGATTTAATGACAACAATCTTGTTGAACAGCTGGCATTCAAACATGAAAAGTAGTAAGAAGAAAAAGATATTAACTGTGGATAAGGGCAACAAAGGTGAAGTATGAATACAGCTGGCTCTGTGGATGGGCTTGTTCTGTAATCTCAGCACACAGGACACAGAACAAAGGAAGAAGGTTGGGGCCAGCCTGGGTTCCATGGTCACACTCTCTCAAGTTTTAAAAATGGATTATGGGTTAATGACCTATTTTGTAATAAATAACCCAATATCTTCATTTTATGTCATCTTTTCTGCTAACAGTGTCATTGGAAAAGGGAGCCTGACTCTATAATAAGAAGTTTTACATCCTGATGTTCATTTAATATAAGAATATATGTAAAATATTTGAATATATATTGAATACAAAATATATGTAAAATAGATGAGGTTGCAAGACAAGGTTGCACATACCTGAGCAAATCTGACTGTGCACCCTTTTCCCCTTGCTCACTACCATCTGAAGATAATTTCCACTGACTTTAAGGACCAAGAATTGGAAGAAATGTTTCCTTGCAGACCAAAGTCATAGTTATCTTCTTGGACAAATGGAAATGGTTTGAGATAACAAAAAATGTTTTTACACTACTGTAGGCATGACTAGAAAGATATGTCTGAGCTAAATGTTAAAGATAATTTCTGTGATGAAATTTTGGTGCATCTTCACATATTTTCTGTATATACTTTTTATTTGGTAGAGGTATGTGTTTAAATTTGATTACATTTCCAACACAAACAGAAGATTCAGAGGCCAGGTTCCCAACATCATGAAGACAGAACAATTATATTTAGATAACAGTGGGCAAAAAGAACACAGAACAGGGAGATAGTGCTGATCCATAGAAAGGCATAGGCAGCATTTAACAGGGATTAGATTTCAACCCAGTGGAAAAGCAGCCACTCAGAAACAACCAAAAATTCAATTAAAGGAGATTTAAACAGCAACAAAATTCTCAATGTCATGAGCAAAATCCACAACAATATATGACAACTATCTAAGTTCAGAGTCATTGCTCTTTCCTAGAGGGAAAGAAAAACAGGGCTGACATTGAAATTAAAATGTCAACTCCATTACAAATAGTTACGCAGAATGAGGATAAACACGTAATGTCAAGAGTTTATAAATGTAGCATGTCAAAACAAAATGGAAGTGCTAGACATTTACAGAGAGGCTAAGTAACAAGGACAGCTCAAGGGGGAACTCGTGGATCTCAATGGGAAAATGAAATAGAACAGACTGGGGGAGGGTGGGGATTGGAATAGGAGGCATCAGATGGGGGCGGGAGGGATGGAGGGAGAGAGTACTGGAAGAGAAGACTGGAACTGGGGAACATTTCAGCGGTGATGTGGGAAGCCTAGTGTAATGGAAACCCCCTAGAATCCACAAGGGTGACTCTAGCAAATAGTCCTAGTATTGGGGGATATGGAGCCTAAACTGGCCTTCTTCTGTAACCAGGCAACTCTCCCAGTGGCGGGACTGGGACATCAACCCAATCACAAAACCTTTGACCTACAAGATGTCCTGCCTGCAAAAGGTTCTGGGGTAAAGGCAACACAGAAATTGTGGGAATGGTCAACCAATGGCTGGTCCAATTTGAGGCCCATGCCACAAGAGGGAGACCAAGTCTGACACTGCCTAGATGGCCAGAAACCAGAGACAAAACAACCCAGGACAGAATCAAACACTACTGACACACACACACACACACACACACACACACACACACACACACACACA
>OU015752.1:78435590-78446709 GCA_907169655.1 Acomys percivali | reverse complement strand
TTCTGGAGCTGTTGCTGGCCTTGCAGACTTCTTTTTTGCTGCTGTGTTACCCTTTGGAGCCTCCGTGAGTCTCTTAGACTCTTCATAGCTCCACCGATGGCCGCTGCCATCTTTTTTTTGCAACCCTGAAAGTTTTTTCTTTGACTTCCAGAGTTTTTCATTTTGAATTTTATTTCAGCTTTAACTTTTTTTAGTGTTTATTTGTTGATTTACTTAATAATTTATTTTATATTCTTATGTTCTGATCATAACTTCCCTTCCCTCCTCTCTTCCCTTCTCTCCCCCCAGTCCCTCTCTCTCTCACTTTTCTCTCACCCCCATCCACCCCTCCTCCCCTTCTCTTCAGAAAAGAGGAGGCTCCCATGGATATCAACTAGCTTTGGCATGTCAAGTTGCAGTAAGATTAGGTGCATCTTCTTCTATTGAGGCTAGGTAGGGCCGCCCAATTAGGGGAAAGGGTCCTAAAGGCAGGAAGTGTCATCAGAGGCATGCCCTGCTCCTGCTTTAGGAGTCACACAGGAAGACCCAGCTGCACAACTGTTCCATGTGGGCAGAGGAGCCTAGGTACATCCCATGCATGCTGTCTTGTTGGCAGTTCAGTTTCTATCAGCCCCTATGGGCCCAAGTTAATTGGTTCTGCAGCTTTCCTTGTGGTGCCCTTAACCATTTTCACTCATTCAGTCCCTCTTTAGTTTTTAAAATTTCTTTATTAAATTCTGTTTCCATATTTTAAATTGTTTTTCTTATTTTATTCAATTGCTTGAGTTATGATCTTCACTGGCACAATTATTTATACTCTAAGGTTCTTGAATATATTTGCAGTCACAGTTTCTAAGTTCCTGTTTTGAGCTTCAGTTACTTGATTTTCACTGGGCATATTATCATAAGGGGTGTTCATTTCTGGAGGAGACATATTGCCTTCATTGATCATGTTTATACTTTTGTATCTGGAGTTATGATTCTTGTGTCATTTCTTGATGTAGCTAACCAGTTTTGTCTCTGTTGAGAGGATGTCCTATTCTTTTATTGCTGTTACCGATCACTTGACATATTGTGGCAGGATGCTTGATTTTCTGACTTAGAGAGACTCTGGAATTTAGAGTTAAGACCCCAGTTAGTTCTGCATTTGAAGTTCTGGCTGTAGCTCTTAGTTCAGACTCTAAGCAGTCTCAGACCTGTGAAGTGGGTGTTGTGGGTGATAGGATAACAGAAAGGGGAAGGGGACTGACTCTGGAGTTCTCTTAAGCAGGACTTGGGGGTCTGGTAAGAGGCTGATACAGGGACACACTAGCTCTATTTAAGAATGGTAGAGGTCTGGCATAGTGGCACATACTATTAATGCCAGCACTCGGAGGCAGAGGCAGGTAGATCTCTGTGAGTTTGAGGCCAGCCCGGTCTAAAAAGTAAGTCCAGGACAGCCAAGGCTATGCAGAGAAACCCTGTCTTGAAAAAACCAAACCAAACCAAACAAATAAACAAAAAAGAATGGTAGCAAGTCCAAAGAAGACAGAGGTTAAATGGGAGACAAGAGTTGAGGCAAGCAGGTAGCTGTAAGCCTTAGTGTACTCTGGGGAGATCAGAGTGGAGAAGGAAGTTAGGAAAAAGGAAGGCATAAATAGCCTACTTGGGCCCTAGCCAAATGAGGCAGCTGTGCGGAATCTGTGGTAGAGAACAGTTCTGCATGTTGGTGGGGATAACAAAGGAATTAGGATGGGCCATGAAGAATGGCTGAAGGTGGTGGTGTGGAAAATCTAGGGAGCACCCTGGATCCACATGAGAAGACTGAGGCTTGCTGCTTTTCTTAAGTCAACTCTATGGATTCACTCTGGAACTAAATTTCTAGCATCAGAAAGCATTTGCGCCATGTTCACGTGCTGTAGTATTAGGAATGTTAACAGAATTCAGCCTAATGACATAGAGCTGTCAGCCTTTGAGAGTGCTTAAATGTGTGTAAGTACTTGAGACAACGGTTTACATCACGAAAGTAAACATCAACTTCTGGATTTTTTCATAACGATGTTTACTACAACTGAGAAGGGAAAATAAATACACAATAAAGATATTTAGAAGTTTCTCTAAAAGATTAAAAGTAAAGAAAACTAATCTCTAAAGAAAAAACATTAACCATAAATTGGTCACAATTTGGTCATGATTTTATTTTCTCAAATTACATTTGATTTATTTTTAAAATTTAAAGATATTCCCAAATAACTTTCAAAATGAAATCTAGTATTCTATCAAAGCTGAACATTTTCTGAATGTGCTTTCCTAAGTTGCCCAAGAGGCCCACATATGTGAAAGATCAAACTTTGTAGTTTATGATGAAGACACTTTGGAAAAGATTAAAAAACAGAATCAAAACAACCAACTGCTTGTGGATGATTGAATTGCACACAAAGGAATGGGTCTGCTGTAATCTAAAGATAAATGCAGGGGATTGTCAACAGAGTACAGAATGTACCTCAAATTTAATGGTATTTTAAGAATACAGACATTATTGGAACAATTCCTTGTGGATCCATGACCTCATGTGGATGAGCTCATTATATAGAAAGGAAAGACTCTGATGACAAAAAGAGAAATAGATCAGCAGCTAACTGTAATTAAAGGCTGAACAATCCCTTTCTCAGTGTTTAAAATTTTTTCAAGAATTTATGAATATTATGTTTAGTTAGGAAAAAATGTTGGGAAATATGTAGTACAACATATTAAATGGTTGTCTTGATATCTTATTATTAAAAATGCTGAGAAGTGAACAACTATTAACACAAAATGATCATTAGATGAGATAATGAAAAAGTTAATTAGCTAGATTTTGTCTTTCCACACAAATACTATATACAAAATTATGTTACCTATAGCTTTGGCTACTAAATGAATAAAGCATTGCCAAGCAATTTGACATAATTAAAATCCATAGGGTACTCCATGTGAAAATAGCACAGTGGATAAAAGGAAAAAAATAGCTCAGTGTAAATTTTTATTAAAATGCACATAAACATATAATAAAACAAATATTACTCAATGTCATATTTTCAGGAGTTTAGAGGAAATAATTCTATGAATTAAATTCTATGGCTGTTATATAAACAATCACCAATACAGTATAAAGTTTCAACATTTTCAGGCTTGTGTATTGATATACTTTTGAATATATTTTTTTGATTAACATTTAGAATTTTATTTATTTATTTATTTATTTATTTTTTATTTTTTAAATTAATTTATTCTTGTTACATCTCTATGGTTTTCCCATCCCTTGTATCCTCCCATTCTCCCCTCCCTCCCATTTTCCCCTTATTCCCCTCCCCTATGACTGTTTCTGAGAGGGATTACCTCCCCATGTATATGCTCATAGGGTATCAAGTCTCTTCTTGGTGACCTGCCGTCCTTCCTCTGAGTGCCACTAGGTCTCCCCCTCCAGGGGACATAGTCAAATGTGAGGCACCAGAGTACATGAGAAAGTCATATCCCTCTCTTCGCTCAAGTGTGGAAAATGTCCTGTCCATGGGCTAGATCTGGGTAGGGGTTTAAAGTTTACCGCCTGTATTGTCCTTGGCTAGTGCCTTAGTTTGAGTGGAAACCCTTGGCCCAAATCTGCCTATCATAATGTTCTACTTGTAGGTTTCTAGGAACCTCTGGATCCTTCTACATTGTTATTCTCACATGGTTCTCTCATCTAGAGTCCCAATAGGATGTCCTCTCCTCTGTCCCAGTTTCCAGGTAAGGGAAGGCTTTCGTGGGACATGCCCCTTGGGCTAGTATGCAGATATAAGTTAGTATATACCATTTGAGTCTTTCTGCTTCTGGGTTAACTCACTCATTATGATCATTTCTAGCTCAATCCATTTATCCACAAATTTTGGGAATTTCTTGTTTTTAATAGCTGAGTAGTATTCCGTAGTGTATACATACCACAGTTTCTTTATCCATTCTTCTACTGAGGGACATTTAGGCTGTTTCCATGATCTGGCTATTATGAATAAGGCTGCTATCAACATGGTTGAGCAAATTTTCTTGTTGTGTGCTGGTGCATCTTCTGGGTATATTCCAAGGAGTGGAATAGCTGGGTCTTGAGGAAGCCCTATTCCCAGTTTTCTGAGATAGCACCAGATAGATTTCCAAAGTGGCTGTACTAGTTTGCATTCCCACCAGCAATGAAGGAGTGTTCCTCTCTCCCCACATCCTCTCCAGCATGTGGTATCACTTGAGTTTTTGATCTTAGCCATTCTGATGGGTGTAAGATGGAATCTCAGAGTTGTTTTGATTTGCATTTCCCTGATGACTAAGGAGGTTGAGCATTTCTTTAAGTGTTTCTCAGCCATTTGATATTCTTCTGTTGAGAATTCTCTGTTTAGTTCCAAGCCCCATTTCTCAATTGGGTTATTTGGTTTGGTGGTGTTTAATTTCTTGAGTTCTTTAAATATTTTGGATATTAGACCTTTGTCAGATGTAGGGTTGGTGAAGATCTTTTCCCAGTCTGTAGGCTGTCACTTTGTTCTCTTGAGAGTGTCTCTAGCCATACAGAAGCTTCTCAGCCTCATGAGGTCCCATTTATTAATTGTTGACATTAAGGCCTGGGCTGTTGGTGTTCTGTTCAGAAAGCTGTCTCCTGTGCCAATATGTTCCAGGTTCTTCCCCACTTTTTTTCTAACTGACTTAGTGTCTCTGGTTTTATGTTGAGGTCTTTAATCCACTTGGATTTGAGTTTTGTACAAGGTGACAAATATGAGTCCAGTTGCATTTTTTTACACATAGACATCCAGTTAGACCAGCACCATTTGTTGAAGATGCTATCCTTTTTCCATTGAATGGATTTGGCTTCTTTGTCAAAAATCAAGTGACCATATGTGTGTGGATTCATATCTGGGTCTTCGATTCGATTCCACTGATCAACCAGCCTGTTGCTGTGCCAGTACCATGCTGTTTTCATTACTATTGCTTCATAGTACAATTTGATAACGGGTATGGAGATTCCTCCGTAGCACCTTTTATTGTACAAGATCGTTTTTGCTATTCTGGGTTTTCTGTTTTTCCATATGAAGTTCAGAATTGAACTTTCAATGTCTTTAAAAAATTGTGTAGGTATTTTGATAGGGATTGCATTGAATCTGTAGATTGCTTTTGGTAGGATGGCCATTTTTACTATGTTAATTCTCCCTCTCCATGAGCTAGGAAGATCCTTCCATCTTCTCATGACATCTTCAATCTTCTTCTTCAGAGTTTTGAAATTTTGTCCAAACAAGTCCTTCACTTGCTTAATTAGAGTAACTCCTAGATATTTTATATTGCTTGTAGCTAATGTGAAGGGTGTGGCTTTCCTAATTTCTTCCTCTGCAAGCTTGTCATTTGTGTATAGGAAGGCTACAGACTTTTTGGAGTTAATTTTGTATCCAGCCAAATTGCTGAAAGTGTATATCAGGTGTAGGAGTTCTCTGGTGGAATTTTGAGGGTCACTTATGTACACAATCATATCATCTGCAAATAGGGATAGTTTGATTTCCTCCTTTCCCATTTGAATCCCCTTGATCTCCTTATGTTGTCTTATTGCTCTGGCTAGAACTTCGAGTACTATATTGAAGAGATATGGAGAGAGTGAGCAGCCTTGCCTTGTTCCCGATTTTAGAGGAATTTCCTTGAGTATCACACCATTTACTTTGATTTTGGCTATTGGCTTGCTGTTGATAGCCTTATTATGTTGAGGAAAGTGCCTTGTATCCCCGATCTCTCTAAAACTTTAAACATGAATGGGTGTTGGATTTTATGAAATGCTTTCTCTGCATCTAAAGAGATGATCATGTGTTTTTTTATTTTCGGTTAGTTTATATGGTGTATTACATTGATGGATTTCTGTACATTAAACCGTCCCTGCATGCCTGGAATGAAGCCTACTTGGTCATGATGTATGATATCCTTTATTTGTTCTTGTATTCGTTTTGCAAGAATTTTATTTAGTATTTTTGCATCGATGTTCATAAGAGAAATTGGTCTGAAATTCTCTTTCTTTGTTGAATCTTTGTGAGGTTTAGGTATCAACATGACTATGGCCTCATAGAATGAATTTGGTAATGTTCCATCCAATTCTATGTTTTGGAGTAGCTTGAAGAGTATCGGTATTAGCTCGCCTTTGAAGGTCTGGTAGAATTCTGCACTGAAACCATCTGGCCTTTGGCTTTTTTTGGTTGGGAGATTATCAATGATTGCTTCTATATCTGTAGGGGAAATGGGACTATTTAGCTTGTTTATCTGTTCTTCACTCAACTTTGGCAAGTGAAATTGATCAAGAAAATCGTCCATTTCCCTTAGATTTTCAAATTTTGCGGCATATATGCCTTCAAAGTAGGATCTTATGATTCTTTGTATTTCTTCAGTGTCTGTTTTTATGTCTCCCTTTTCATTTCTGATTTTGTTGATTTCAATACTGTCTCTCTGCCTTTTAGTTAGTTTGGCTAACGGTCTGTCTATCTTGTTGATTTTCTCAAAGAACCAGCTCTTGGTTTTATTGATTCTTTGGACTGTTTTCTTAGTTTCTAATTTGTTAATTTCAGCCCTGAGTTTGATTATTCCCAGACGTCTACTCCTTTTGGGTGTTTCTGCTTCTTCTTTTTTTCTAGGGCTTCCAGCTGTTTTGTTAAGTTGCTTATGTGCGTTGTTTCCAATTTCTTTTTAAAGGCACTTAGTGCTATGAGTTTTCCTCTTAACACTGCTTTCAATGTATCCCACAAATTTGGGTATGTTGTTCCCTCATTTTCATTGAATTTCAGAAACTCCTTGATTTCTTTCTTTATTTCTTCCCTGACCCATGTGTCATTTAGCAGAGAGTTGTTTAGTTTCCACGTATGTGTAGGCTTTTTGTTATTTCTGTTGTTGTTGAATTGCAGCCTAAGAGCATGGTGATCTGATAGGATACAAGGTATTATTTCAATCCTCTTGTATCTGTTGAGGCCTGCTTTGTGACCTACGATGTGATCAATTTTGGAGAAGGTTCCATGGGGTGCAGAGAAGAAGGTATATTCTTTCTTGTTTGGGTGAAAGGTTCTATAGATATCTGTTAGATCCATTTGGCCCATGGCAGTGGTTAATGATGTTATTTCACGGCTTAGTTTCTGTTTCAATGACTTATCCTTCAGTGAGATTGGGGTGTTGAAGTCTCCCACTATTATTGTGTGGTGATGGATGTGTGGTTTAAGTTTTTTTAGCAGATCTTTTACAAATGTGGGTGCCCTTGTATTGGGAGCATAGATGTTCAGAATTGTGATGTCATCTTGGTTGACTTTACCTTTGATGAGTATGAAGTGTCCTTCTGCATCCCTTTTGATTAATTTTGGTTGAAAATCTATCTTGTTTGATATTAAAATGGCTACGCCTGCTTGCTTCTTGAGACCATTTGCTTGGAATATATTTTTCCAACCTATTACCCTGAGATAATGCCTATCGTTATAGGTGAGATGTGTTGCTTGAGTGCAGAAGAATGTTGGATCTTGTTTATGCACCCATTCAGTTAGTCTGTGTCTTTTTATTGGAGAATTGAGACCATTGATGTTGAGAGATATTAACGACCAGTGACTGTTAAGAGTCTTAATTTTGATGTTTTTTCCAATCGAGTGTTTGTGTAGTTATGTTTTTGCCATGGTATAGTTACCTATTTCCTGAGTAGTTTTGGTTATAGCTTGACCCTTTGGGATGGAGTTTTCCTTCTAGTACCTTCTATAAAGCTGGATTTGTGGATAGGTACTGTTTGAATTTGTTTTTGTCATGGAATATTTTGTTTTCTCCATCAATGTTTATTGATAGTTTTGCTGGGTAAAGTAGTCTGGCCTGGCATCTGTGGTCTCTCAGGGTTTGCAGGGTCTCTGTCCAGGCTGTACTGGCTTTTATGGTCTCTGCTGAGAATTCTGGTGTAATTCTGATAGGTTTGCCATTGAATGTTATTTGGCCCTTTTTCCTTGCAGCTTTTAATATGTTTTCTTTGTTCTGTATGTTTTGTGTTTTGATTATTATGTGACGGGCAGTTTTCCTTTTCTGGTCAATTCTATTTGGTGTTCTGTAGGTCTCTTGTATGTTTATAGGTATCTCTTTCTTTAGGTTGGGGAAATTTTCTTGTATGATTTTGTTGAGAATAGTTTCTTGGCCTTTGAGTTTGATATCTTCTCTTTCTTCAATGCCTATTATCCTCAGATTTCTTCTTTTCATTGTGTCCTGAATTTCTTGGATGTTTTGTGTCAGGAGTTTTCCAGATTTGGCATTTTCTTTAATGGTTGCTTCAAGATCTGTGATTGTATCTTCTAGACCTGAGATTCGTTCTTCCGTCTCTTGGATTCTGTTAGAAAAGCTCACCTCTGTGTTGCTCGCCTTCTTCTCTGAGGTCGCACGTTCTCGTTTTTCTTCTGTCTGTGTGTTTATCATTGAATCCATTTTCATCTTCAGATCTTGAATTGATTTTTTTATTTCTTTTATCTGATTGTTTGTATATTCCTGCATTTCTTCCATTGCCTCCTTATAGGTCTTCAGAGCTTGAACCGTTTTATTTATTTCTTCCATATGGTTGTTTGCATTTTCCTGAAAATTTTCCAGTTTCACTCTATGTGCTTCTTTTATGTCTCTCACCTGTTTGGCTCCATCTTTCTGTATTTGATTACGAATTTTATTTGTTTTCTCCATTAATATGCTCCTTATTAAGGATTTCAGGTCATTTTCTTGTATTTCTGTTGTATTTGAGCTCTCTGGGTTGTTTTCTTTGGGATAGCTGGAAACTGGAGACGCCATGTTGTTTTGGGTTTTCATGCATATGCTTTTACGCTGTCCTTTAGACATCTTGCCGTCTTTGTTTTTGTTGGGTAGCTTCCCGAGTTGGATGGAGGGAGTCTGACGATAGATTCACTTGTTTTATCATGATTTCCGTAGGTTGGAAGCTCTTATGTTTCACTGTTGTGGATGGCAGGAGGTTAGCCCTGTCGTTTCGGCTCTCACAGCCAGTGACCTCAGCTCCCATGTGCTGTGGGTCCTGCAATCGTTCTGGGTCTCTGGATGAGCGTTGGGTCAGGCCAAGGTATCCACAGCCTTCTGTGTTCCCTGTCAAGTCCAGCCAGGGACACTGGGCCCAAACTACCCTCCGAGCTTAGCTAGAATCTCAGGGCCTGAACCATCTGCCGAGCTCAGCTAGGACTATGGGCTCAAAATGCACACAGGGTCCCGCCAGAATTTTCGGGCTGGGACTGCGCACCAAGCTCAGCTAGGGGCGTTTGGCCAAACTGCGTGCTGTGGTCAGTTATTGACTCATGACCAAAACATCCACGCAACTTAGCCAGGAATTCTGGATTCAAACTGCACACTGTGTCCCACCAGAGTCTTAGAGCCGGGACTGTGCCAAAAGCTCTACTAGAGTCTCTGGGCCCAATCTGTCTGCCAAGGACGGTTAGGGACTCTCGCCCTAAACTGCACTCGAGCTCCACCCGAGTCTCCGGGGCCGAATTGTGCACCGAGCTCAGTCATGGACTACGGACCCACACTGCACGCTTAATTCAGCCTAGGACCCCAGGCCTATACTGCGTGGATAGTCCAGCCAGATTCTTGGGGCAGCCGAGCCTGTGTGCACTGCTCAGGAAGTATCTCTAGGCCTAAAATGTCCAGCAAGTCCAGCTAGGGCCTCTGTGCTGAATCTGCGTGCTGACCTCAGCCTGCGTCATTGCCCCAAAACTGCCCTCTGAGGAGAGCTAGTGTCTTGAGCAGAACTGCTTGTTGATGTGCGCTATCGCCTCTGGTGGGACTGAGCTCTTGGCCCAGCTGGCGTCACAGCAGCTGAACTGCGGCTGCGCCGAGCCGGCGCCCTCGGTGGAGCTGAGCACTCCACCCAGTCTGCGTCACAGCAGGTGAACCGCGGCTGTGCCAATCCGGCGCCCTCGGTGGAGCTGAGCGCTCCGCCCAGCCTGCGTCCCAGCAGGGGAGCCGTGGCTGTGCTAAGCTGTTGCCTTGGGCAGAATTGCCTGCTGCACTCAGCCAGCGTTTGCATAGCACTGCGCACTGAGCTGTACCCGGGACTCTGGGGCCGAACTGTCCGCCGAGTCCAGTTTGGGTCACAAGGCACCACGCGACACAAATCCTGTCCAGCATCCCCTCTCCCACAGCAACTCCCAGCAGCCACCACACTAACCGCCTCCACTGGAAGGCTCTGAGCTGCAAACCTCAGTCACTGCCACTGGTGCCGCTGGTGCCGCTGGAGCCGCTTGTGCCACCGCCGCTGCTCTGCTCTGATAAAATCCACACTCCTCCCGTGTGTAGGGGCATGCAGGTCCTCCACACCCTGGTCCCTCCGAACCGTGGAGCACTCCTGCTGCTGTGGTGTCGGGACCTTGGTGTTCCTGGCTCAGAAATCTGTTCAATTCCCTGAATCGTTCACTGGAGCTTCCAAACACGGTCCACACTGCTCGCCGCCATCTTGGATTCCCTTAAATATATTTTTAAAAACAAAAATATGACCTAGAAACACCTCAAAAATATCTTAGTCTAGAGGAGTCCAAGATGGTGGCACCAACCATGCACTGTGTCTGAAAGGCAGGACAGTGCTTAGGGACTGGACTGGGATCTACAGACCACAAGATCTGGAGAGCCCTAGGTGAGAGGAGTCCACACAATGCAGAGCACAGGTGGGTCTGGTCTTGGCCCATCCAACTGGTCCACAGAGGATGGAGGCTCATACCCCAGAAATTGGCATCATACCCACCTGTGAGTTGCATCTGTTCTTTATTTTTCTGACTCTGTAGCTGGGACTGATTGTGGGCAGTGAAGAAGTGCCAGCATCTGAATCTGCTGGCCCAGGGGAGAACCCAGAAGAACAGGTGGATCTGACTTCAGACCACCCTGCCAGTCTGCAGAAAGCCCCATGGTCCTGTGGCCTCAGACAGGGTCTCCAAAGCCCAGTGCAGCCTATCGGGCTGTACCTGCACTCTCTCTGACTGAACTGTGGGTTACAGAGCACCAGTGTCAGTGTCTTTTGGCCCAAGGGGTTACAGAGTGTTGATCTGGGATAGATCTCCCTTCAGATCACCCCACCAGTCCATGGAGGGACCCAGGGCGCATGTGGAGGGCCCAGGAAGCTGTGGACATGTTCTTTGGTTAAGGT
>OU015752.1:78394341-78431579 GCA_907169655.1 Acomys percivali | reverse complement strand
AGAGAGAGAGAGAGAGAGAGAGAGAGAGAGAGAGAGAGAGAGAGAGAAAGAAGAAGAAGAAGAAGAAGAAGAAGAAAAAGAAGAAAAGAATCATACTTAAATAGAGTAGATGTCAGGAATCAATTAAATAGAAACAAATGAAAAACAATGGAAAGAATCAATGAAACAAAGGTTCATTGAGAAAATCAATAAAATTGATAAACCCTTACCCAAATTAACTAAAAACTAGAGAAATAAGATCCAAATTAACAAAATTAAAAATGAAAATCAGGACAAAACAAACAACACAAAAGAAATTGAAAGAATCATAAGGACATACTTTAAAAATCTGTATTCCACCAAATTGGAAATATTAAAAGAAATGGATAATGTTTTAGATAAATACCCTTATTAGTATTGGTCTTCCAATGTCTGGAAGGCACTGCTCTACACCAGACCTCTGGCTTTTACAGTCTTTCTACCCCATCTTCAGCAATAAGCCTACATATTGATACATACACTGGATGATCTGTGTTCAGAATGTAAAACAACTCATACTACTTTTTAAAATTTCAAACCAGAATGCTCACCAAAAGAAAGCTAAATGTAGAGCCGTAGAGTTTCATATCCAACCACTTGCCTTACTTAAGTGAAATTAACAGTAAGGATTGTTTATATAATAGGCAAGCAGTAGCTTTTTTTTTAATTTAAGAAACAATGAAGAATGATTATGTTAGCTTCAGTAGGAATTATCTCACAAATTTGCAGGCTGGGAGATGTATTGTGGGATCAGTACTGTATTGATTATCATATTGACACAGGTTAGAGGAATTTGGAATCTGAATGCTGAGAGAAACCTGGGTAGTACTTTCAAGTGAGAAACTGACCTGGCATTAGTGCTCTTTCTACAATGATGAACACACACAAATACATAAAAGTCTACACACATCATACTATCATATGCATATACACATAACTAAAAATTACCAAAAGTTTCATATGCAGTGATTGATATCATTCTAACTGAAGATAACCTAATGGCATGGTAATGGCACTTATCAAATTCCTCATCACTTATTAATTTTACCTTAAAAGATTTTTTTTGTTTTTTGATCAAAAATATATTACAAAGTACTGGTGAGATACAAGTGAAATAAAATGATAATGTGTATATATCCTTTTACTGCTTTAGTATTTTCTCTCAATGATGCTCCTCCAAATGCCTTAGTAGTACTGTTTATTCCAACTTTATGTTGATCCCAACCTTGAGCATAATATCAAATTGACAGATCTTTGAGTAGAGTAGCTATTGGAGGAATAGCTATAAAAGGAAACAAATACATGCATTGATGTTGAGAAGGCAGAATAGAGCTTGAACAAATATATTACTTGTTATGCTTTTTATCTCCAATGGTCACATGTGCCCTCATATTTATCTATTTTTAGTTTAAATGAAGACATTTGGAGAAATAATATTATTGTTTTATAATTCTAAATAATATTAATGAAAACAAAAATAAATAATTGTGAGTTTTTATTAGACATTTACTAATTTGATGTTAATACATTTTAGCTGGTGCTAGATCAATATTTCTTATTCTCTGCATTCATAGAATAGAAAAATCATAATAAAGGATATTAAAAAAACAATAAAAAGCCAGGTGGTGGCAACACATACCTTTAATTCCAACACTTGGAAGGAAGCAGCAGGCAGGTCTCTATGAGTTTGACGACAGTCTGGTCTACAGAATGAGTTCCAGGACAGCTGAGGGTATACAGTGAAGTCAGGTCTCAAAAACCAAACCAAACTAAACCAACCAACCAAACAAAGACAATAAAAGAATTTGTTTAATTACTAACAAACCATACAGTTAATAAAGATATGTTTCATGCATAGATTACATGAAAAATACTGCTGTGGAATATGTCACTTTGTACTGTCTTAGGGCAGTAGATCTTGTTTTCCACTGAGCAAACAATTAGTTTTAGATAGTACATTTTCATTTAAAGAAACACTTTGAAATTATGCAGGAGCAACTTTAAGAGAGGTATATGCATGGCTTGCAAAACACTAAGTTGTAAAGCCTCTTAGCTTTCAGGTATCCTGGGTCTATTCCCAGATGCTTTTCTATACATTTGCCATCCCAGTCAATACTCTATTAGAGTCAGAAGCCTCTCAGTACTCAGCCATGAAATGATCTTGCCTCCTTTTGATCCTATTGCTTTACTAAGAGACCAAAGAGACTTTTACAATGTGGCTAGATCACTATAGATATTAAGTCCATTTAATGGTAGCAAATAAAATCAATTTTGTCCGATATTAAATTTAATGAAAAAGACAATCCCCATCATCAGTGGTAGATTAAAGGGATTCCTTTCTGACTTAGTCAAGTCTGTGATGGGGAGTGCAGGCTGAAATTGCACATTGATTCATACTTTTCAGAATAGAAAAGACTTGGTGGTTAGCATTATTTGCATGTTTAATTTTTTCGTAAGCATCTATAGAAGTCATTATGTTTATAATGCAAATCAAAACAACTCTGAGATTCCATCTTACACCCATCAGAATGGCTAAGATCAAAATCTCAAGTGACACCACATGCTGGAGAGGATGTGGGGAGAGAGGAACACTCCTTCATTGCTGCTGGGAATGCAAACTACTACAGCCACTTTGGAAATCTATCTGGTGCTATCTCAGAAAACTGGGAATAGGGATCCCTCAAGACCCAGCTATTCCACTCCTTGGAATATACCCAGAAGATGCACCAGCACACAACAAGAAAATTTGCTCAACCATGTTCATAGCAGCCTTATTCATAATAGCCAGATCATGGAAACAGCCTAAGTGTCCCTCAGTAGAAGAATGGATAAAGAAACTGTGGTACATATACACTACGGAATACTACTCAGCTATTAAAAACAAGGAATTCCCAAAATTTGTGGATAAATGGATTGAGCTAGAAATGATCATAATGAGTGAGTTAACCCAGAAGCAGAAAGACTCAAATGGTATATACTCACTTATATCTGCATACTAGCCCAAGGGGCATGTCCCACGAAAGCCTTCCCTTACCAGGAAACTGGGACAGAGGGGAGGACATCCTATTGGGACTCTAGATGAGAGAAGAATGGGAGAATAGCAATGTAGAAGGATCCAGTGGGTCCTAGAAACCTACAAGTAGAACATTATGATAGGCAGATTTGGGCCAAGGGGTCCCGCTCAATCTAAGGCACTAGCCAAGGACAATACAGGTGGTAAAATTTAAACCCCTACCCAGATCTAGCCAATGACTAGGACAGTCTCCACACTTGAGTGGAGAGAGGGATATGACTTTCTCATGTACTCTGGTGCCTCACATTTGACCATGTCCCCTGGAGGGGGAGACCTAGTGGCACTCAGAGGAAGGACAGCAGGTCACCGAGAAGAGACTTGATACCCTATGAGCATATACATGGGGAGGTAATCCCTCTCAGGAACAGTCATAGGGGAGGGGAATAAGGAGAAAATTGGGGGGAGGGAAGAATAGGAGGATACAAGGGATGGGATAACCATAGAGATGTAACAAGAATAATTTAATAAAAAAAGAAAGAAATGTTACCATTTATTATTTCAAAGCACTTGCTGCTTGGCCTTATGATACTTGTGTTTATTTCCTATTTCTTCTGTTTTCAAACATTTTATGTAATACAGAAATATTGTGTTAAATGCATCTACTATATCTGAGCAGAGAGATTAGGTCCACATCATACATGGCCCATAGTTGGTACATCAGTCTCTTTGTTGTAGTGTAGTTATCCTGTATTATGTGGCTAGTATCTACTTATGAGTGAGTATATACCAAACATGTATTTCTGGGTCTGGGTTACCTCACTCAGGTTGATCTTTTCTAGTTCCATTCATTTGCCTGCATATTTCAAGTTTTCCTTATTTTTAATAGCAGAGTCGTATTCAATTGTGTAAATGTAACACTTTGTCTTTATCCATTCTTCAGCTGAGGGAAATATAGGTTGTTTCCAGGTTTTGGGTATTACAAATAAAGGTGTTATCAACACAGTTGAGCAAATGTCCTTGATGCATGGTGGAGTATATTTCAGGTATAATCTCAGGAGTTGTATGGCTGGGTTTTGAGGTAAACATTTTTCTAATTTCCTGAGAAAGTGCCAGATTGATTTCCAAAGTGTTTGTAGAAGTTTACACTCTCAGCGTCAATGGAGGAATGTTCCCCTTTTATTGTACAGGATTGCTTTAGCTATTGTTGTTTTTTTTGTTTTTCCATATGAAGTTGTAAATTGACTTTTCAAGGTTGGTAAAGAATTGTGCAGGTATTTTCATAGGGATTTCATTGAATCTGTAGATTGCTTTGGTAAGATGGCCATTTTTTTATATTGATTCTCCTGATCCATGAGAAATTTGAAGTATTTTTTTTCATACAAAACTTTAACTTTCAATGTTAGAGTTACACTAATATGCTTAATATTATTTGTGGCTATTGTGGAAGGTGCTGTTTCCCTAACTTTTTCTCTACTTTGTTGTCATTTATATACAGGATGGCTCTTATTTTTTCGAGTTCATTTTGAACTCAGCCAGTTTGCTGAAGGTGTTTATAAGCTGTAGGAGTTCCTTGATAGATTGTTTTGGGTCATTTATGTATACTACATATCATCTTTGAATAGTGATAGTTTGACTTCTTCCTTTCCTATTTGTATCCTTTTGGTCTCCTTTAGTTGTCTTATTGCTCAGCTATGACTTCATGTAATATATTGAAGAGATATGGAGAGAGTAGACAGCCTTGTCTTGTCCCTGATTTCAGTGGAATTGATTTAATTTCTCTCCATTTAGTTTGGTGTTGGCTATAAGCTTGCTCCATATTGCCTTTATTATGTTTAGGTATGTGTCTTGTATCCCCGCTCTCTTCAGGCCTTTTTTAACATGAAAGGGTGTTAGATTTTGTCAAATGCTTTTTAGTTTGTTTATATGATGAATTACATTGATGGATTTCCATATATTAAACCACTCCTGTGTATCATATGAAGCTTACTTGGTCATGGTGAATGATATTTTTGATGTGTTTTCATCATAAGAGAAATTGTTCTGAAATTCTCTATGTTGAGTCTTTCTGTGGGTTAAGTATCAAGGTGACTGTGGCCCCAGAGAATGAGTTTGGTAATGTTACTTTTGTTTTTATCTTTTGGAATAGTTTAAAGAGAATGAGTATTAGCTCCTCTCTGAAAGCCTGGTTGACTTTTGTGCTGAATCCATGTGGTCCTGGGGTTTTATTCTTTGCAAGACTTTTATGACTGCTTCCATTTTCTTAAGTGTTATAGGACTATTCAATTTGTTTACCTGATTTTAATTCAATTTTGATAATTGGTAGCTAACAAGAAAATTGTCCATTTAGGTTTTCAAATTTTGTGCCCTGTATGTTTGAAATAAGACCTGATGATTCTTTAGATTTCCTCAGTGTCTGTCATTTTGTCTCTTTTCATTTCTGATATTGTTGATTTGAATACCCTCCCTCTTCCTTTTTGTTAGTTTGGCTAAGGGTTTGTCTATCTCATTGATTTCCTCAGACTCAGGTCTTGGTTTTGTTGATTCTTTGAATTGTTTTCTTTGTTTCTAATTTATTGATTTCAGCCCTGAGTTTGATGATTTCCAGCCATCTACTTCTCTTGCATGTGTCTGTTTCTTTTTGTTCTAGAGCTTTCAGGTGTGCTATTATGTTGTTAGTATGGGGTCTCTCCAGTTTCTTTATAAAGACACTTAGTGCTATGAACTTTCTTCTTAGCACGTCTTTCCTTGTGTCCCATAAGTTTGGATATGTTGTGCCTTCAGTTTCATTGAATTCTAGGAAATTTTTAATTTCTCTTTTTATTTCATCCCTTACCCAGATGTCATTGAGTAGGAGGTTGTTCAGTTTCTTTGAGTTTGTAGGCTTTCAATTGTTTCTTTTTTTTTTTTTTTTGGTTGAGTTCTAGCTTTAATCTATGGTGGCCTGATAAGATGCAAGGGATTATTTTTATTTTTGTGTATCTGTTGAGGTTTGATTTGTGACCAAGTTTATGGTCAATTTTGGAGAAGGTTGCATGAGTTGCTAAAAAAAATGTATTCTTTTGTGTTTGGGTGAAATGTTCTGTAGATATCAGTTAAGTCCAATTGCTTCATGATGTTTATTAGTTTCATTGTTTCTCCATTTAGTTTATGTCTTAATGATCTGTTTATTGAGGAGAGTGAGTTCTCAGGTCTCCAACTAGTAATATGTGGGTTAAATGTGTGATTTAAGCTTTAGAAACACTGCATTTGGGATATAGATATTCAGAATTGAGACATCATCTTGGTGTATTTTTCCTTTGATGAGGATGTTGTGACCTTCCTCATCTCCTTTGATTAGTGTTGGTTGAAAGTTCATTTTATCAGATACTACAATGTCTACTCCAGTTTGCTTCTTGGGTCTGCTTTCTTGGAATACAGTTTTCCAAGCCTTTACTCTAAGGTAATGTTTATCTTTATTGATGAGGTGTGTTTCTTGTATGTGGCAGAGCGATGGATCCTACTTTTGCATCTATTCTGTCAGCCTGTGTCTTTTTACTGGGGAGTTGAGGTCATTGATGCTAAGAAATATTAATGACCAGTGGTTATTAGTTACTCTTATTTTGGTCTTGGTGGTGGTAGTGTGTGTGTTTGTTTACTTTATTTTGGATTTGTGGATGTGCAGATATTTATTTCCTGTGTTTTCCTGGATGTAGTTAGCTTGCTTGAGTTGGAGTTTTCCTTTTAGTCCCTTTGGTAGGGCTGGATTTGTGGCTAGGTACTGATTAATCTTGGTTTTGTCATGGAATATCTTGTTTTTTTCCCTCTATAGTGATTGAAAGTTTTGCTGGGTATAGTAGTCTGGGTTGGCATCTGTGGTCTCTTAATGTTTGCATGGCATCTGTCCAGGCCATTCTAGCTTTCATAGTCTCTGCTGAGAATTCCAGTGTAATTTTGATGAGTTTGCCTTTGTATGTGACATGACCTTTTTCTCTGGCAGATTTTAATATTTTTTCTTTATTCTGTACATTTAATGTTTTGATTATTATGTGGCCGAAAGAGTTTCTTTTCTTGAATCTATTTGGAGTTCTGTAAGCTTCTTGTATGTTTGTGGGTATTTCTTTAGGTTGGGGAAGTTTTCTTCTATGATTTTGTTGAAAATATTTTCTGGGACTTGGAGCTTGGAATCTTCTCCTTCTTCTATTCCTACTATTCTTAGATTTGGTCTTTGTATGGTGTCCCTGATTTCTTGCATGTTTTGTGTCAGGAACTTTTAGTTTTAATGTTTTCTTTGATTGATGCATTGATAACTTTGATCATATCTTCCACACTTAATATTCTCTCTTCCATCTCTTATAGTTGGTTGGAGTTGCTTGTGTTCATAGCTCCTGTTCTTTTTCCTATGTTTTCTAACTCTAAGATTGCCTCAGCTTGTGTTTTCTTTATTGCTTCTAATTCTCTCTTTAGGTCTCAGATAGTTTCATTCATTTCTTTCTCCTGTTTTATTAATTTTCCTTTAATTCTTTATAGGATTTATTCAATTCCTTCATCTGTTTGAATGTATTCTCTTATATTTCTTTGAGTGGTTTATTTTCCTCTTTCAAGGCTTCTGTCATTTTCATTACCTCAGATTTAAAATCTTCTTCATGCATTTTGTAGATGTTCAAATCTCCATTGGTTTCTGGTGGTGTTATATGGCTCAGAGTTTTGTTGCTAGTCTTCTCACACTGTCCTCTAGGCATCTGGTTGTCTCTGGTGTTATCAGGCCGAGAGGTTCTTCCAATGGTGTCGCTGTCTGTGTCCTACATGAGCCAGGCATGTTTTGAGTGAGACACAAGATCTCTGAGCCAAAGGCTGCTATCTAGGGCTCCACAGAGGCCTCCTCATGATGGTGTACTCTGAGTCCTGGAGCCTCCATTCAGCACGGCTCAGCTGAATTCCCTGTCTCTATACCAGTTGAGTCAAGCAGGAGAGGAGTAGTCTGATAGAGATCTAAGCCCAAAGTTGCTCATTTGTCCTACAGTCCTTGCTGAGATGGCAGGGCTATGCCTATCTGCTCTGGGTTTCAGATGAGCTAGGCCAGTAAACAGCTAGGGAACTGGGAGAGATCTGAATCTGAGGTGCTCAGTTGCCCAACAGACCTTCTTGAGATGGCAGCAAACGTGAGTCTTCACCCAAGCCAGACTCAGCTTTGCCTATCTGCTTTCTGTCCCAGATGGGCCAGGCTGGTAGGCAACTTTGGGGATGGGGAGATGTTAGCCCAAAGCCATTGTGGTGCTCCAGAGGCCTTCTTGGGACAGCAGGGCTGTGCTTATATGCTCTGTGTATATGCTCACCAGGTAGGCTGGTGAGTAGCTGGCAGGTGGAGAGAGATCCAAGCCTAAAGCTGCTCAAAGCCAGGCAACTAATGTGGAGTGTGGCCCATGCAGGTCTCTGCTGTGCTTGTCTGCTCTGTGACCTATATGGGCTGCAGGTAGGTGGAGAGAGATCCTAGCCTGAAGCTGCTAGTAGGATGACAGCTAATGTGTAGTGTGGCCCTTGTAGTTCTGCTCAGCCTGTCTGCTCTGTGACCTATATGGGCTGCAGGTAGGTGGAGAGAGATCCTAGCCTGAAGCTGCTAGTAGGATGGCAGCTAGTGTGTAGTGTGGCCCTTGTAGTTCTGCTCAGCCTGTCTGCTCTGCGTCCTAGCTGTGTCAGACCAGTAGGCTTCAGGTTCATGTGGAGAGATCTGAGCCCGAAGCTGCACACAGGATGGCAGCTAAAGTGGATTGTGGCCAGCGCTGGGCCTGAGCTCTGCCTGTATGCTCCATTTCACAGATGCGTTAGGCTGGTAAGTGCCTGGAGGTTGAGAGAGTTCAGAGCCCAAAGCTGTTCAGGTGCTCCACAGGCCTCTTCAAGATGGCACGGCTTTGTCTATCTGCTCTGTGAGGTAGATAGGCTAGGCCAGTAAGCAGCTGGCAGGCAGAGAGATGTCTGAGTCCAAAGCTGCTCTCAGGATAGCAGCTAATGTGGATTGTGGCCGGCACTGGGACTCAGTTCTGCCTATCTGCTGAATGTCCCAGATATGGTAAGAAGTAGACAGAGGGAGAGAGCCCAGAGTTCCACAGGTGCCTCACAGGCTTTCTCAAGATGGCAGCTAATGTGGGTTGTCACCTGGGACTTTTCTGTGGGTGAGCTGGGTGGCCAGGGCTTACACCCACCCATGCTTCACACAATGTGGATCCTTCTTACCAGATAATCAGCAGCACTGGTGTTTTATAGCTCCCAGTTTGGCTTTTAGGTCACTGTGCAGTCTTGGTTGTCCTGCTGATCGAAAGTGGTGTGTGATTGGCACTGCCATCTTGAGTCTCTCACCTACACAATTCTTTAAAGATCTTGAATGATCAATTCTCACCTTCATATGGAGAAACAAAAATCCAAGAATACCTAAAACAATCCTGTAAAAAAAAAAAAAGATCCCCAGAAGGAATCTCCATCCTTTATTTTATACTGTACTATAGAGCAATATTAATAAAAACAACATGCTACTGGCATAGAAATAAGTCGGCTGATCAATGCAATTGAATTGAAGACCCAGAAACCCCTTCCCACACACCTATGGACACTTGATGTTTGACAAAGAAGCCAAATCCATATAATGAAAAAAACATAGCATCTTCAATGACTGGTGCTGGTCTAACTGGATGTCTACATGTTGGAAAATGCAAATAGATCCACATTTATTACCCTGCACAAAACTCAAGTCCAAATGGATTAAAGACCTCAACATAAAATCAGAGACACTACATCTGTTAGAAGAAAAACTGGTGAAGAGCCTTGAATTCACTGTCACAGAAGACAACTTCCTGAACAGAACATTAATAGCTTAGGCTATAAGATCAATAATTAATAAATGGGCCCTCATGACACTTAAAATCTTTTGTAAGGCAAAGAGCATTTTCAAAAGAACAAAACGACAGCCTACTTTTCCCTATAGACTGGGAAAGTATCCTCATGAACCCTACATCCAACAAAGAGCTAATACCCAAAATATGTAAAGAACTCAAGAAATTAAACACCACCAAACCAAATAATCCAATTGAAAAATGGGGTACAAGCTAAACAGAGAATTCTCAGCAGAGGAACATTGAATGGCTGAGATACACTTAAGAAAATGCTCAGCATTCTCAGTTATCAGGGAAATACAAATCAAAATGAACCTGAGATTCCATCTTGCACCTACCAGAATGGCTAAGATAAACAATTCAAGTGACAGGGAGGGTAGGAAAGGGAAGATACAAGGAGGGAATAACAATTGGGGTATAATCTGAAAAATATATAATAAATTATAAAAATGTATATAAAAAGAAAAAATTCCCATGCTCTTCTTTCTGATCTCAATATGAAAAGTTAGGAAAATACTTTTTGCATTCTAACAATATTTGAAGGTTAAAATTATAATATCGTACATTTAGAACTGAAAGCCTATCATACATTTGTGAGAACTAGAGGCATTCTCTTGATCAATATTCTATATGCTTACATTATATTGCTTCACAGCTGATTTTTTTCTTTTTTTTAGTTTTTAAAAATTTAAATTTATTTTAAGATATTTATTCACTTTATAATCCAATTATAGCCCCTTCTATCATCTCCTCCTGATACCATTGTCCCTCCCTCCTCCCCCCTTCCCCTCCTCCAGTTCTCAGAGAGGGAGAGCCCTCCTCCCCTGCCAGCTGACCCCAGCCTATCAAGCCTCATTAGGACTGTTTGCATGATCTTTCTCCATGACCTTGTAAGGCTTCTCTTCCAGTGGGAAGTAATCAAAGTGAAGGCAACAAAGTCCATGTCAGGAACAATCCCTGCTCCCCTTAATAGGGGAGCCCTATGGATCCTGAGATGCCTATAGGCTATATCTGAGTAGGGGGCCTAGGTCAAGAAGGGTGCCATGTCCATATATTTTGACATGTTTAACCTAGCTTTTATTAGTTGTTTTTGTTCAATTGATAAGTCATAGACTTAGGAAGATATTTTCTTCAAAAAATGTCTTTCAAATCAAAATAGAACACCTTATCTATACCCTGTACTATAGGAGATAGCAGAGAGATCACCTCTTAGCACACAGACCATGTCTACATAAGGTTTTTCTCAATTAATCTATACAATAGATATTATTACTATAATTTCATCATGTATGGCACTGTCAGATATGTCTCATAGTTTTCAAGTTAACAACTAAGGGCTTTGTTGTACAATTACATATACATTTTACTGTAGAAAAATTATAAATAACAGTTATGCATATTATATTACCCTGAAAAATATATTTTACTAATTTATTTATATTACATCTCAATTGTTATCCCATCCCTTGTATCTCTCCATTCCTCCCTCACTCCCATTTTCCCCTTACTCCCCTCCCCTATGACTGTGACTGAGGGGGACCTCCTCCTTCTGTGTATGCTCATAGAGTATCAAGATTTAATATGCTTTAAGGCATTTAACTTGTTATTACTAGGTTGAAAAGTTAACTTTGGAAACTTTTTCAGAGCACTACTCTACAATGCATTGATGGGTTAGCGATATGTTGCTGTGCTAGTTACAGTGAGTGATAATAACTATTTTTTAATCAGTGAAATCAGTGATATTTGCTAAAACTATTTTATTCTCCACTCTGATGTCATTAAAAAAATAAAACATCTGGTATATTTTAGCAACTATTTTCCAATGGCAGCTCTTGGTATAAAACTCATATTTGGTCCTCTGTTTTCTTATCTATCTAGTAAAGCTATACTTTAATTAACCATAATTAAAATTTTACTATCATTCACACTTGTGGAGTCAAGATAAGAAAGACTTGCTTTCATTATCTTAAAACATTTCTTACATTGCAACAAATTATAGAATCCAAATTGCCTAATATGTCTACAAATTTAACTATCATGGATGTTATAACACTGTTGCAAATGCTTTAAGTATATTTTTCATCCAAGATACTTACTTCAGGTCCCACAAGAACTAAACTCTTCTAATGTCCAAGAGGTATCTTCCATAAAGATAAAGAGAGGTTCTATAGATTAATTAGGGAAGCAGGCTCAGGGTAAACAACTCATGGCAAGCATCTGGAGGAAGATAAACTTTAGATCAACTGAAACAAAACAAACAAATATGTAGATCTGGGGAAGCTGGGGTGGCCTGTTTCCACTGATAGCTAAGAGGCTACCAGGCTATTAACCATCTCTGTTCCTAGCCTTCTGGGAAAAAACAGGTGAGTCATCTTTCGTTTTGAAGAGAAAATGCTGTGTGCTTAACATTCCTTGTTTCCCTAGTGCTTAACTGTGAGCACAAGGACATACACACCACTTACAAACAGGAATCAACAAACACTGTTCTTTGACATCTCTCAACATCAGTGATCTCAATTCTCCAATAAAAACACAGAGACTAACAGAATATATGTGAATACAGGATCCATCCTCCTGCTACAATGATGAAACATATTTTAACATCAAGGGTAGACATCACCTAAGGGTAGACGGATGGAAAAAAGATATTCTAATCAAATGGATCAAAGAAGCCTGCTGGTATAGCCATTTTAATACCCGACAAAGTAGACATCAAACCATAGGCAATCAGAAGAGATAGGGATAAACACTGCATACTCATTAAAGGAAAATTGACCAAAACCACATTGCAATTCTAAATATCTATACACCAAACACAAGGGTATCCACTTTAGTAAAAGAAATACTACTGTATCTTAAGCCACATATAGATCCTTACTGATATTGAGAGACTTCCATACCCTACTCTCTCAAATATACAGGTTATCTAGACAAAAACTAAACAGAGAAATTCTGGAGTTAATGCATATTATAAACTTAATGGACCTAATATATTTACAGAACATTTCACTCAAATACAAAAGATATACCTGTACCTCAGTACCTCATGGAACTTCTCCAAAACTGACCACTTCTCCAAAATTGGACACAAAGCAAGTCTCAACAGATATAAAAGAACTGATACCTTGAATACAAGATACAAGAATAATACCCTGCATCCCAGCTGACCATCACAGAATAAAGCTAAATATCAACAGCAAAATAAAAACCCCATAGATATTGAACAAGCCACTACTAAATGAAAAATGTATCAAAATGAAAGTTAAGAAAAATTTTAATAATTTCTAGAATTTAATGAAAGCACACACACACACACACACACACACACACACACACACACACACACCCCATACCCAAACTTAAGGAACACGATGAGTGTGATTCTAAGAGGCACATTTATAGCACTAAGTGTCTACATAAAAAAGTTGGAGATATTTCATACCAGTAATTTAACAGCACATATGAAAGCTCTTAAACAAAAAGTAGAAATTACAGTGAAAATTAATAGACAACAAGAAATAATTAAAATCAGGGCAGAAATTAATAAAATAGAAACAAATGAATAAAGTAATAAAAGCAATACAGGGAAACAATGAATCAAAGACTTGATTTTTTAAGAAAATCAATGATATTGACAAACCCTTATCCTAATAAACCAAAAAGTGTAGAGAGAAGATCCAAATTAACAAAATGAGAGATGAAAAAGGAAACCATAGAAGCAGATATTGAAATCCAGAGAATCATAAATATATACTTTAAAAACCTGTACTCCACCAAACTGGAAAATCCAAAAGAAATGGGTGGATACATTTCTTGATATTTACCACTTACGAAACTTAAATTAAGATCAGACAATTGATTTAAGTAGACCCATTCCCCCTAATGAAATAGAAGTAGTAATTAAAAATCTGGGAAGACAACATCAACAATCTAGGTTCGGAGGTTTTAGTGCAGTATTCTATCAGAATTTCAAAAAGAGCTAATGCCAACATTCCTTAAATTATCTCACAAAATAAAAACAAAAGGAACATTGCCAACAATTTTTTTTAATGGGGCCACAGTTACCCTGATGCCTAAACCACATAAAGATCCAGCAAGGAAAGAGAATTACAGATCAGTTTCCCTTATGAACATAGATGCAAAAATTCTAAATAAAATACCTGCAAACCAACTCCAAGGACATAATTAAAAGATCATCCAAGACGATCAAGTCGGATTCATTTCATAAAGGCAGGGATGGTTCAACATACATAAATTGACAATTATAATCTACCATTAAAACAGATTGAAAATAAAACACACAAGATCATCTCATTAGTTGAAAAAATGACCTATGGAAAAAAAACCCATTACTCCTTTATGATAAAGGCACTTGAGACATTATGGATACAAGAGTTATACCCTAACATGGCAAAAGAAGTTTGCAGCAAGCCCAAAACCAACATGAACTTTTGTGGAGAGACACTCAAAACATTTCCTCTAAAATCAGGATCAAAACAAGGGTATCCACTCTGTCCATATCTATTCAATACAGCATTTGATGGTTTAGCTAGAGAAATAAGACAAAAGAAAGAGATCAAGTTGACACCAACTGGAAAGGAAGAAGTCAGAGTATCCTTATTTGCAGGTAATATGATAGTGTACATAAACATAACTAAAAATTTTGCCAGGAAAAATTCTAACCAAGCAAATGAAACATTTGTATAATAACAACTTTAAAACACTGAAGAAGATAGAAGAAGATCAAAGGTCTCCCATGCTTATGGACCAGAAGGATTATTACAGTGAAACTGGCCACCCAAAATCAATCTACAGATTCAATGAAATCTCCATCAAAATTCTGACAGTTATTCACATTTCAAAGTATAATTTTCAGCTTCATATAGAAACTAAACCAACCAAGCAAAACCAACCTAGGACAATTAAAACAATCCTGAATAATAAAAAATTGCTGGATCATATCTATCGGTTGCACCTAAGGTGTATATTTTTGTGATTAAAAATAGACTAGTAATTGATATGACCATAATTTGATCAACTAACAATTAACTGTGTATCTTATTATTCTAAACAGGCTGCAATAGCACTTTCAAAATATTGGAAGTAAACCTTGTATTATAATTGCATTATATGGGTATAATACCTCATATTAAATAGAAATATATAAAATGTGTGTGAAGAATAATCTTAGATTTCAATTCTATACAATGTATCTCAAATTAAACTTATTTTGCATCTATAAACAAAATTCTATACCAGTGAATTAAAAGTAACCTTGTGAGTGACAAATAGAGGTATTAAATTGAGGAGTAGATTCACTAATCTACTTTTTGTTCTATAATCCTTATATATTTCTATATTCCTCCTTCTTTCTTTTCAACCCCTATCCCCATACCTAAGAATGGAAGATAAAGGAAAAAGAGAGACATTCCTTGTTCTCTCTGTAAATAAGACCAATAATAACTTGTAACCAACTCCCATTGAAAATAACCCTCTATAGCCCAAGAAAGCAACTAAAAACCTGCTCAATGTGCTCTTAAAGGAAATAAGGTATGGTTCTCTTAAAGTTTTTTTCTGGCTGATTTGGGAAGAATAATACCTTTGAAGCAGCCTATATAAAATTGGGGAAATGGTTAAACAACTAGGAATAGCAATTGTGGTCCTGTTTCTAAATGTTGAGACATTCCAGGCTTAATTAGAGTCCTGTGTGGGACAGTCTGAATTGCTGGACCGATTGGGATTGGAATCTTTCTTTGAAGGTGTCCTGAGAGCTATCCTGTTTTGATGAGGAACAACAACTGAAGCACTTGGTGCTGGAACATGAAGGATGCTGGATGTCAGTGTCCAGCATGCTGAGTCAATGAATCCTGTCAGGTCTGATCCAATGTCAGTGTCCAGTTCTTTGGTTCGGAAAACATGTAATTTCTCACAAGCATTATACAGTCCTAAAATTATAAATGTATAAGATGTATGTGATGCACAGAACAATTAAGTCTGGTTTTCTGCTCTTTGTATGAGCAGAAAAAAATACATCTGTAAATCTTCATTCATGCCATACAAAGAATGGCATCTAATAATAATTCACAGGGGTTCTGTAGCTAACAAGAAGCATTATCTATGCCTAGACATTCATGTCTCAGCCAGTCTCAGAGCTATTCCCATATAATGGGATTAGCAATATAAGTTAATCTGCTTTTTCTGCAGGTTAAATTCTTCACATCCAGATTGTATTTCCCCCATCCCATCCCAATCCCCCCTTCCTCCCTCATACCCTCTCCTTCCCTCCCCAAGTCCTCAGAAAGGGGAGCCCTCCTCCCCTAACATCTGACCTCAGCCTATCAAGTTTCATCTGTACTACCTGCATCCTCTTCCTCTGTAGTCTGGCAAGGCAGCCCTGCCAGGGGGAAGTGATCAAAGTTCGGTGGCTAGAGTGCATGTCCAAGGTAGTCTCTACTCTCCACATTGTGGGACCCACAAGGAGACTGTGCTTTTACATCTGAGCAGAGGGATTAGGTTCACATCATATATGGTCCTTGGTTGATGTTTCAGTCTCTGTATTGTAGTGTAGCTATCCTGTATTATGTGTCTAATATCCAATTATGAGTGAGTATGTGCCATGCTTGTCTTTCTGGGTCTGGGTTACCTCACTCAGTATGATCTTTTCTAGTTCCATACATTTGCCTGCAAATTTCAAGATTTCCTTATTTTTAATAACTGAATAGTATTCCGTTGTGTAAATGTACCCCAGTTTCTTTATTCACTCTTCAGTTGAGGGACATTTAAGTAGTTTCTAAATTCTGGCTATTATGAGTAAAGCTGTTATGAATATAGGTGCAGCAGATAGATATGATTCTATAGGAAGATAAGGTAAAATAAATAGATAAGATCTTCAAAAACTTCAGAAACATACAGAATATGGCATTTAAAAATGTTTTTATTATTTTAAAGATTCACTGGTGATGAGACAGATTAACTTCTGGCAACACCTAGTCTACCTCAAAGTGCACGATGAGTGTCAAAGAACCTCCTTATGGAGATGGATTCACATGTGACAAAGAAGCCACTGGGCAAAATGTCCTTGCTTCAACCAGAGACAGAATTCTGCCTTAAAATGGGCAAGCATGGATGCAGGCAGAGTCAATGGCCAAACTTTGCCAAGACAGCGCAAGCAAGTCCACATTAGTTTCTGCCTCACAGATATATCTGTCAGGTATATTAGCCCAGATGGCTGAAGATAATGCTCCAATGTTATAGAGAGTTTTGGGTGAGTGATCAGGCAGCAAACTGTCTCTGTTATTTTCTCATTTTGGAAGCAGCTAACATTAATTTTATTCCTTCTCAAGTCTCTGATGGGGTTGAAGACCAGACAGTTTAGTTTTACAATTAAGCTTAGTTGTTTAGTGGTTAAGATATTTTTAGGTCTAGATAGATGTTTTAAGTTGATAATGATGATATATGATGGATATTGATTTACTTTCAGAATTTTTGATGCACCAAGATAGGAAAGATGTTTTCTTCAAGGTTGCCAAATACAAATAGCCAAAACACTATGAATATAACAGTTACATAATTCCTGATTGTTTCTTGGTTCTTCTTGCTATAGGTAGTTTATTGTATATATGTGTGATAATACAAATGTATCTGTAAAAAATGACAAAAATAATAATAAAAGAAGAAGGAAAAATAAAGACATTAGCACAAAACCAGATACACTGAACCTGGTAGAAGAGAAAGTGGAGATTAGTTTTGAACTCATAGGCATAGAAAAAGAATTTCTGAGCAGGATACTGTTATCACAGGCACTAAGATAAAAAAATTAATAGATGGGTCCTCATGGAAAGCTTCACACCAAAAGACAGTGTCATTTGGACAAAGCAGCAGCCTACAGAGTGTGTAAAGTTTTTCTTTATACCATCTACATAGTTGATAGAAGGATGATATCCAAAATGTATAAAGAAATAAAAACTAGATATCAAGAAAACTAATAACTCAATTAAAAATGGTACAGATCTAAACAGAGAATTCTCAAAGGAGGAAACTTGAGTGACTGAGAAACACACAAAGAAATTGCTCAACATGCTTAGCCATCAAGGAAATGTAAATCGAAACTATATTGAGTTTTCGTTTTAACACTGGTCAGAATGGCTAAGATCTAAAAACACAAATAACAGTTCATGCTGGTGAGGATGCATAGCAAGGGGGAACACTCATATCTTGCTGCTGGGAGTCCAAACATGTCCAGACACTATGGAAATCTGTGTGGTGGGTCTTCAGGAAGATGGGAATTGTTACATCCCAGGATCCAGCAATACTACTTTTGGGCACATAGCCAAAGGATGCCTCATTACCATAGAGACAGTTTCTCAATTATATTATTAACTATTCATAGTAGCTATCATCAGAGAATCTTCCTCCTGAAGAAGATGGAAACAAATACAGAAGCCCACAGCTAGCTAGACATTATGCAAAGAGTGAGAGACATTGGAACACTCAGCCCTAAACAGTATGTGTCCATCAGTCTCTCCCTTCAGGGCTCAGGGAGGAGGAAGAAAGAGTTTAAGAGACAGAGGGGATGGATGAAATCAAAGAAACAAGGCTTCCTAAACTCAACAGGACCAATGTACTTATGAACTCACAGTGAGTGTGGCAGCATGCTCAGGCCTCCATGGATCTGCACCAAGCGGACTACTGGAACAAAAAGAAGTGGGCAAATGCTCCGTATCAAACCTAGAAGATATCCCTAATTGATAACCACTTGCAAATGAAAATTTAGTGTATCCAAGGGTGTTTCACTGGGAAAACAATTTTTTAGAACTATTTATTTATTTAACTTTATAGCCTGATAGCAGCCCCCTTCCTCCTTTCCTCCCATTACCATTCTCACACCCCTCCCTCATCTCCCACCCTCTGATCCTCAGAGAAGGGGAGCCCTACCCTTTGGGTACCAACACACTCTGGTACATCAAGTTGTAGCAGGACTAGGCACGTTCTCTCCCACTGACGCCAGACAAGGCAGCCCAGCTATGGGAAAGGACAGGGAACAAAGTCAGAGATGGCCCCTGCTCTAATTTTTGGGGACCCACATGAAGAAGAATCTCCTGTACATCTGCTACATATGTGTAGGGGCCTGGGTACAGCCCATACATGGTCTTTGGTTGGGGGTTCAATCTCTGTGAGCCCCAATGAGCCCAGGTTAGTCACCCCGTAGGTCTTCTTGTGGTGCCCTTGATCTCTCCGGCACCCTCAATCCTTTCTCCTTTCTCTTCCTCAAGACTCTTTAAGATCCACCTATTATTTGGCTGTGGGTCTCTGCACCTGGGAGAAACAATCCTTAAGGATTGTTGGCCGTCTGTTGATGGTCCATAGAAAACTGAGATAAACAGAAAATGTATTCAGTGGCATTCTTAGAGGTTCCTTGTCTGACAATGTGGTATCAGGGTTTTTTTTTCTTTTAAATGTTTTTTTTTTGTTTTTCTTTTTATTTATTTTATTTTTCTTCTTTTTTCACCCTACAGGCCCCCTGTGTATAAATTATGGCTTCCAGTTTAGTGTTTTTATGGTATTTATCTGTCAATGAGTAGGCTTTTGTTTCTTGTGCCTTCTCAGGCTGCTTTCCTTCTATTTGTTGTTTTGCACTATTCAAATGCATTTATTTATTTATTTATTTATTTATTTATTTATTTATTTATTTATTACTTTTATTGAATGTCTATGTTTTACATGTCATGCACCAAAATCCCTCTCCTCTCCCCAGTAAAATTAAAACAAACAAACAAACAAACAAACAAACAAAAATCTTGTCACAGAAGCTGTAGTGTATCTCGCAGTATAGCCTTTTGTCCACATATGGTTAATTTCACATGTTCATTGTTATGAGTCATGGGTCTGGTTGGAGACCTGTACTACTGTTACTGGATCCTCACTGGGACTGCTGTTGGATATCCTGTTGTTTCTGGGTGTCAAGGACATACTTAGTCTTTGAATCTGCAGGTCTGGCCCCTTCATCTGTTCCAGCAGGTCATACATGGTGTAGATGTTGGGGTGAGGGTCACTCAGAGCTCTGGATCAGGGCTCCCTTGTCCTCACGGCAGGGCCAACTCTCCTGCTCCCGTGTCCTCAGGGCAGGGCTCAATCTCCTGCTCCTATGTCATTAGGGCAGGGCCCGCTCTCCTGTTCCTGTGCCCTCAGGTCAGGGCTGGCTCTCCCACTCCCATGTCCTTGGGGTGGCACCGGTTCTCCCACTTCTGTGTCCTCTAGGCAGGGCCAGCTCTCAGGCTCCCATGTGTCTAGGGCTGGCTCACCTGCTCCTGGGTCCTAAGGGCCAACTCTCCTGTTCTTGTGTCCTCAAGGTCAGCTTGTCTGTTCTTGTGTTCTCAGGGCCAGCTTTCCTGCTCCTGTTCAATTCACCAGATTGTTGCTGGCCGCCAAGGCCTGGATGGCCTCCTGCTTCTGTGGATACTGGATCTTGTGGGCTGTCAAGCAGGTGGTACGTGGAGGCAGAGCTAGGAATGCATGACCCACACCACAGGCCTCACAGGCCTCCTCTCACAGGTGCTGGCTATGCTCAATGCTGAGAGCTGGATCCTGCAGAGGTGGATACTAGGGGGGGCAGCATCAAGGTGGGGGCCCATAGCAGATGGAGCACATGATGGAACCAGAGACTCAGGAGATGCAAGTTAACAGAGCCATAAGTTCCCCGGGACCAGAAACTGAGCTGGGCCAACATCAATGGTTTCTGTGAGCTATATACAGCCTTACAACTTCTTTTCAAAAAGACTATACACCAGTACAATGCCAAAGGTATATAATTTTTACAGTGTATTAATAAAAATGTTTCAGTATTGCTTACAGCAATTGCACATTTCTTTGACTTCAAATACGAATTTATATATTTTATTTTTTATACAAATGTGAGAATTTTACTTTTGGCTTTTGTATTATAATTTCTCACTTTGCTTTCATTTAACTTTAAATAGCTTAGCATCCAATGTGGCAAATGCATTTTAGCATTTTTTTTCTCTTTGGTGTGAAATGCTAGTGAAAGTTAAAACCATGGAAGCTATTGAATGACAGAATAGGATTGGGGGATTTCTGGGAATATTGGTGTAAAAATTTCAAATTTAGTTGGGTACTTCTAGGATTAAAGAAACTCTTATTAAAGCAGTTTTATTGATTGTGTTTAAGACAATTAAGCAGCAGAATAAAATTAGACAGACTGCTACAAAGCTAGAATTTAAAGGTCAAAGTCAAGGAACAAAACAGTTCCATTTCTACGAATTCTCATTTTCAAAGGCAGGCCGTGAGTCTCCTGACTGCAAAACGCAAACAACACAGACAGTGGATTTAATGTGTAATTGATTGCAAAGTTTGCAGGAAAGCATAAATCAAGAGTCTGGCAAAATAGTGGTGAAGCCTTAAGAGAGAGGGAGGCTAGAGTTTTGACATGAAAATAATGAAGATAAATCATGATTTGTTAAGTAAATTATGGTACTTTCATTCAAATTACTCATTATTGTGTCAGTTGCTGTATTCTGAAGTATAACCCTAGTGAGAACGCCCCACAAATCAGCTAGCTTGCTAGCTTGCAATGTAATTTGTGTTTATTCTTACTTCAAACATAAAAGTAAAGGACAAAGAAATAAACCCATAGTTACTTCCACATAATCTTTAACAAAGGTGTCCAAACATGCATTACAAAATTATATACTATTGAGCCACCATGTGGGTACTGGGAATTGAAGTCAGGACCTCAGGAAGAGTAGCCAGTGCTTTAAACCACAGAAACTGTTTTATAGAGACAGAAAGAGTGTGGATTCAGATGTGTGGGGGAGAGGAATTGGAGGAGTTGGGGGGGGGAACTATAACCAGAATGTGTTGCATTAAAAAATACTTTCGATAGAAGAAAATGCTGTTGAGAAAACTGGATTTCTCCATGTAGAAGAATGAAACTGTACCCTGATTTCTACAGCAGCAGAAGAGTTAATTCAGAATTGATCAAAGACATTAATGTAAGATATAAAATGTTGACCTTGAACAGGTAAACTTTGGAAAAACACTTCAGAAATAGGACTTTGCAATGATTGCTTGGACAGTACTCCAACACCATAGAAAGCAACCAACCAAACAAAAATTGGTGAATAGGATTAAATAAAACTAAAAAGTCAGGGCAATAATCACCATAGAGAAGAGACAATATTCAGAATAGGGAAAAAAATCTTTGCCCATTTTTCATTGGATAGATTATTATCCAGGATAAAGAAATAAAGTAATCAACTAACAAATGACAAGTAAATAACAAGGCACATGCACCTTTAACAGGAAGTGCAAGTGGTAACACACACAAGAAAATGTTTTGTCTGGGCTGCCATGGCCACTCCCGGCATCCGCTATGAGCCACTACTTCTTATCATGGCGGAGTCTAGAGATAAGGCACTTCGGGATGACCCCAAGAAGCTGCCAGAACACAAGGAGATTGAAGGCCATCTTAAGGAGCCATGGGAACAATTAAAAGAACTTATCAAGCAGTATGAAAAGTCTGAAAATGGTCTGAAGGCACTTTAAAGTGATGGGCAGACTGGGTGAAGTGTTTAAACAGTTAACAGAAGAAAAATTCATTGTTAAAGCAACAAATGGATAAATGTATATTGTAGGTTGTTGTCAGCAGCTTGATAAAAGTAAGGTCAAACCAGGATCAATAGTTGCTTTGGATATGACCACACAACAATCATGTATTTGCCAAGATAGGTGGATCCATTGGTTTACAACATGTCTCATGAGGACCCTGGAAGTGTTTCTTTTTTCTTTTTGATTTTCTTTACCTTTTTCTTTTCTTTTTTAAAAAATTTATTTATTTATTATTAATTTATTCTTGTTACATCTCAATGGTTATCCCATCCCTTGTATCCTCCCATTCTTCCCTCCCTCGGATTTTCCCCTTATTCCCCTCCCCTATGACTGTTCCTGAGGGGGATTACCTCCCCTTGTATATGCTCATAAGGCACCAGCCAAGGACAATACAGGCCGTAAACTTTAAACCCCTACCCAGATCTAGCCAATGGACAGGACATTCTCCACAGTTGAGTGGAGAGTGGGATATGACTTTCTCACGTACTCTGGTGCCTCATATTTGACCATGTCCCCTGGAGGGGGAGATCTGGTGGCACTCAGAGGAAGGATAGCTGGTTACCAAGAAGAGACTTGGAAGTGTTTCTTATTCTGAGATTGGAGGGCTGTCAGAACAGATTCTGGAATTAAAGGAGGTAATAGAATTACCTCTTACAAATCCAGCATTAGTCCAGCATGTAGGAATAATGTACTGAAAAGGCTGCTTGATATATGACCACCGGGCACTAGGAAAACAGTCTTAGCATGAGCTATTGCTAGCCAGCTGGACTGCAACTTCCTATAGAGTGTATCTAGTTCTATTGTAGAAAAGTACATTGGTGAAAGTGTTCGTTTGATTAGAGAAATGTTTAACTATGCCAGGGACCACCACCTATATATCATTTTTATGGATGAGATAGATGGTTATTGGTGAATGTTTGCTTTCTGAGGGTCCATCAGCTGACAGAAAGATTCAAAGAACTTTAAATGAAATTATTAATTCAAATGGACAGATTTGATACTCTGCACAGAGTTAAAATGACCATGGCTACAAACAGACCAGATGCACTGAATCCTGCTTTACTGCATCCAGGAAGATTAGATAGAAAAATACATATTGATTTACCCAATGAACAAGCAAGATTAGATATATTGAAAATCCACGAAGGCCCTATTATGAAGATGTTTTAATGGAGCAGACCTGAGAAATGTTTGTGCTGAAGCAGGTAGTTCAGGAAGACGTCATGGAAGCAGCCAGAAAAGTGGCGGATTCCAAGAAGCTAGACTCTAAACTGGACTAAAACCCTGTGTAATTTACTGTAAGGTTTTTGGTGCCTGCATGACAGACATTCGCTTAACATAAAAATAAAGTTAAGGAAAGTAATAGATGTATTGGTGGTGATCTCAGTAAAAGTGAACAAACATGTATGAGCAATATAATAGTATGTAATTCAGTACATCTTTTAAAATTGGTACAAAAGAAAGTGGTATGTTTGCTCATGTTGCATTTTCTGCAGCAGAATTTACAAAAGACATGTTGAAGCATTTTATATTTGCTTTGTGAACCTTTTGTACAACATTCAAAATGGTTTGAGATCATAGAAGAGAGCATTTCTTATGACTTATTTTATATTTTGTTTTCCTCATCCTAAAATATGGGCTAAAACCAGTTTTAGTTGTCCTATAATAAAAAAAAAGAAATAAAGTGCTCAATGCCCTCAGTAACAAGAGCAAATGTGTACATATATGAAGTTCTCAAAGAACAAATGAATGAACGATATTGAATTGTCAGAATGGCTATAAAATGAGTGATGAGGAGAAAAGGTGCAACACTTACTCACTGCCTATGAAATCCAAACACAAACCATCATAGTCATTGTTAAAGATAATATAAAGGGTTCTCCAAAGACCAAAACCAGAGTTCCCATAGGTACAAAATAAAGAAAAATCTAAAGTCAGCGTACACACCACCTATTACAAAGGCAAAATAATGAAAACCATGGACAACCCTGTTTATTGAGACACACTTTACCTTCCACGATGTAAATCAATGCAAGTATCTGTGAAAAGATGAGAGGGTAAAGAAATAGGACACATGGATGCAATAGTATACTATAAAATTATAAAGGATACAATTATATACCATTAAACAAAAAAAGTGGAATTTGAAAACATTATGGTAAGGCAAAACCAAAACACACTAACAAAAGCCGGACATAGAAGGTGAGCATAATGTGTCTTTGTGAACATGTTCAAGGCAGTGTAGTGACCTACATGGAAAATCACAATGTGATCCGTTAAGTTGTAGAGCTGGTATATGTTGATTGTAATAACAAAACAGATTAAAAAAATATCCAGGCACAGAAATAAGTACTCATTTCGAAGCTTTAGTTTTTAAAGGAAAGTAACAACTGCTGGTGAGAATGTATAAACACTGGAACACCAGGAAACCATTTACAAAATTGCGTGTAGTTGCACATATACCTACAATCTCAGCCACTGGGAACAGGGGATAAAAGAAAGATTATGGGGGCTTGACTGCCATCAATCAGTCTAGGTCCATCTTCAGTTAAATCTTAACTTAATGGGAAAATACAGAATGATTACGCAGGACATGATACATTTTGCTCTGGCTCCATGTGCACTCCACGCACAGGACCAGCCCACAAGGGTGCATACACCCAAATGGATGCAATGCCCTATAGAAATGGCTGCAGACTACCCCGAACCAGACAATCCCTCATCGAGACTTACTTTACAGGTGATTTCAGATTGTGTTAAATTGTCAGTTAAAAAAATCACACATTTCCTGGGAATTAGAACTCAGACCCCGATACTTGCTCAGTAAATACTCTATTTACTCACTATTTACTAAAGTGGCTCTCTAGTCTGTGAAATTATTGTACTTACAGTTTTAAATAGGACATTATTTAAAGGGGAAAAACTTACTACATAGTCTGTGTTTGGTCTTTTGGCCTATGGAAACATAACATAGCGTCTGCACCTAACCTTTGAATATGTCAGAAAAAATGAGATTCAAAATAAAATTATTGGGAAAAATAAAATGATACATCTTAGATTTTCTCTAAGATTTATATTGTAAGTTTAGTTTAAAAAATGGCCTCGTGACACACGCCTTTAATCCCAGCACTCGGGAGGCAGAGGCAGCGGATCACTGTGAGTTCAAGGCCAGCCTGGTCTACAAAGTGAGTCCAGGACAGCCAAGGCAACACAGGGAAACCCTGTCTTGAAAAACCAAAAAAAAAAAAAAAAAAAAAAGAGGAAGATTTTCATTTTATAAATACTGAGTATAAGTAAGGTAGATAATATATTTATTTGTGACTGATCTTTTTACTTATTAAAGTGTTTTAAAGGCACAACCTGCTTAACATAACTCTTTTTAACATTCATTGTATTTGTAGCCAAATAATATTTTTGCTGTATTTGTACTATCCTGTTTTATTTATCATTTTGTCACTGGACAGACATTTATCTTTACCTCATGGCTATTCTGAATATTTAGACTATGAGAATTTGGGCATATACCACACACACACATGTGCACACACACACTCAATAATTCCACGATAACACTGAAAAGATATTGGACTAATTTTCTAGCATAAAACATTAGTGAAGTTTGATTACAAATCTTCACCAATTCACAGTAAACAATGTCAGATTTATAAGGTGTAGCAGATATTTGCCCAAGTTATAAAATGTGGAGCAATGTGACCTTTAAAAGGCTTTCTGAATCTTGGGATTTATGATTCTGTCATTTTACTTTTATTACTTGCAAAGCCATATAATGCTGAAGAGGATGGAACACGGAGGCAAATGGCCTTGAGAGTGAATTGTGGTTGGGTGCTGTACTTTATCTGTAAGATCAAACCTGTCAGAATCTGCAAAGCACAGTACACAGCTACAGTTTTAAAACCCTATATTAAAAAATAAAATCCTTCAGCATTTGTGTTGGATTCTACTTCCCTGTCTCAGGGAAAAATAAATATTCTTTACAAATGAGTCCAAAAATGAATTGATAAAAATATGTAGCAGAGCAATAAAAATGACTTGGCTTGTAAAATGCTGGCTGCATTAATGTCAGGGCCTGGGTTTGATTTGATCCCTAGCACACATGTAAAAACCAGGGCCACACCATGTACCTGTAATCCCAGCACTTGGAACACAAAGGCAGATTGATCTACGGGACTTTGTAGCCAATGAGTCTAGCCTAATCACTTAGCATCAGATCTAGTTAATGGTCCTGTTTCATAAAGCAAGGTGGAGAGTAATTGAGGAAGGCACCTGACGTTGACCTCATGCCTGCACATGTATGCTTAAAACAGGTACAGGAGAGTCCATACATGCACACATACATGAATACATGCAAAAGCAAGTGGCAGTTAAATTAGCTCAAAGGCCAACCATTTTAATACTCTGACTGTTCCACATTTCTGGAGTCCTCACCATCAAAACCACAGCTATATGATTATGAACCTTAATGATACCATAAGGCTAATACAAACATGACTTGATATTAGGCTGAAAGGAGGAAGGTGGTGACACTGGGGTCACTGGTTCATGACAAAAAAAAATTGTACAGAGATTGATGCAAGAATGAAATAAATCGCAGACTGAGCCTTGAGCTTTTAAGATGACCACCAAATAGGAAACAATTTTACTAACTGCACAACCTAGTTCAAGCCTGGGGCATGGAAGAGGCTTGCGATTAGATCTCAGAATGGGGAAATACGTAAAAGAGTTTTGGGGCTCTTTATCTCACCAAGATGCAAAATTCAGAGGCATAGAATAATTTAGATGAGAAGTAAGAAGTGACAAGTTTGCAATTCCAAAAATGTATGCAGGAAAAGAGACAGCAGGAAGTCAAATTTAAATAAAGAGGAGACAGAAGAATAAAGATAAGTCAGGGACTGTGTGTTCTTTCAGCCAGTGACTCATCATACCTGAAACTCCGATAGCTGCCTCAGGATGGGATTGCATCTGCTCCTCTGTCCTTCCCGCTCTGCCCTTCTCGCCTGTGGGTTTTGTTTTACGTACTTTCCAGATTTAAAAGAATTTTTTAGCTCAAAGAAAACAGGTAGCAGAAATCAGATCAGTGTTGCATTGTCCTAGTTTCTTAACAATATGGAAATTTCCTAGTAATCTCAGAAGAAAGTTGAAAACATTCTAGTTGATCATGTGGGGAAATTGAGAGCGTTGGTTCTTCTTACTTACGTGCAACAAGCATTAAAAGTCAGAGACTGCACCATATTTGACCACATCCCCTGGATGGGGAGACCTGGTGGCTCTCAGAGGAAGGATAGCAGGTTACCAAGAAGAGACTTGATACCCTATGAGCATATAAAGGGGGAGGAGGTCCCCCTCACTCACAGTCGTAGGGGAGGGGAGTAAGGGGAAAATGGGAGGGAGGGAGGAATGGGAGGATACAAGGGATGGGATAACCATTGAGATGTATTATGAATGAATTTATAAAAAAAGATATTAAAAAAAATAAAAGTCAGAGACTGTATATGAGAGAGAACGTTTTTGCCTTTCCGAGACTGGGTTACCTCATTTAATCCTTTCTAGTTCCGTTCAGTTACCTTCATAGTTTCACTTTTAAAAATATTAATTAACTTTGCATTCTCTGCAGTTTCCCCTTTCTGCTGTCCCCTAAGTCCTTCCTCACTGCTTCTCCCCACCAGTCCACTCCTCGTCCTTTCCTCTTCAGAATAGGGGAGGCCTCCCATGGTATCCACCAGCCTTGGCATCTTCTACCGAGGCAAGACAAAGCAGCACAGTTAGGGGAAATAGTCGAGGAAATAAATGTTCATTGTGTGTATGTATCCCATTTTGATTATCCATTTTCTGTCGAATTCCATCCCCTTTCAATCATTATTTCAAATGGAAACAAAAATGATCAGGAAAATATTCCTATAAGAATAGAAATGCAATAGGCTGTGAAATTTAAATTAAAATTCAAATTAAAATTTAGCTTGGTGAAAGTCCAGAAGGAAAACTAGCAACCGTCTCTGTGGTAATAAAGAAAGTTTATCACTTCCCCCATACAGCCTAGCCATCTAGTCCTCCCTTGGCCAGGGATTTTATAGACTAGCGGAAGTCCTTGGAATGTTTCACTATACACTATAAATAAATATCTGGCTTGATGTTTATTTATTCTCATCAGAGATTACTAGGTTATTTATAATTAAATTCCAAACATTGTCAGAGTTATCGTCAAGCTTAGGGTGCATGAGAGATTACATTCTTTACTTTGTATTTGCTGCATAAAATAAAAATGAAAAATGAATTCACTTCTGTTAGTTAAGGGAGTGAAATCTTAGTTTAGTTCCCTACACTTGGGATGGATTACTGTTCAACCAGCTACACTTTTGTACTCAAAAAAAAAAAAAAAAATGGGTACATCTATGGTAGAGAAATTTAAGGAACAATTTACATCAACTAGTAACGTATTGACTGCAAAAGTGAAAAGTTTTGAAGAACACACACACACACACACACACACACACACACACACACACACACACACTGCAGAGGGAAGGGACAATATGAACTGTTCAAAGACAAACCTTGAAATCCAAGGAGATTCTGGTCTGTATGTAGTATCAGTGTGAGAGTTATGACCACTGGAAGGGGAGTCAACTGACGCTTTCTAGAGCTCTATTAAAAAATCTCATCTGTATTCACACCAGAAAGAACTGATTTTAAGTTCACTACTGAATATTAACAGTCCAAAGAATTTTATTTTGATTTATTGTCAGTAAATTTGGCAAAACCTTAATACATTTTAGAGGGAAAAGTTTTTTTTATAAGCTTAGTATGCTGTATAATCAATAAAAAGATTAATGCTAACTTACTTTATATATAAAAGGGAAATTTGGAAGATAGTTGTCTTATAGTTATTTGTGAATATAGTACATCCCACATCCCAAAACACAGACATACACACTCACACATACACACTCACACAAACACACACACAGACACCACACACACACACACACACACAGACACAGACACACACACTCAAACACACTTTGAAATGTTGAACTTTGTAGACAAAAACTAAAGCTTAGGCAATATTCTTTGAGACACTGAGGTAGGCAACAATTTTACGAATGCCTTTATTTTCTTGAACTCTAATAGCTTAGTGTTTTACATATTGCAGTATTTTATTAAAGATTCGTTTCCAGGGAAGTACACATCTCAGGAAAGTAGAGAGTGGTAAACTATATTTTAAAGCTTAATTATCAACATATATAAGAAAAAAGAAAGAAAGAAGATATAACCGCTATATATCTTAAATGCTTGACTCTGTTTTTCAGAACTGGTATAAAAGCATTTTATTGAAAGTGTTCACATTTAAGTTCATAAGAGAAATTGGTCTACAATTCTCTTTCTTTGTTGTATATAGTTTACGTATCAGTGTAACTGTGGCCTGGAAAAGCCAATTGGGCAATGTTCCTTCTGTTTCTATTTTGTTGAATAGTTAGAGGAATATTGGCATTAATTCTTTTTTGAAAGTATGATAGAATTCTGCATTAAATTCATCTTGCCCTGGTCTTTTCCCCCCTGTAGGCAGACTTTTAATTACTGCTTTTATTTTAGTAAGAGTTATAGGCCTGTTTAAACTGCTTCTCTGATCTTGATTTAACTTTGGTAGGTGGTATGTATAGAGAAAATTATGCATTTATTTTAGATCTTTCAATTTTATGGAGTATAGGCTTTTTGACATATGTCCATATTATTCTGAGGATTTTCTTGATGCCTGCTGTTCTGATTCCCCTTCCTTTTCTAATATTATTCATTTGGATCTTTTCTATGGACTTGTAGTTAATTTGGCAGAGGACTTTGTCAACTTTATTGATTTTCCCAATGGACCAATTCCTTGTTTCACTGATCTTTTTTTTGTTGTTCTGTTTCTATTTTATTGATGTCAGTTCTGAGTTTGAGCTTTTGGGTGTTATTTCTTGTTTTTGCTCTAGAGCTTTCATTTTAAATATTTATCCTTATACCTACAGATGATTGTAGCCCTCACTACTTTTTGCAACGGTGAGTATTACAGGAAACAACAAACAACCCAAATCCAGAGTAGTAGAGTACAGCCCCAGTAGACACCTCTCTAAACACTCCTGTGCCCAAGGCTCAGGGGTCACGGTAGAAGAGGAGGGAGAAAGAATGTGTGAGCCAGAGGACCAGGGAGTGTCCTATGAGATGGTGTCTCCTAGCAATGTTAGAAGCCACTCCCACAAGTAGGTTACATTTAAATATTTAGGAATATATATATATATTCCTGATATATATTATATTGCTGATCATATTATTGATGATCAAAAAAATATATGTTACTGATGATCAAAAAGGGCTTGAGTTTGAAAGAGGGAAAGGAAGGGTACACAAAGGATTTGGAATGAGAAAAGACGATATTATGTAAATTATAATATTGTTTTAAAAATAAAAGAAATGGTTAAGAAACAATAAAAAAGAAGAAATAACACAAAGCTGAAGTCAGGCGGGAAATGTACGTGGATGGAAATGTACCACCGGCACCCTGGAAACTCAGTGTGTTTATTACATAGAGCACAAATAAGAATTCAGGTTAGCTAATATCAGTAAGGGTAGATACTCTGTAGGAGAGCAAACTCTGGGGGGTGTTAGCATGTAGTCACTGCGGATGAAGAGGCTGAGTCCAGTACTTTCTACAATACTATTTTTAGGTAAAGATCAAGTGTTTTGCAGCATCCATACTCTGACCAGGGGACAGCCTTACCACATTCCCATGAGTCTAAGGAATCAATGTCCTTGAGTTGGATGTGCCCATGACCACCATACATATTCATTCAGAAGGCCATCCACTTTGCATATGTTATGCCAGAGTCTGTCACTGAAGAGAGCACACTAGAGCTCTTACAGAAGGAAGAACAGAGAAGTTCCCTGGCCATCATTACCTGTTTCTGACCCTGCATCATACAGAGCGACAATCTCCTCTATGGCATTTCCATCCTTTACTAGCAGGCCCCTAACTGGGCTATCCTTAACATTTGTGGAGTTTCTTTATCTTTGGGATGTAAAACCACAGCCCCAAAATCTGTGTAGTGACTAAAACCCTCCCAAATAATATTTTAATTAAATGTTTCTTTAAAATTGAAATTATAATTTGTTATCCAATACCAGATAACCGTTTCTAAGAAGATTGCATGTATATTCTACTGCTTCCTGAAGATATGAGAAGGACACATCATTTGGATTATTCTGTGGGTGTTTCCTGTTCTGTGCTCATGGTTTTGTGCCTGTTGAGACTATCAATCAAATATTGAATTAATCCTTTTCAATCTTATGCCAATTATAAGACTTGAATTTGTGTCACTAATTCTTCCTTTGATTACAACATGGTAGAGTCTGTAGGTTTAGTCGTGACTCATCATGTCTAAGATGCCTTTCCTAATCTCTAATACTGCTCTATCCCTTTCAAGGGAAACAAATACTAACCTGGATTCCTGGTTCTTTTTAACATACTTAGAAAGTTTGAAAGAAATCACCACAACTTCAGGGATATATTAAAATTTCAGTTCAAGGTATATTTAAATTCCTTTAGAATGACTTGTTATGCTAAGCAGTTTTGCTCAAATAATAACATGAGTCAAATGAAGGTTGGAAAGAATTTCCTTGCCTCATCCTATTCCTCCCAGCTTGTAAATGTTCCTTATATTGTTTAATAGCATATCTACAATTAAATACATAGTGCATTTTATTTTAACTCAGGGATTAAGACTAGTGCTCAATTTAAATGGGTTTTGCAATGTTTTCAGCTCCTAGAGGTACAAGAACATTTAATTTTTTCTTAATGCTCTGAGGAAATGAAATCTACAATGGCTTTTTGCTTAGTGCAGAGAGCACTACAGCCTTTTCTCCTTATTTGCTTGGCAATCACTGATGAGGGAGTTCCATTCAACAGAATGTTACTTTCTAGGGAGAAAGGAAAAGAAGAATGTTTACAAAGTAGTAAATCCAAAAGCAGAGAAACTTTGGGCAGGCTTTGCAAGTTAAAACAGAAAATTGGCAGGTATGTGTACGAGATGCATTTGTTATTATTCCACGTTTATTGCGTGACATTTGTAGACTCCTCCAAAGATTTGTTGGCAGATACTTGGGTACAGAAAAATAAATTGAAACAAACAAACAAACAAACAAACAAAACAAAAAACAAACAAACAAAAAAATCCCTCAGCTACTCATGCTTGCTGGACAGAAACAGCACAGCTTTTTTACTTTGGGCTACAATTTACCAGGCCTATGAGCAGATGGCCCTCAACATGTGGCACTCTCAGAATTTGTGGTTTTTCAAGAGGCAAGTCTCCTCTAGACATAGCCTATGATAAATGGCTCCCCAGGTGTGGGATGGCGCCTGCCTCCTTATTAGACATCTGTCATAGAACAGCTGAATTTAGAGTGTGTCATGAGGCAACTTTCATTTTATTTGCATCTAGTCAATAAGGGATAGTTCATTATGTTGAGATAATAAAATTATGAATATAAAGCTATGGAAATATATGGTAGGGGTATAGACAAATCAATTATGTAGAGTTGGAGAGCTTAATCTGGTTCATAGTTTCATGTCTACTGAGATCATAAGCTTTAGATTTTTAAAAACATGTTTAGCGCTTTCTCTGAACAGATGAAGAAATTTAAATACAAATAAATGATTTGACTTTGGATTACTTGATAGCTGGATTTCACTCTTGGAATTCATGGGTCTTTTGTTGATATATTCAAAGCACAGGCTCACATCTGACATCAGTTACTATGGAGTTAAAGCACAAATTACACATTTTTGATTTGTAATCTGTACTTCTATTTCCAAAAATTTAAAATGTTTTGTGAACAATGTTCTATCAAATATGTTTTTGTAATTATAAAAGTTTAACTTAGATCCAGCAGTAGAACCAATTAAAATCTTGCTCAAATTGGAAGCATATATCTAAGAAAGATGTTTTTTGATTTCATATATTTTCCTCTGGAACTATTGTACTAAGGTGTGACCTTTGACCTCTCTTGCTCTTTAATTAAAGAGTCAGAGAGACTAGGATTGCTAAAGGTTTAAAATTTGGTCTTGTTATTTTTTCATGTTCTCTATATTCTCCATTTACCAGAATTTCTAATTTCTCACTAATATTATACACTTAATTTAATTATATAGTTATATAAATATATTTGATAAATATCATAAAACTAATCTGTCCTCTTTTACAATGTTTAACAGAATGGTAATTAAAAAAAAAAACCAACAACAACTTAAAAAAAGTGAGAGGCCCATAGAATCAAAACTTATAAGAAAATAAAAGTCTATAAGCATTACCTGGTCTTAAATGTTAAAAAAAAAAAAAGTATGAGAGAGTGATAGAGAAGGATGGTCCTTGAGTGAAGAACATATTTTCTTGTCCTAAAGCATGAAGTAAAGAAGAAAGGTAGAGACATGATTTTTCCCCCTGATGTGAGTAAAAACACACACGAAAGAAGAAACTGAACGGGGCCCCAGTGAGAGAAGCCACAGTCTACCATGACAGAGGAAGCTGGGCTGCAGGAGCAGCACCTATGAGGCAGCTGGCCATTGTTACACACCAGCTCAGCAGTAGGAAGCAGGAAAATTGCATTGGAACCCTGGCCAGCAATAGCCCACCAGACCTTCTTTAACAATCATACGGTTCTTTGAATTGCTCTTTTTGTTTCTAATTTATTGATCTCAGCCCTGAGTTTGATTATTTCCAGAGGTCTACTCCTCTTGGGTGTTTCTGCTTCTTTTTTTTCCTAGGGCTTCCAGCTGTGTCGTTAAGTTGCTTATGTGGGGTGTTTCCAATTTCTTTTTAAAGGCGCTTAGTGCTATGAATTTTCCTCTTAGCACCGCTTTCAATGTGTCCCACAAGTTTGGGTATGTTGTTTCATCATTTTCATTGAATTTCAGGAAGTCTTTTATTTCTTCCTTTATTTCTTCCATGACCCACGTGTCATTAAGTAGGAAGTTGTATGGTTCTGTATCTGCTCAAAACTGCACCACCAGATGAGGACACGCTGTTGAGACACATTAGCCTGGAGCCACAGATGTCAGAGAATTAAATAGACAGTAACAGAAATCTGCCATGTGTATGTACTCTCAGGTAGTTACTACTATAGAAGAACAAGTGTTTTGTTGAAAAAATCAGAAATGTTGAGAAAAAGTAGAAGAGATGACACGTAAGGAACACAAATAATACACAAAATTATTTGTAGAACTTTTAATGCTTTTTACCCCTTGTATTTATTGGGAGGGGGCATATGTAATGGTGGATGTATGGGAGTCAAAAGAGTTTTGGAAGTCAGTTCTTTTCTTCCACCATGTGGGTCTTAGAAATAGAACGGAGGGTGCCTTTACCCCCTGAACCATCTCGCCAGCCCTATATACAACCTCTTTTAATTCATGCCATTCTAGTTGCTTTTGAGTTGATGAATCAGAAAATCTATGGGATGATATGACATTTTCAAGTCCATACATCTCAGATGGCCCAGTGTAGCTCTGTTAGTTATAAACTAATAAAAAAAATAGTCAGTGTTACTTATAAAATGATGGGGGACTAATCTCACTGTTGATTGATGTCCACTTACACCCTGAGATTTCTGGCACCCACCATCAGTTCTGGTTAAGCCCACTGTCAAGTTGGTGGGATTAGAATTCCCCTAAGAGACAACGTCTGGCTATGTTAGAGAGGCCATTTCCAAAGAGGAGTGAGAAGGACGGCTCACCTTTATATGGACAGTGCCCTTCCATGGACTGGGGACTCAGATTGAATACAAATGAAAAAGACATCAAAACAGCGGATACCCGGGTTTCTCTGTTCTTAGTTTCCTACTCTGTACCATGCGTCCTACTCTGTATCATGGACCAAGCGTCGGAAGCCGCTATTCCTTCCCACCTATGACGAACCTTATCCCTGAGAACTGTGAGTGAAAGTAAACCGTCCATGGATTAAGCTGCTTTCTGTCAGGTATTTGGTTGTGGCAAAGAGAAAAATAACACATCATGACATTCTACTGTGACATCAGGGTTGAGGATGGTGAACATTTTCATAGTTTCCAATTTTTAGGAAAATAATGTAGGATGAGACATGGCGTGACACCAGGATTTCTCTCCTGAACCCTTTCTCTCCTTATATATTGATGGTTTATTGTGCACTTTCCTTTTGACTGTTAAAAAATGGGATTTGATATAGTGATGTTTCTTGTTTTATGTGAAATTGAAAAGTTAGTCATTACAGCACTCACTAACCTTGCTACTCTTATGCTTTCTTCACTAATTTGACATTCCAGAGGAAAACAAATGTTTTTCTTAATTATTATCAAATTCACAAGCTTTGTTTCATATTTTATAGAAAAGAAAACTCTTAAGACATCAATGAAAGTATTGAAAGGACCACATTTCACAATTTATTGTATCACCTACTGACTTCCAAACCTCCTTTTCAAATGTGATTTTTATTCTCGTTGGGAAACTGAGCATTCATTTTCTTCACCTCAGCCTCAAAGCCTCAGCCGGTATGGGAGTGCTTCACTTCTTATCACTTCATTACCTGCCTCCCAAAAGATCCTCTGAGAACAGAACTTCTCTTGATACAATGTAAAGGTTCTTTGAAAGAACTAAATGAGATGAAGTCTCCGGGGAACTGAATGACTCACCATTGCTCAGAAAAGCAATCAAATTATTAAAATGAGGCATTTGAAACTTCTAGAAGTGTAATAATTTTCTATGTATCCCTCTTAAAAACAAAACAAAACAACTCTTCCCTCATCCATTAAATCTGGTTTCCCTTCTCTCCATTCCTCTCAGTCCCTCCTCACACCTCTCCTCTCCCCCGTACCAACTCCTCCTTTGTTTTCCTTTAAAAAAAAAGGCCAGGGTTTCAGCCTTGCTCCTAGATTTTATGACAAAAGGGCGTCGTTGTTTATTTCTACATATTTTCCATTAGGGAGCCCTTGGCTAAAACTCTGCACTATCTGTCCATCCACATCCTAAATAGATCCCACAGTCTTCAGCTAGTTCTTCCTGCACCTTGACTGTAGGCATTCTTTGCTTTCTTCATGTTCATGTTAACATTATTTGTCCCAGCATCTGTAACTTCCAAATACCCGTTGCCTCGTGACCTATGAACTCTTCCTTGGGCTGGACAATTAGCTCTCTCTGTTTAAGTCTCTTTTCAAATGACCATAACCCCAATGGATCTCTCCAAAAACCGCTTTTCCTCTCAGCTGTCCCAATTCTACCACTTGTCACTTCTGTTTTTCACTTTGTTTTCATAACACATAATATAATTTAACAATACAGGATGTCATTGTTTTTATATTTCTCACAAGTTTTATTTATTGCTGTCTTTTAAAATATAATAACCTTATTAATTATTTAAAATGTCATAATATGCATTTTTATCATTTTTACCCTCAGTAATATCCCTAAATCCTCTTAGATCTACTCCCCACTTCTCCCAACCTTCTGACTTTTTCCTTTTAAAATACCATTATATTTACTTCTACTTTAATTAAAATATAATTACATCACTTCCTTTTCCATTTTCTCCTTCCAATTCCTCACATGATCCTTCCCCTGCCCTCACTCCCTTTCAAGTTGATCACCACATTTTATTTTATTGTGATTCTCTCTCTCTCTCTCTCTCTCTCTCTCTCTCTCTCTCTCTCTCTCT
>OU015752.1:78375724-78394331 GCA_907169655.1 Acomys percivali | reverse complement strand
CTCTCTCTCTCTCTCTCTCTCTCTCTCTCTCTCTCTCTCTCTCTCTCCTCCCCCCATGGCCTGCTGAGTCGGCTTAGTCTTGTTTGTGTGTACATGTTTTCAGGGGTGCTCACTTGGCATTGGACAGCCAGTTAGAGGTCTCTTCCCTGGGAGAGATGGTTTCTTCCCATCTCAGCAGATCTTAGTTGTCTGTAGTTCTTTCTGAACGAGTATGGCACTCTGAGCGCTCTCCTCTTCATATTAGCATGCATGTTGGTACTGTCACTGTTCAGGTCTTGTTTTGGCAGCCATATTGAATGTATTGGGCCATATTATGGCTGCAGCTTCCCTGTCATTTCTAGGAGACACAATCTCACAGCAGACTTCCTGGACTTCGGGCTCTTACAACTGTTTTCTGTCCTTTCTTCAGTGATGTTCTCTGAACCTTAGGTGCAGAAATTGTACTGTAGATGTATCCTTTGTGGATGAGCTCCCTATGATCACTTGACCTTTGCATTATGACTACTTGTGGTTCTGTCTGGATATAACTTGAGAGTCTCCTTCCGATCTAGCTTTCATAGCGCCAGAAGTGCTACACGATTAGTCAATGGAAGGAAACAATCATTACAATTGTCCTGCTATGATGCCCATGGACTACTATAACCAGCATGCAAAGTATCCACAAAAGTGAGCTTGTAGCGCTCATATTTTAGCAATAACCAACACCTACAAAAATAGACTTAAAGTTCACTCAACAAGAGGTGAATCATACCTAGGATAGAAACCTACCCAACTCATAGATATTAGAAGAGAGCCTACCACCACTGCTGCCACTTTATGAGAACAGAACAGTTCTTGTTTTTAATTTTAATAGTCAGCCAAGTTTAATTTTTACTTCCCAAATACTTCTGATTATGAAACTATCCACTTAGAGTGGTTCTCTAACTGTGGGCCAAAACCCTCTGGGGGAGGGGTCAAGAAACTCTTCCACAGGGGTCACCTAAACATCAGAAAGCACAAATATGTATATTATTCAAACAGTAGCAACATTACAGTTACGAAGTACTGACAAAATAATTTTATGATTGGGGGATCATCACAACATGAGGAACTGGATTCAAGGATCACAGCGTTAGGAAGGTTGGGAACCATAGCACTAGAGTGTGCCTGACCCACTACAGACCATACCCCATTTTATTTTTCTCTCTAAAAGCCTTTATTATCTGCTTAACTCTAAGTTACCAGAATTTCAACAAAAAAGTGTATACATGCATATTCACATACAAAAATTTAAAAGAAAAGAACATATGAAAATAGGGAGATGCTTCTTTTTTAAAAATTTTATTTAATTAATTTATTCAGATTATATCTCAAAGTTATCCCATCCCTTGTATCCTCCCGTTCCTCCCTTCTTCCCGCTTTTTCTCTATTCTCCTCCCCTATGTCTGTGACCTAGGAAGACCTCCTCCCCCACTATATGGTCATGAGCTATCAGGTCTTATCTTGGTAGCTTGCTTATTCTTTCTGTGAGTGCCACCAGGCCTCCCCACCGCGGGGAAGTAGTCAAATATGGGGCACCAGCGTTCATATCTGAGTCAGTCCCCACTCTCCACTCAACTGTGGAGATTGTCCTGTCCATTGGGTAGATCTGAGAAGGGGTTCGATGTTTACTACATGTATTGTCCTTGGTCAGTGCAGTACTTTGAGCAGAACCCCTGGGCCCAGGTCCGCCAGTCATGATATTCTTCTTATAGGTTTCTAGGACTGTCTGGATCCTTCTATTTCCCCATCCTCCCATACTTCTCTCACATAGAGTCCCAATAGGATGTCATCACAATTATCCCTATCTCCTAGTAAGTGAATACTTTCATGGGACATATTCCTTGGGCTAGTGTCCAGTTATAAGTGAGTATATACCATGTGAGTCTTTCAGCTTCTGGGCTAATTCACTCAATATAATAATTTCTAGCTCCCTCCATTTGTCCAAAAATTTCAAGATTTCCTTATTTTTTTTTATAGCTGAGTAGTATTCTATAGTGTAAATGTACCACAGTTTCTATATCCATTCTTCTACTGAGGGACATTTAGGTTGTTTCCAGGTTCTGGCTATTATGAATAAGGCTGCTATGAACATGGTTGAGCAAATCTTGTTGTGTCATGGAGCATCTTCTGGGTATATTCCAAGGAGTGGAATAGCTGGGTCTTGAGGTAGCTGTATTCCCAGTTTTTTGATATAGCTCCAGATTGATTTCCAAAGTGGTTATACAAGTGTGCAGTCCCACCAGCAATGAAGGAGTGTTCCAATATCTTCATATCCTTGCCAGCAAGTATTGTCACGAGTTTTTTATCTTAGCCATTCTGATCAGTGTAAGATGGAATCTCAGAGTCATTTTGATTTGCATTTCTCTGATGACTAAAGACACTGAGCATTTCTTTAAGTGTTTCTCAGCCACTCGATATTCCTCTGTTTAGTTCTGAGCCCCATTTCTTTTTTTGTTTTGTTTTTGATATTTTTTATTAATTTGTTCTTGTTACTTATCAATGGTTACCCCATCCCTTGTATCCTCCCATTCTTCCCTCCCTCCCATTTCCCCTTATTACCCTCCCCTATGACTGTTCCTGAGAGGGATTACCTCCCCCTGTATATGCTCATAGAGTATCAAGTCTCTTCTTGGTAACCTGCTGTCCTTCCTCTGAGTGCCACTAGGTCTCTCCCTCTAGGGGACATGGTCAAATGTGAGGCACCAGAGTACGTGAGAAAGTCATATCCCACTCTCCACTCAAGTGTGGAGACTGTTCTGACCATTGGCTAGATCTGGGTAGGGGTTTAAAGTTTACCGCCTGTATTGTCCTTGGCTGGTGCCTTAGTTTGAGCGGGACCCCTGGGCCCAAGTCGGCCTATCATAATGTTCTTCTTGTAGGTTTCTAGGACCCTCTGGATCCTTCTACTTTGCTATTCTCCCATGCTTCTCTCATCTAGAGTCCCATTAGGATGTCCTCCCCTCTGTCCCAATTTCCTGGTAAGTGAAGGCTTTCGTGGGACACGCCCCTTGGGCTAGTATGCAGATATAAGTGAGTATATACCATTTGAGTCTTTCTGCTTCTGGGTTAACTCACTCATTATGATCATTTCTAGCTCAATCCATTTGTCCACAGATTTTGGGAATTCCTTGTTTTTAATAGCTGAGTAGTATTCCATAGTGTATATGTACCACAGTTTCTTTATCCATTCTTCTATTGAGGGACATTTAGGCTGTTTCCATGATCTGGCTATTATGAATAAGGCTGCTATGAACATGGTTGAGCAAATTTTCTTGTTGTGTGCTGGCACATCTTCTGGGTATATTCCAAGGAATGGAATTGAGAAATGGGGCTTGGAACTAAACAGAGAATTCTCAACAGAGGAATATCAAATGGCTGAGAAACACTTAAAGAAATGATCAACCTCCTTAGTCATCAGGGAAATGCAAATCAAAACAACTCTGAGATTTCATCTTACACCCATCAGAATGGCTAAGATAAAAAATTCAAGCGATGCCACATGCTGGCGAGGATGTGGGGAGAGAGGAACACTCCTTCATTGCTGCTGGGAATGCAAACTAGTACAGCCACTTTGGAAATCTATCTGGTGCTATCTCAGAAAACTGGGAATAGGGCTTCCTCAAGACCCAAATGAGAGAAGCATGGGAGAATAGCAAAGTAGAAGGATCCAGAGGGTCCTAGAAACCTACAAGTAGAACATTATGATAGGCAGATTTGGGCCAAGGGGTCCCGCTTAAACTAAGGCACCAGCCAAGGACAATACAGGCGGTAAACTTTAAACCCATACCCAGATCTAGCCAATGGTCAGAATACTCTCCACACTTGAGTGGAGAGTGGGATATGACTTTTCATGTACTCTGGTGCCTCACATTTGAACATGTCCCCTGGAGGGGGAGACCTGGTGGCACTCAGAGGAAGGACAGCAGGTTACCGAGAAGAGACTTGATACCCTATGAGCATATACAGGAGGAGGTAATCCCCCTCAGGAACAGTCATAGGGGTTGGGAATAAGGGGAAAATGAGAGGGAGGGAAGAATGGGAGGATACAAGGGATGGGATAACCATTGAGATGTAACAAGAATAAATTAATAAAAAAATGTCACTTTGATACTTAAAACTCAAAAAGCCCTTGATGATATGCTAGAGCATAAGGTTGATGTGTAGTATAAGACGGTACAATTTCTGAAACATACGGTTCTTAAAGTTAGAGCTCATTTAAATTGTCATGCTGACTATGATTGGATTTGTGTTACTTCTAAAGACTATAACGAGAGTGTGCATAATTGGAGTTTAGTTAAAACTCACTTCAAGGAGTATAAAATAATACAAATCTTTCTATTGACCTAATATGGTTACATAAAAAATCTTAAATGTAAAAAAATTCTAAGCTGCTCAAATTTTACACATCTAAAATAACAAAAAATATTCTAAATTGACTAAAGGCCACTCTTCCTTCTTGGTCATCTTTTACCTCTCTTTTAGGAGTTGTAACCTTGAGCATATGTGTTTTACTTGGCATGTATATATTACAAATTTTGGTCAAAGCAGTGGTAAACTCCTTCTGAAAAGTTTGAGCTAAGGTGCACAATGTCAAATTGTGAACATTGCTATAATCCCTCTACAAAGGCTGATAGTCAAAGAAGGCTAAAAATCCATTGAAGATAGGTCAATCTAAGACAGGACATAAAGGATAAAATTCATGTACCAATGGTGGGTAAGACCTATACCCTAAATAAAACAACCTAAAACAGATACAGTCATTCCGTGCCTTAGCTAATAGGCTATGCTTTTTTAAAAAGTTTGAAAAAGGCAACTGTTGTGAGCCATTTTTAAAGGCTCTCTCTCCGTAAACATTGCTCTTTTACTCTCTGCCCCAGCATAAAAATCACATAGATTGCTGAGACCATGATTAAGAAAGATGTTCCGCCAAGTATACACTCTAGGTCTTCAGACTATCAGAAAGGGTACACCGTGGCCTCAAGGCCGAGAGTTGATCGTGACCACATCACTTTTCCCATGAGGATGTCCACATTATCTCAGGACAGCAATCTGCTTTGTTTCCCATTTCTGAGATGTGCATAAACTGAACTGGTAAATAAAGCTGAGGTGTCATGTGGTATTGACTGCAGGCCCTCTCAAGCCTATCCTGTGTTTCTGACTATTTCTTGCCTCTGTTTCTTATTTCTGTTCTTTTATTTCTCAATCCTCACTCCCTGGTCTAGGATCTGTTCGATATTGTCCAGAGTGGGCTCTGACCCTAGGGAAATATTATATCGTTCCATTATTCATTCTGTTTAGAAGATGAACATATAGAAGATAAAAAGAAATGAAAAGAAAATATATGTACTCATAGAGTATATGTTCTTATAAGATGAGCATAATTTTATGGCTTAAATCCTGGAATTCTAGATTATAAAGCAGGAATGTATAGTTAGGATTGCTGGAAGGGTATTCATTTTTTTCTTTATGAAAATCCAATGTTATACCACCTGTAAACTTCCATTTTTATATCATATCTCCAAGATATCTGTTAACCTGCTTCTGTTTGAAAGAATATTCTATAGAATTAGGACCAGGAGGTAGATAAAAGCTCAGGAAATACACTAAACAATAAGCAATATAAGTATTTAGTGCACACAAGTAAAGAAACAGAATCATATTAGACTTTCATGTCCAGATTTAGAATTATAAATCACCCTAACGGCAGAAATTATAAATTTTACAATTTGTACATCACAGTGTTTTAGAGGCAAATACCATTGATCATTGTTCTCAAGAAGCTGAGTATATTTTGAAAATTTACAAACTCATTGTTAGAATATTTCAATTTAAAACTTATCTTTTCCATGTCCTAAGATGTAAAAATTTCCAAGTTGATTTGACTTAAGACTTTTTATACTTGTTTGAATTAGAATATTTTATAAAATCCATAAAAATACAGCACGTGTTCCCTAAAGATAAACTGGCTAATACAGAGGCCTAGGGTAGAACCAAACATGACTTGCAACATAAATCAATGAAATGGTTCCTAATAATATTCTGCTACGCGTACAGAGTGGAGCCTATCCTAATTGTTATCAGAGGCGCTTCATCCAGAAACAGATGGGAGCAGATTCAGAGACTCTGCGCCAAAAATTAGGTGGAGATTGAGATCCCTGAGGAGGAGGGGAAGGAAGGATTGTAGGAGCTAGGAGACTTGAGGACACCATGAGAGCAGGGCCCGCAGGGTCAACTGAACAGGGATCACAGGGGCTTGCAGAGCCTGAGATGACAATGCAGAGCTTGCATGGGTGTGAACAGGTCCTCTGCATGTCACGATTGTGTAGTTTGGTGCTCTTGTGCAAATTCTGGCATTGGAACTGGTGGATGTCGCTGACTCTTTTGCCTGCTCTTAGAACCCCTTTCTCCTAGCTGCCTTTCCTTGTCCAGCCTTGACATGAGGGTATGTGCCTAGTCTTGTAACTTGCTATTTCAAGTTGGTCTACTTTGGAGGCCTTCTCTTTCCTGGAGGGAAATGGAGGAGCAGTGGATCTTGGTGGGGAGGCAGACAGAAGGTTTCAGGAAGAGACTAGGAGGGGTGGAGGGAGGAGAAACTGTGGTGAGGATGTAATATATAAGAGGAGAATAAAAAAAAAATTTTTTTTTACAAAGGCCCACCAAAATCATGATTTTATCATAAGGAGCATTACAGTTTACTATGAAGAATATAAAATGGAGAGATTTTAATTCTTTTATATTAATTTCCTTCACCTATGAAGTTCTTCAAATGAGAATGTAGCACAAAATCTGAAAATCTCTCATGAACTGTTTTACTTACTTCTAGATCTGATAATAGTTCAACATTGTAGTTAATGTGCAGCTAAATGTCACATAAGTGTCACAGTTCTTCCTTTAAAGGATGGGTGTAATAGCTCTTCCTAGCTGAAATACATATTTGCATTTAATTAAACTTTAGCAAGCAGTTATTTACTCATTGGTTGTTTTCATATGCCAGAGTACCTAGGCAGCAGGTGGTGGCAATGTTCTCACCCAAGAAGCAGCGTGTAGCTAGAGCTGTAAGTAGGTATGATGAATTTGCTGTGAAGTCATTAGAAAAATATAGATAATCTATCCATAATTACGTGGAGGCTATTTTTGTCCTGATATCAAATTAAATTATGAACACCTGCACGTTTTCCTTGATACTCTGCTGAGAATTCCCAGAGTAATAAAATAATTTTATCCTAGAATCATGGTTGGTTTCTATCTTGATTAAAACTTGCCCTCACTTTTTTTTAATCAACTTTGTGGAAAGTTCTTGGGGTTTGAAAAAAAATTACTGTTTTTATTCTTTAGGCAAAACATAGAAAAATAGAATATTTCAAAATGAATCAAAAATATTCTCAGCTTAGTGACAGACACATAATTATATTTTGCTTTTAAGGATTGTTTTAAACATTAAACAGTGAGTGATCAGGGCACACAAGGGGCATCAAAAGTAATTTATTGGGCTGAATAAGTGAACATTTGATTATTATTTTTGTGATGGCTAAAGCTGGCCAAATAGTCACTGAGATGTTTAATGTCTTTTCCTTTAAAAAATTCTTTATAATCAAAACAGAATTATTTTGGCTCAAAGTTCCATAGGCTGAATTGGCAGATTATATCACAGTACAACAGCTGACATATCAGATTGGGAACACATGAAAGTGGCAGAGATATATATGGCAGGGAACTCCAGGCAAGAGGAGAGAAGATGCTGGGGAAGGGCAGATATCCTCCTTTAATATGAAAAGACTAAGACTTCTGTCAAAACACACATCAATTGTATTAAAAATACACTCAAAAATCATGTTTGTTTAAGAATAAAAAGATTGAATAATTTATTTTTAAAATATAATTAATACATGTTTGCTACAAGGACTAATCAGGAAAATAAATGAAATTAAAACAGCAACAAAATAACAAATTCCCTCACTGTAGCATGGTAAGCCACCAATGTCCACTATGTTTTATGACATGTGTAGATGTTGCTTATGGTCACATAGCAACACATTGGCTGTCCTGCTAGATGCACACAAATCCGCATTGCCACAGACCTCATGCATGGAATGCTGATGAACTCCAATTATCTCTATAAAACTGATGCTTCATGAGACTTAAAAAACACTTCATATTTATGATATTAATGAGTACTTTCCAGTGTGATTGATACCTGACATTCAAGACAAAATATTTAAAGTATTTAACCCCACTTTCCTAATAAATGTACATTCTTCCACTTGAGTTAAAAATATGAATTTTTTTTTGTACTATGGCAAAGGTACATTTTAAAGTAAGTTGTGTAAGCACAGCACAGCCAAACAGCAGTGAAAGAGAGTTAATATGTTAAGAAAGAAAAGCAGTGACTTAGGCCGCCTTCTTCGCAAGATGAATAGTTACTGCAGTGATCTGAAAAGCTGCTTCAAGACTGGACTGCCTCTCATGTACGTACATGATTAAAGATCAGCGGCACAAGACTGCTTCCTACACAGGTGGCACAGGGCACCCCCAAGTCGCCATACAGAGGATGCCCTAAGTCATTAGCCACACCAAGACAGAGGGACTCTGTGGCTTTCGTACAGCAGATCCAAAAGCTAGTTTTGACTTAAAATGTCTTAAATAAAAACTAACTGCTAATCTTTTATTTTTTTTTAAATGAAAGTAACTGTTCTTGCTGATGAGTTGATGGTCACTATTAAAAAACTTGGGTGAATCCTGATGGTTTTACATTAGAGTAAAGGCTTATATATATTTAAAAAGCTACACTCTACTGTGTGTGGATATTTATGTAAGGCTTCAATATTATTTTTAAATTTCAGTTCAATGATTTAAAATTTTTTAATTTTACTTTTTTACAATTATTTTATTTATTCTTTTCCTTTTATTGAAAATATATTCTTTTATCATATCATATATTTTTTTAATCACATAATATATCTTGATTACAATTCCTCTTCCTTCTATTGCTCTTAGTTTCTTACAATTCCCATCCTAATGGATCTACTCCTTTTCTGTCTCTCATTAGAAAAGAATAGACTTAGTTGATTACTATCTAGGCTACCTCAAACAGATACTAAAATTCAGTTGTATCTTAGGAATCGAGATGGTTTATACAATGCATTTGTTTGTCTTCAAGAAATATTGCTACCACATACTAAGTGCAAAGTAAAATGGCCAGTCCTCACCGCTGTTATTTTAAGTCAGGAGAGGTAAGTTTAACCATGCATATGGTGTTAATATATTACATGATTGGGGAATTAGTACAACATAAATACTTGTCTGATTTATGCAGGTGACTCAAATATTAACAAAAGATTTTTAGGAAAAGATATATACATAGTTTCCTGTTTTACCATAATTACATTTGTTTTCTTTCCATGTCAGCACTGGAACCTATCCTAAGTATTGTGTATATGTTTCTTGTAGTTTTCAGAAAGGTGCTATCACATAAATTAGCCTTTTCTTTAGCTTGTGAGACATTGTTCCATGGTGCAGCACAGGTGGGCCTTCAGCTCATAATCGTCCACGTTTGATGCCTGAGTGTTGTTATCAGAGATGTGTACCATCAATCCCAGTATCAATGTTCAAAACGTGCCATGTTATCAGTATGAATTGATAACATTATTTATTGTGGCTGATCTCTAACCCTCACAGTTTTCATTGGCTTCTGAGACACTCTACTTTGGTATGCTTACATACTGTGCTCCTCGTTTCTGTGGAATTGGTTTTATTCCACTTTCCTCTTTGGTTACTTTTTCTTAGGTTCTAAATTTTTCATCTTCAGAACAATACATGCCTTCATACTTGGTTTTTATTCCTCCAGATGATGTGTCTCATTCAGACAGAGACTGTAATTGTTATCTGTGCAAATACTTTCTTCAAACTTAGAGTCTATAAACCCTAAAATGCTTACATGGCATGTCTACTTTGATCTTAACGTGGCCAACTTTGTAGAACTAAGTAGCCCTATAATTTCCTACCCTCCCTGCTGCCAGACTTCACCAGTTTGTGAATGTTATCATAGTACTTCTCTGAGAAAAGACCATCCATAACAGACCCTTCATAGCCACTTTTTCAAACATCCAGTTGTGGATGCATTTCTCATTTCTATGGAGTTTACTTTGTTCCCCAGATGCTGGAGATGATAAATAGCTTACTGGTGCCATGTTTATAATAAAAGGTATGGTGACAAGCCATGTGAGGTCTTTAGAAATTAGTAAATAACTGAAGCAAAATTCTAAAATTACCAAAGCCCTTGGAATACATATTCTATAATATTATAATACAAAAGAAAATTCACAAGATTTCACTTAAATCAATAAATAGACATTAAGAAATTTTAACAGACTATAAACCTCTCATCTAAATATGATCAAATAAAAGTTTAGTATGTTCTCAAATAACAAAACAAATGGTACAGGCAACTGTCATGGTCTGAACCCTAGACCTTTGAGTTTTCCAGCTATGTGACCTTATTGAAGTGACTTGGTTTCTATGGCTGTGGTGTCATAAGCCATAAAATATTAATAACTACTGAGATGATTAAGGTAATAAAACAAAACCACTTAGTGTGTGTTTTCAGAGAAGGGTGATTGACAAGTATTGAGAACCATGCTTTCTTCACTGTTACTGTTATTCTGAGGAACATTGGCTTTGGTACTCCCATGCATTACTTTGTGGAACTCACTTCAATCTACATGCTATATATAGCTCATAATTATCAGTTACCAAGATTTTTTTTAAAAATCCTGCCTTATTGAACCTTTCTACATTAAAGAAAGTCTTGTGGCCCCAGTAACAATTTTCCTTATTCTTAATTGAATGCATGGTTAAGATTTAACTATGTGTGTAAGTTGTATATTATAAACCCTATATATACATATATAATTTGAAAAGTTAATATATTTAAAAATTTATATATTTTATTTTGTATGTATAGGTATTTTGCTCACATACGTACGTATCTGTGTTCCATGTGCATGTAGTGACCACCAAGGCCAGCAGAGGGAGGATGATCTCCTGGAACTGGGAATCATTGTGACCTGCCCTTGGGTGCTGGGAATAAAACCTGGGTTTTCTAGAAGAGCATCAAGTACTCTTAACCATTGAATAATTTCTCCAGCACCCAATATATTTTCTTAAAATTGTATATTATTCATGGTTAAATCATGTTACTTCCTCATCATTTTCTCTATCTACAGTATTACACAGATAGCACTTTTTCAAGAATTGGCCAAATATTTAAATTTCAAGCCTTCATAAGTTTATATTAGAGGGAATATGTGGTATATAGATTGCACTTTTCTCTACTGAGATGATCCAATGAATATACATTTCTTCCAAATATGTGACAATTATACTCTATTTAAAACTGCAAAAACTTAGATAAAATGTGAACATTTGAAGTACCCATTTCTTAAATAAAATGTAATTTCATGCATTTCCATGAATTCCTGTCTTAAAAAATAAAAACAAAGGAAGACAGGCATAGGCCACAGGCCAGACATGCTGCTGGACAGTGCAGGTCAGGCCAGCACTACTGTGACATGCTATGAAGAGAAGTGGAATTGCAGATGCATGGGCAGTAAGGAATAGCTTGATGTGAGAGGGCTGTGCTGCCACCTGAGGCGATGGCGATGACTGGGCTCATGCTTCCCCAAAGGGCTATGTCTGGGTCTGTGCCCTATCACAGCAGGGGTTTGTGTCAATGCCCATGGCTTGTATTATCATCCAAAGCCATGTGGTGGTAGCCCCTCTCCTCACTGGTCACCTGATAGTGGCACAGCAGTGATGTGGGCATGAGAGAGCTAGCCCTGCCCCTCGCCAGGATGACACTGGAGAGCTTGCTTAGGTGGTCTAAGTACAGCAGAGATGTCCCTGCCCATCACCTGGGCAGTGCAAGAAAACTGCCCTGGTGGCATGAGCTTAGGAGCGCTGAAATACTGACGAACTCAGCTACCACTCAAGCCCAGATCCAAAGCTCTAAGATGGCCCACCTCAATGTCTACACCATCTATCAACTGCCGGGAACAAATGAAGGGGTCAGTCTTGTAGATCCAAGGCTGCAGGATGTTTTAATGGAGACTTGGTGAGGGTTTAGTATTGATGTTGTAGCAGAAGCCAGAGGTCTTGAATGAGACCAATCATTCATTGCAATGAACATTTGCAAATAAAGCTGTTTGGACAAAAGGATAGGTTGTGTGGCATATAGTGACACACTGTAGCTCCCATGCAAGTTGCTTTTTTAATTTTAATTTTAAATTTTCTTTTGGGATGGAGGTTACAAGGGTGAAGGGTAGATATTGAAGGAGTGGGAAATAAATGGTATTGGGGTACATGATGTGAAATTCACAAAGAATCAATAAAAATTATAAATAAATTTGCTTTCTGTTAAATGTATTATAAGCACAATAAATTAACATGGCTAATTCTTCTATGAAGTCTCAACTGAATAAGACTTTTGCTACCATATATACAAACATAGGTGTGTAAGCTAAGTTATATGAAGCAAAGTATTTTCCATGAGAAATCCAGTAAGTTAAATGTAAGTTTGGTGTCCCTGGCCTGTGTGCTGGTCTGGCCTGTTTGCTGATCCTTTTTCCAATCCACGTGTGCTCGAGCTCTGTCTGAACCTGTTGTCCCTCTCATCCTCTCTGCCTGCCTGTCTCCTCCTCCCATGGAAGGTCAATTAGAAACACAGTAATCCAGGTGGAGTCCCCTGGTCTGCATCCTGAATTCCAGGCCCAGGATGGCTCCATCCAGTCTATCTCAAGGTTAATCTCAGGGAGTCCTGTGTCCAAAGGCAAAGTCCGCTAAGACCTGTGACAAAGCTTACAATCCTTCCCACATAAGTTAATATGAAAAATGGGAATGGAGATGGGCAAGTTTTTAAAATACATTTTATTGAAAGTAATTTTTCATAGAGTCTAGTCTGATCAAGGCTTCTCCTACACCACATCCCCCCAGAACCACCTCCACCTCACCACTCCACACCTTCTTTCCCTTTCTATTTATAAAACAAACAGGAAAATTAAAAAAAAAACAACAGAAATTTTTTTCTCCTTTTTAATTTTTTAAAAATATGACATTTTTTATTAATTTATTCTTGTTACATCTCAATGGTTATCCCATCCCTTGTATCCTCCCATTCTCCCCTCCCTCCCATTTTCCCCTTATTCCCCTCCCCTATGAAAACCTCAGAATTTACAAAGAAAAGCAAGGCACAGGAAACATAACAACAAGAACAATAACACACTACACACACACACAGACATACACACACACACACATACACACACACACACTCAATTACTTAAAAGGTCATGGAAATTTTCCTGTAGAGAAGGAAATTGGAAAATTTGACTTACATTGGTAGGGCAGAGTAGGACCAGTAGCTCGTAAGTGTCCACAGTTTGGGCAAGACCCTGGTGGCAGGAAAGGCATGGGGCAGTTCTTTGCCTAATTATCAGTGTCATCATGATACAGGAGAAGTCATCTGTCCCTCATCATTTTCTTTCACAATCTTAGGGTTGCCCCTATAAGCTGACATTATGTCCATCATGGGAAGCTTTTTCATTAAATACTTTAAAAAATTAATTCTTTTTTACATATAGATTTATATTATTACACACACACACATGATTATAATAAAATACATACAGCAGGGGAACAACAAAACAATCAAGAATTATATAAATGTTTCATTCATAGTGTTGACTATTTATATTTGGCAACCTTGAAGAAAACATCTTTCTTATCTTGGTGAGTCTAAATTTCTGAATGTAAATCAATATCTATCATATCTCATCTCTATCAACTTAAAACATCTATCTAGACCTAAAAAATCTTTTTTTGTTAATTTATTGATTTTTTACATATACCTTTATGTATATATACCTTTATATTATTACACATGTATACAATAAACTACCTACAGTAAGAAAAAGCATGAAACAATCAGAAATTATATAAATGTTACATTGATAGTGTTTTGGCTATTTGTATTTGGCAGCCTTGAAGAAAACATCTTTCCTATCTTGGTGCATCTGAAATTCTAAATGTAAATCAATATCTATCATGTCTCCTCATTATCAACTTAAAACATCTATCTAGACCTAAGAACGTCTTACCCCCTAAACAATTAAACTTCATTATAAAACTAAACTATTTGGTCTTCAACCCCATCAGAGACTTGAGAAGGAATAAAAATTAATTACCCTAGTAAGCAGCAAGTGCAGGTTAGCAGCTTCCAAAGTGAAAAATAATGACAGAGACAGTTTGAAGCCCGAACAGTCACCCAAAACTCTCTATAACATTTGAGCATCATCTTCAACTTTTTTACCCAGTATATCTGATAGACATATTTATGAGGCAGGAACTATTGAAGACTTGCTTACCCTGTCTTGGCTTGACTCTGCCTGCATCTAGGCTTGCCCATTTTTAGGCAGAATTGTTGCAGTGGCCAAAATGAGGGCATTTTGTTCAGTGGCTGGTTTGCTACATTTGAAGCCATCTCCATGAGGAGGTTCTTTGATGCTCATCATCTTCTTTGAGGTAGGCTGTGTGTTGCCAGTAGTTAACCTGTCTTACTGCCAATGAATCTTTAGAATAATAAAAATATCTTTAAATGCCGTATTGTGTAGGTCTCTGAGGTTTTTGAAGATCTTATCTATTTCACATTATCTATTTATAAAATCTTATATATATATATATATATACACACACATACACACACATATATATTGTGTGTGTATGAAGAATAATCTTAAATTTGAATTCTATACCAATGTATCAAAATTAAACTTATATTGTATCAACATACAAAATTCTGTACCAGAGAATTAAAAATAACCTTGCGAGTAACAATTAAGGCCTTAAGTTGAGGAGTAGATTCAATAATCTACTTTTTGTATATATTTCCATACTCCCCCTTCTTTCTTTTCAACCCCTATCTCCAAACCTAAGAAAGAAAGATAAAGAGAGACATTCCTGAATCAAACCTCATTTTCTCTCTGAATAAGACCAATAATAACTTTCAATGAAATTAAACCTCTATAGCCCAAGAAAGCCACCAAAAACCTACCCAACCACCTTAATGGAAATGGAGTGTCAGTCTCTTCAAGTTTCTTCCATCTGATTTGGGACAAATAATACCTTTGTAGGGGCCCAAATAAAATTGGGGAAATGGTTAAACAAACTAGGAATAGCATTTGTGGTCCAGTTTCAAATGTTCAGAAATTCCAGGCTTAATAAAAGTCCTGTGTATGATAATCTGAAATGCTGGACCAATTGGGATTGGAAGCTTTCTTCGAACGTGTCCTGGGAGTTATCCTGTTCTGATGAGGAAGAGCAACTGAGGCATTTGGTGCTGGAACATGAAGGGTGCAGGATGTCAGAGTCTAGCATTCTGGGAGGAATGAATCCTGTCAGGTCTGATCCAGTGTCAGTGTCCTGTCCTTTTGTTCTGAAAACATTTAATTTCTCACAAGCATTACATAGTCCTAAAATTATAAATGTATGGTGTGTGTGTGAAGCACAGAACAATTAAGGCTAGTTTTCTGCTCTTTGTATGAGCAGAAAGAAAAGATGTCTCTAAATCTTTATTCATGCCAGAAGAAGAAAGGCATCTAAAAAGTCACAGGGATTGTGTAACCAACAAGAAGCATCGTCTATGCATGGCATTCATATCTCAGCCAGTCTCAGAGCTATTCCCATGTAGTGGGATTAGTAATATAAGTTACCTGCTTGTTCTGCAGTTTGAATTCTTTATATCTCGATTGTAGCCCCCTCTCTCTTTGCCTCCCAGTCCCACCTTCCCTCCCTCATCTCCTTTCCCTCCCTCCCCTAGTGCTCAGAAAGGAGAGCAGTCCTCCCCTAATATCTGACCTCAGCCTATCAAGTCTCATCTTTACAACTTGTATCCTCTTCCTCTGTGTCCTGGTAAGGCCGCCCTGTGAGGGGGAAGCGATCAACATTGCGGAGGGGGGGGTACAGCCTATGTCAAAGCAATTCTTACTCCCCATATTGTGGGAGGCACAGGATGCTCTACTGTCTATCTCCTACATGTGAGAAGAGTGTCTAGGTCCTCGCCATGCATGGTCCTTCTTTGCTGCATCAGTCTCTGCAGCACCCGCCAACTCCACCCAGATTTTTAAAATGTATTTTTTTCTTTTTTTTTGATTAAAAAATAAAATGTATTTTTATTTATTATAATTTATTCACATTACTGCCTGATTGTTATCTCCTCCCTCTTATCTTCCCATTCTCTCCCACCCTCCCTCTTCTGCCTATTCCCTTCCCCTAGACGTCTGGCAACAGCCTATTAGTTTTCATCAGAATAACCCACATCCCCTTCGTCTGTGTGCCCACTAGACCATCTTGCCAAGGAGCAGTGACCAAATCGTGGGCACCCGAGTGCATGTCAGAGGTTCAGCAGCAGTTTCAGCTTCTTCCTCACATGGAGAATCAGCAGTCCATTGGGTACATCTGAACAGGGTCTTGGTTCTTTGCATTCATTGTATTTAATGGGGGGTGGTTTAATTTTGTTTTTTGGGGGATCTGAGATATGCAGAGAGATATACTGATACCCTTTGTGTATTTAAAACTGATTTTTTCTTAAAAAAAAATACCAGGATCTGTATTATATTTTTAACAAAGCACTCAATATCAGACTAGAATTGAAGAGTAGAAAATTTTGCCTACATTAGCCCTAACCATTGGTTAGATGGTTTAATCACAGTGTCTGTTGAAAGTTTTTTAGAAATGACAGATAATTTAATATGAACTGCTTATAATGTTCTATTCAAATCATTTTACAGAAATGCAATAGAACATTGCGAGGCAATTTGACACCAAAATCAAAACAATCTTGTATAGTGTGTCATATTTCTGTGTCTCCTTCATCACTTAAGAAAATTTGGCAATACATGCCTTCACTTATTTTCTTATAGATCTTAAATTTAGCTATATTTCCTGTTCTGGGCTTTCTTTCTGTTTTTTTTTAATATGACTGAATTCAATAGCTTTATACCATACTATATAGCAATGACCACACACCATGATGGGAACAGCTGTTGTTTAAGACACTTGCTATATGATTTATATTTTATGTCAGTGATTAAAGAAATTTCATCACTGTTTATCTTTCTACACCCAAATGGCTATTTTCACTTTGGAAGAAACAGCTGTGTTGACAGCACATTTTTTGTTTACACTGGATAAGAGAACTCCCAACGGGATGCTAAAGCAGGGATACATTTTTTTTTTTCATCTCAGATTCTGTGTATCTGTAATGGCACCATTTAGCTTGTTGCTCTGGCTTGGGACTATGAGCAGCATTCCAAGACTCATTTCATTTTCATTTATTTCCCCCCCCAAAAGATTCTCTGGACAGTATATTGAGGAAAGAAATCCCCTTGGGAAACAGTGTATGAGCACTGCTAACTCACTGGGAGTGGGACAAGACAGACACAGATACTACAGCACATGCTGCCATGCTGTGCTTTTCACTTGGTGTGAAGCAAACTGTATTGAATCTCTGTATGGGAACATTTAGTCTAAGGAGAAAAATTCAAACAGTTCCATACATACAGAAGATGGAAGAAAGTTCTAATAGTAAAGCTTTGGTCATGTCTGAGAGTTTTGCATCACCTCTTTAAAGAAAAAAAAAAAACCCACTGCCTTAATCTCCAGAGTACTTAGGACTACAGAGAACAGATATTGGAACATTTGGGATGGGAGGTGGGGGTGGGGTCGGGAATGGAGTGAGAGAAAACCTTCTCTGAGGGTGAAACGGCAACTGTTAGATGATATTCAGTGAAACAGCTTATGCACATCTTTATTGATGAAGATGCTCATTTCTCTCTCTTTCTCTGTCTCTGTCTGTCTCTGTCTCTGTCTCTCTGTCTTTGTCTCTGTCTGTCTGTCTGTCTGTCTGTCTGTCTGTCTGTCTCTCCCTCCCTCCCTCTCCCTCCCTCCCCCTCCCCCCTCTCCTCTCATGTGTGTGTATGTGTGTGTATGAGTTTGTTCCAAGTGAGAGAGTACTACATATAAATCTTGGGAAACAGGGAGTCATCTTGGGGGTGAATATATCCCATTGGTTGGGTGCGGCTGGCTTGCTGGTGATGCTCTATTTTCATCTAGGTGCCTGCTATGACACTGACTACCAGTGACCACCTGGTTGGGGTTGCCATTTTTACATGTTCCAAGGCAGGCTCAGAAACAGGGAGGGAACTGTCCCACTTGAGCTGGTCTCAGGATGAGATTTTAAATCTCAGGTTTGAGATTTCCAGGGTTTGGATCTGCTCCACTGTAGTGGATATAAACATGTTTTTGTTTTGATTCCATGTGTGGGATGTGAAACAGACTTGTGTGAGGGTATGCAGTGTTTGTCTGCTGGAAACAGACTTGTGAGAGAACATGTGGTGTGAGGAACTGCCTCTTGTGGGGTCATAGTCTTTGCCAGCTGATAAACATCCTAGTATAGAGTCTGAGAGAATACATACGTACACACACACACACACACACACACACACACACACACACACACACACACACACACACACAC
>OU015752.1:78352855-78375714 GCA_907169655.1 Acomys percivali | reverse complement strand
CACACACACACACACACACACACACACACACACACACACACACACACGAGCCCAAACCAAGAGGCTTGGTTTTTTGATTTTGGCAGTGCTTCCCACCATTTTCCTGTGCATCACCCCATTTCTTTTTTTTTTTTAATTATTTATTTATTTATTCTTGTTACATCTCAAACGTTATCCCATCCCTTGTATCCTCCCATTCTTTCCTCTCTCCCATTTTCCCCTTATTCCCCTCCCCTAAGACTGTTCCTGAGGGGGATTTCCTCCCCTTTTATATGCTCATAGAGTATCAAGTCTCTTCTTGGTAACCTGCTATCCTTCCTCTGAGTGCCACCAGGTCTCCCCCTCCAGGGGACATGGTCAAATATGGAATACTACTCAGCTATAAAAAAGAGAAATTCCTGAAATTTGTGGACAAATGGATTGAGCTAGAAATGATCACAATGAGTGAGTTAACCCAGAAGCAGAAAGACTCAAATGGTATATACTCACTTATATCTGCATACTAGCCCAATGGGCATGTCCCATGAAAGCCTTCACTTACCAGGAAACTGGGACAGAGGGAAGGACATCCTATTGAGACTCTAGATGAGAGAAGCATGGGAGAATAGCAAAGTAGAAGGATCCAGAGGGTCCTAGAAACCTACAAGTAGAACATTATGATAGGCAGATTTGGGCCCGGGGTCCTGCTCAAACTAAGGTACCAGCCAAGGACAGTACAGGGGTGGTAAACTTTAAACCCCTACCCAGATCTAGCCAATGGACAGAACAGTCTCCACAGTTGAGTAGAGAGTGGGGTCTGACTTTCACACGAACTCTGGTGCATCACTCCATTTTGAGACGCTCCAGGGATCACTTCGAGATTCTGGATTCCAGCTGCTGTGGTTGCAGTCACCTTTGCTGAATTGCTGGTTTGCATTTTAATTGGTCTGCTGGAATCCTGATGATGAAGAGTGAAATTGTTCCAAGAAACTGAGTCTAAAAAGATCTACTTGTCCTGTTTGCTTTAATCTCTTTTCTCTCTTATCTAGGGTAGGTGTTTTGGAAGGGAGGAACGGGCATTAAAGAACCGCAAATAAAGCATGTTTGAAAAAGTTCAGAGCCTACACTCCACCTAACCAGTTCTAAGCCAATTCTTCTGGTGGCACAGCCCTCATGCCCCAAGGTACTGTGTTACAGGAATTTGTGTGAGAATTAATTTGTCCTTAGATATATTTGGAGCATTTGGTAGGCTCCCAGTTGTCCTATCACTCTCAAATGTTTGATGAAAATTGCTTTTTTGTAAGTATTATCTTTTAAAAGTAACATCATAGTTTATGACAAAACAAATTGTTTTCATGAAAAACATAGATAACTAAATTACCTATCTTTACATTTCATGAATTTATTGATTAAGACAGTCATCTCCAATGAACTAACTTGATAATCCTGTTGAAAAGAAATTGACCATGAATATAGGTGCCACTTTTAAAATTTCTGTTTCTGTGGACTACAATACATTTTAAATCAATCCCACTCGAAACTATGATTATAGTTTGTTTAACAAGTAGTGGTATGTGCTAGGGCATTAGTTCAGTCATAAAGTACTTGATTTGTGAGCATCGGGACTTCAACCCTGAACCCATGGGAGTAAAGACAAAAGCCTGGAATGGTAGCACGCACTTGTAATCTCAGCTCTGGGGAGGCAGAGACAAGATAGATCTCTGAGTTTTATTGGCCAGCCAGATTGACCTTCTGTGGGAGGTACAGACCAAGGAGAGACCCTGTATCTGCAAAATAAAGCAAAACACACATACTTTTACAAGCAAATTTATGCACAAGAATTTCTGAAATATATTTCATTTTTCATATCTATCAGAGAGTCTACATCTTATGATTCCAAACAGTTTATGAAGTAACACTGTTGGGAGAAATAAAAATGGTTTTTCCTGATGGAGAGATACTGAGTATATTAACCACACTTCAAGGTAGAACTCATGTATCTGAGTAGTTGGCCATCAAAAATCAGACTTCAATTTTCTTATGAGCTTCTTTTATTTTTATGGTCTATATTTTTGTCTCTTTGGTTTTGGTTTTGTCTTCTTTTCTAATAAAAGAGAAAAAGAACATGAAGATGGTCAGGGAGTAAAGTAGGGAGTATCTGGAAGATGTGGATCAGGGAAAATATGGTCAAGATACACGTTATGAAAATTTAAAATATAAGTTAAAAAATGTCAGAAACTGAATTGTTGTAAAAATAAGTTTCCTTACTAAAAAGGCAAGCCTTCAAGAAACATAGAGATAGTTTAAGAGGAAATGTTGAAAGATAGTATGTAGTGCCTAACTAATATTTTTCTTGGCAGATTTCAGAAATATCCATATAATCTCTCCCCAATCAGATGATAATGTTTTATGCAGAATTAAAATTAATTTGTTTGGTATATTATCCATGAAGCTATTTATTTATATTTTTATTTGCTCATATCTCATATAGCAATGAAAGGACTGGGACAGTAAGGGGGATCTCTTGACTTTTGAACACGATAGTTTATTTCTTTATTATTATTTTTCTTTTTTTTACATATACATTTATATTATCACACATATATACAATACACGACCTACAGCAAGAAGAACCACGAAGCAATCCTGTGTGGGCCTCAATGCATATTAACTGCCCTCTCAAGAACTGTTGCAGTTTTAATCCATTGTTCATGATTGTTTGGGAGACATAAAATAGTAACCAATGAACGGCTTGCAACCGCCTATCAACCTGCAGAACCACACACTGTGCAATTGCTGTTATGCTGGAGAGTAGCTCAACATCTGCTTGCAGTTTGATGGACAGAGAAGATCACTCTGGCTTTGCTGTATATACCTAAGCTAAAGCACATGAAGTCACAGTATGATGAACTATTTGGTGAATTATTATGAGGCAGCCATGTGTTTCCAAAGAAGGGAGCATAGCGGTTAAAGATATCCTTATTGCTACTCTACAGCCATTATCTCTCTGCTTCTCCAATATTGCTTAAGGATTTGCAATGTTTAAGAAACATCAAACTCATACATTAACCCTGACTATGGGAACAGGCAGAGTTTGAGTCATTTGTCTTCTGATTTTTTTTCTTATTTATGGTTTGCTGGGCTGTTGTAGAGAGGATGCTCTACTGAAGGCTACATCTTCTGTGGGGTAGGCCTCATCTGTAGGTAGAAGTGTCTGCACGGCTCTGAAACAGCTCACTTCCTTCGTCCTTTCATACCTATCAGCGATACCTGCTTCACTATGCTACTGAAGTCAGTGATTTTCCTGCTTGCTTAACTATTTTAATTTTGCTTTCATGTTAATAGACATTTATTAAACTCTATAAATCATTTCTTTGGTTTCATTTTTTGAGAAGGGTGTCTCTCCACATTGTCCAGACTAATGCCTAGCTTCTGAGATCATGTGATTTGTGTGTTAGCTGCCTCTGGTGTACACTGCTATGCATGGCTTGTAATCACTTCTTGTAAGCATGCATTTCTTTTCTTTTCATGATCTGTGCTAGGGGCAGCACAGAACACATTCCTGAGAGCTGAGCCAACTGGAGCTCTGTGACTTTGTGATGACAAAAAGGAATTGTAGCTGCCTCTTCTAAGGATACTAGCAAGGATATGTAACCCAAAATCCAACTTTAGGGAATGAAAAAAAAAGAGTAATGTGCATCTTGGAATTCTACTAGTTAATGGCTCTGGCTGTTAACTTTTGGTTACTGAGATAAAACCAAAGGAAAACTAAGGCAAGTGTGTTTGTTTTGTCTCAAGTTTTAAGAATTTCTAATCTATGATATTTTTACTTGATTGATGCTCACCCCCTGTCTGCTTGTAGCAGAGAGAAAGACAGAAAGGAGCTAGGATGTCCTATTAGGATAAGCCCAAGTGGAATCTTCTTCCTACTAGATCCATCTCCTGGTGTTAGTTGCATTCCCACACTGGCATCCGAACATGAACCCACAGTGGGTTAATCCACTGAGAAACTCAGAGCCCTCATTATTCACTCATTTCCTAAAAGTCACACTTCTGGATTTGGCAAGAGGATCACGCCTTCAACACCAGAGCCTTCATGGGGAATGGTTGATATCCAACTCATAACAAAGGTCACATGTGGGTTCTTTACATGCGATGACAACTGTGCACTCACTGGAAAGTTAACGTTTTGCCATCAGCACTTGGAGTGCCATGAACACTCAGATTGTATCCTGCTAAAGAGAGGCTGGGGCTCAAAAAGACTAAGGCTTATTGAACAACAAGGTCCAGTGAAATATGGGAAAATGCCTAGAAACTGTGTGCTTCCTGGAGATAAAGGATAATATTCAAACCTGTGGATATCAGAACTTCACTCTGTGACTATAAATACATATTTACTTTTTACATAGTAAGAGAGAGGAGGGTTTAGATCACTGATGATTATGACAAGAACCTTGCAACTCCCTCAAGGTTTTGTGGGTTAGCCCACTCAGAGTTCATTAACATACAGCAATTCATCTTAATTACATAAGCTCTACATCTAATTTGGTTCAGGGAAGACTTTCTGCTTCATTTAGAAATGCTTCTTGATTGCCATTGTGGTGACATAGATTACATATAATTTGCCCCTTTAATCTTGATAAGTGTGAAGTTTACTTACATTCTTTTATATCAAAACCATCAGTAAGTTGTGAGAGCTCCCCCCCTACTGAAACACTTTCATTAAACATTAACAACTAACCAGTCATCTGGAGATCAACTTTGGATTATTAAATAATCAATAAATATCAAGGGGCTGGAGAGTAGCTCAGTTGGTAAGAGTACTTGCCATGAAAGGATGAGAATGTTCATTCGATTCCCAGAACCTATGTTAAAAGCCAAAAATGGTGGTGTGCATTTGTGCTCCTAGCACCAGGGAGGAGGAAACAGTCACTATCCAGCCAGCCTCACCCAAGTTCTGGGCCAATAAGAGACTCTGCGTCTGAGAAACAAGAGGAGTGGCTGCAGAAGAACAACACCTGAGATTGTCCTCCAGCCTCCATATACACGCATACACGTGTGCACCTGCACACACAAGAACACATATGACCAGAGACCCCCGTTCCACACCACACGCCACACCACACCACACGCCACACCACACCACATCACAACACACACACACACACACACACACATACAATATTTATATTATTATCTTCCATCTCACCTTATATGAAGAAATGCGTATAGCTATAAAAGGTTGCGAGTTCTCGTTTATATCTGACTTGATTTATATTACTTGTGAAGCTATGGTGGATTTTTTAAAGTTTTCTTTTTTTCCTAGAGATATATTTTACCCTTAGGCAAAATAACATTTTCAGAGAGTAATGGGTACAGTCTGAAGAATGTTCTTAATTTCTTCTTGATAGCCACAGGATGCTGATGTTTAAAATTTAGAATCAGTTAGATAAGCTGTCTTTAAACATCTCTTTAAAAAAAAATTTATTTATTTATTATGTATACAGTGCTCTGGCTGCACATACACCTGCAGGCCAGAAGAGGGCATCAATCACATTATAGATGTTGTAAGCCACCGTGTGGTTGCTGGGAACTGCACTCAGGACCTCTGGATGAGCAGACAGTGCCTTTAGCCTCTGTTAGCATCTCTTTATTTTATGAACTTTCCTTCATGTAGAGCAATGTCAGAGCCAGCTGTATACTCCAGATACTAGAGAACATGGGATGTATTCCTAAGCTATAGACAGTGACCCAGGAACCTCTGCACACATATGTTGACCATGTGCCTCATAGTTATCATAGGACTGGACTCTTCAGGGTTTTTCCTGGCCCTGCTGTTAAGTCCTGTTCTAGCAATGCCCCTGGAAGCAAATCTATCCCAGAGGGACAGTTCTCTGTGGAATTACGTGGTATAAAACTGGTATAATAGTGCTGACATAATTACTTGAGGGGAAATGTTGATACATATCAGACACAAGATGAGTTCAGACTTCTAAGATGGCCATTCTTGCTTCTGACACACTAGCCTGAACCACAGTATAAGGGTATATTTTGGTTCTTGCCTATCTGAGTTGTGCTCATATTGCTGTGAGCTGCAGTGGGCTGGGGCAATGGGGTTGGGGATGACTATCTTTGGCTCTGTTCATGAGCTCTGTACACAACCATCTCACACTGTGCATTTCATTCCACATGCAGGCTGCCTTTCTCCACCGCAGACTTCATAGATTATCTTCCTCCAACTCCAGTCACTCTTTCCACGAGTGTTCTTTTTAAATGCACAGTGGGTTGGTAACTTCCAAGATTTTAAGTTATGTAGGGGAGGTGATGGACAGTCTTATACAAATGGGACTAGTGTTCCTTTCGGCCTGTTCACCCTAAAAGCCATTCCACTGACGTTTCGAATGTCACCAATGCAGCGAGGAAATGCAGAGAGCTCAAGAGCTGTCATGGTTACAGCTTGCTGTGTAAAATGTGTATTCTATAAAATTTCAAAAAGTGAATTTGTCATTACCAAAATATAAATTATTTCTGTTTTTATCATCTTCAAGTAAATTTGTGTTTTTATTATTGTCCACATAACACAATAATATCCTTTAATATAATCATTGGAAGCCAGTATTTGTGATGAATGGTGCAGATTCATAAGAACAAGGTAAGCCACATTAAGTAAATGCTATTAACTTGCTTCAGAGGCAAGAAGATTTACACTCTTAAAATGAAAAACAGCTTGCTATGCATGGGGATAGTAGACAAACACAAAACAAACTCTATATTTTGTTTTGTGGGGTTTTTGTTTAATTGATTTTGCTATTGTTCCTTTTTTGTTTCGATTTTAATTTTTGTGTTTTATGGGCTTTTGATAAAGAGCAGGAGAGAGAAGAGAAGAGAAGAGAAGAGAAGAGAAGAGAAGAGAAGAGAAGAGGAGAGAGAGGGAGAGAGAGAGAGAGAGAGAGAGAGAGAGAGAGAGAGAGAGAGAGAGAGAGAATAATCTTTGATAGGCAGAGAGGTAGGGGAAGAGTTCAGAGATGGGGAAATGATCAAAATATGTTGTATGAAAAATTTAATTAATAATAAAATAAACCAAAACCCAAAATATAAGTAGTCATCTCACAGTGAATAATAACCATATTCTAAGTTTTCACATAGAAAACTAGATTTGAAGGTGACATTTCCAGAAAAATTTCAGATATGAATAAATGATGTCTAAACACAAGCCATGGGCCAAATCTGAGATACTTTTGCCTCCTTATTCTTTATTTACTCTTCTTAATATTTATATGAAGCAAAAATAACTATAACTTACAGGTAAATTGTTTATTAATTCAGGAAGTATATTTGTTTCGTATACTCTATGCCCCAGAATTTGCTCTGTCAGAGTGAACTGTGCTCATTGCCTTCAGGGTTCCTTTTGGTTTTGGAAAATGAAGAGGACAGTGGTTGAGCAGGTGATCGAAGGGGAGAGAGAGTGTGTCCATCCCTATCAGTTTGCAATTATGTGAATTCTGCCCAGGTAGACAGGGAACGAAACTGTAGCTATGCCTTGGAAGTCTGTACCCTTATAATCAGAGGGCCCATTGTGGCTGCCTTTGGGTCTTTTCACAGTATCAGAACTGAAGCTTGGTGGAGTGTTTTTAATGTTTTCCATGCTCACCAACAAACATACTAAGAATCCAGTAATGGGAAATGGAAGAGAAATATTATTCTAGAGAGTGAATTGTGGTGTGTGATGAAATGAAAGATGTGCCAAAGAAGTGAAATCGATAGAGACAACACAGTGAAAGGGGGACTATAAAAAACTTTAATATCCATACTGTAAACTCACCAGCTGCTATCCTCACTTGGATCTCATGACTCCATTCTCTCTCTGGAGTATGATCACTCACTTGCTTTAATACTTAAACTTCCATCTAAAGTGTTTGTGTTTCTCAATATAATTTTTTCCCTTCAGAGAACAAGAGCCAAGGAGAAAACTTCACCAGGCAACACAATGACATGTATTTTAAAGGCAGATCAGAGAAAAGTATATTTAATGAAGAAATAATAAATATTTTTTCCCATTGTTTAAAGAAGAACATTTTACTAGCTTAATTAAAGTGTTACAAATATTATATTATGCTAAATTAATACTTGTGTGCAAGGAAATTTAATTTAAGAAAAGGAAATATTAAGTTTTATTTTGTTTTTTTTATTAATTTATTCTTGTTACATCTCTATGGTTATCCCATCCCTTGTATCCTCCCATTCTCCCCTCCCTCCCATTTTCCCCTTATTCCCCTCCCCTATGACTGTTCCTGAGGGGGATTTCCTCCCCCTGTATATGCTCATAGGGTATCAAGTCTCTTCTGGGTGACCTGCTGTCCTTCCTCTGAGTGCCACTAGGTCTCCCCTGCCACTGGGACAGAGGGGAGGACATCCTATTGGGACTCTAGATGAGAGAACAATGGGAGAATAGCAATGTAGAAGGATCCAGTGGGTCCTAGAAACCTACAAGTAGAACATTATGATAGGCAGATTTGGGTCAAGGGGTCCCGCTCAAACTAAGGCCCTAGCCAAGGACAATACAGGCGGTAAAATTTAAACCCCTACCCAGATCTAGCCTATGGACAGGACAGTCTCCACACTTGAGTGGAGAGAGGGATTTGACTTTCTCATGTACTCTGGTGCCTCACATTTGAATAATAAATATTTTAACTGTTTAATACAAACATCATGTTATAAACCAGTATTATGATTTATTTAGAAGTAGCTGTGTGCATGGGAACCAGTGGATATAGATGCTTGTTGCAGAATCCTGGTGATCTGCATTGCATTTCCAGAGCCTGTGTAAAGGCGGAAGAAGAGAACCAACTCCACAAAATTATCCTGCAACTCCCACATGAGAACCATGGCAGCATCCTTTTTCCCATGCACAAATAATAAAAAATTGGGGCTGGAAAGATAGTGTTGACGAGCAATAGTTTCTCTTCCAGAGGTCCTGAGTTCAATTCCCAGGAATCACATAGTGGCTCATAACCATCTGCAATGGTCTCTTATGCCTTCTTCTGGCATGCAGGAGTACATGCAGATAAATAAGTAAATATTTAGGCTGGGCGTGGTGGCACATGCCTGTAATCCCAGCACTCAGGAGGCAGAGGCAGGCCGATTGCTATGAGTTCGAGGCCAGTCTCCTCTACAAAGTGAGTCTTGGACAGCCAAGGCTACGCAGAGAAACCCTGTCTCAAAAACAAAAACAAAAACAACTGATGCCTGAAGACAAGTGTCACACCACTAGTATTACTGGAGCAGCAGTGAGCATGGCAATAACTAGCAAATGTTTAATAATAATAGTAACAATTTAAGTTCAAGTCATATGCATATGAATATGAATGTGTGTATGCACCAAGAAATGGTATTGAAACTTCCTATGGTAAGACACCAGTATGTACTTTTATCTCTTTATATTCCATCTGAAAATAAGTTTAAAATAGATTAGTGCATATTAATGTTTTTTAATATATATATATCAAATATGGGGCACCAGAGTTCCTGTGAAAGTCAGACCCCACTCTCCAATCAACTGTGGAGAATGTTCTGTCCATTGGCTAGGTCTGGGTAGGGCTTTGAAGTTTACTGCATGTATTGTCCTTGGCTGGTGCCATAGTTTGAGCAGGACCCCTTGACCTAGATCTGCCCATCATAATGTTCTTCTTGTAGGTTTCTAGGACCCTCTGGATCCTTCTACTTTGCTATTCTCCCATGCTTCTCTCACCTAGAGTCCCAATAGGATGTCCTCCCCTCTGTCCCAGTTTCCTGGTAAGTGAAGGCTTTCTTGGGACATGCCCCATGGGCTAGTGTGCAGATATAAGTGAGTATATACCATTTGACTCTTTCTGCTTCTGGGTTAACTCACTCATTATGATCATTTCTAGTTCAATCCATTTGTCCACAAATTTTTGGGAATTCCTTGTTTTTAATAGCTGAGTAGACCATGTTGCCTGGATGGGGAGACCTGGTGGCACTCAGAGGAAGGATAGCAGGCTACCAAGAAGAGACTTGATACCCTATGAGCATATACAGGGGGAGGAGGTCCCTCTCAGTCACAGACATAGGGGAAGGGAGTAAGGAGAAAATGGGAGGGAGGGAGAAATGGGAGAATACAAGGGATGGGATAACCATTTAGATGTAATATGAATAAATCAATAAAATTAAAATAAAGAAATCATCTTAAAAATACATATCAAAAGATACTATAGAAATTTTAGTAGCAAAGCTGACAGACAACGCTGGCTGGTTGGATAGGGAAAGCGTGCTTCTATTTTTTAATAGCCTTTATGAATTTTTGGTGAAGCATATCATATATAGGCCTGGGAAAGTCACAGTGTTTCTTATATACAGCTTATTTTTTTCCCCAAAAGCTTTTTCAGTTCATTTTTGGTAAATATATACAAAGTGTGTGTTTGATAATATGTATATATTATGTATATACATATCCCTATATTTTTGGAGCTTTAAGCTTTCAAGAAAGACATTTGAGTATTTGTGGATGAATATGTACCTGATGTTGGAGACATGAGGTTGCCTTCTCATAAATCATCACATGTATAACATATTGAGTCCCCCAATTCCTCAATTCAAATTAAGCTCCATTTTCTTGTTATATGTGTTCCTATGTAACGAATAACTATAGTAATAAAGAGATATGAGGGCAGTGTTATTTTATCACTATTTCTGTTTTCTTAGGAAGCCCACAGGCTTGCTGATGTAAAACAGCACGCTTAGTTGTTGCTCTTCCGTCTTTACAATTATTCTCCCCAACTGCACAGATGAGAGCTGAAGCCAATGAGGGACGATCTTCCTGAATGTTCTTTCAGCAGACATACCTTCCCTTCATTACAAATGGGAACCATTCATTGGCTTTGAGCCAGGTTTGAGTTAAAGTTAAACTTTTGTGATCTGTATTAGACATCATTGTCCCTTTGCCACAGCAGAGTCTTACAGCAGTGTGAGCGGGTTTGGTGTCTGTTAGCGCCTTCTACTGTTTCTCCAGTCTTCACCAATGTTCCCGGCTGCCTTGGGAGTGATTAGGCCTAAGTTGTGAGCAGTAAGCTGCTGTGACACAATGATGAATCCTTCAAATACTAAAATGAGGATCATGAATTGGTCTAGAGAGAGCAGACAAACCATTTTCTCACAGTGAAGATTAGAGAAAAGAACTTCACAGACTCAATTCTGCAGAGAATTAGCCAGATGGCTTGATCAAGATTACCTCCAAGAGTCTAATAGGTTCCAAACTCATTTTGTCCTATTTCCAAACCTTGAATGGCTGGAATAAATTGAAGCTATTTATAGTCAAGCCTCTAGTTTTCATCCTTAGCGAAAGTAGAAAATATAAGTCAATAGAAGAGATACCAATACCTAAAGGAGTGAAGAGGTGATTTGATTTCCATTCCCCAAGCCACTCCTGTTACTAACCCACTTTCCTCCTCTAGCAAACCCAGTGGCATTAAAACATCAGGATCTTATACCCTATGCACAGAGTCATTGGGGGGGGGGTGTCTCAGCAAAAGCCTTATGATTTCTAATTTTGTCCCTGGGGGTAGCCATATTTGGACTGAATCTTGAATCATTCATTCTTGTGATGTAAATTTGGATGATAATTAACAATGTTCATTTCAATTCTCTTGCCAGAAAAGCAAAAGTACAACACTTTACAGAAAATTGTTATTAATAGCTGCATATAAAAATTAAAAAGTAATATGTATTGAGATGTTAAATTGTAAGTAATGTTTGTCTACCAGCATCTATTACTATCCTTAAGTTGTGTCTTTATCACTTGACATCCTTGCTGATTTGCAACATTATTAGCACTGTTAGCACTGCTACACTTGAGTTATTGATATTTACACATTCATATACACTCTTTACATTTTTAGTCCTGTGTCATTAACTATATATATATATATATATATATATATATATATATTCACTGATCTAAATGTATCCTTGTATGTACTGATGACACTTTGGCATGCAAGAGCAGGACATGTATGAATGACCTGCTGCTAGTGTAACATGTCCCAAACATGATTTCCTAAACAAGGCATGGCTTCTACTCTCCTATATTGTGGGCCTTTGTCTGTAGGTGGAAGAGATGCCTCCTCCCAGTAAGCTTTGAGCTCAGGAATAGGCGGGTGATCTCCCTGCTGGCAACAGTCCACAAAACCCTATGGCCAAAAGGTGTCATAAACTGGCTCTTGGAAGAAACACATACCAAAGCTGCCCTGGAGACACGCCCCAGAGGTGTCCTGGGTGTGGCTTCTGCAATTCAGATACCCTTGGTTAAAAAACTCAGAGGTCTGGGGTGGGGGCGCTCACTCACCGTTTCTCCCTCCATAGCTCCCTGTCTTTGTCTTTCTGTTATCATTAATCTTAGTGAATTAAAATCTAGCTCTTCCACTTTTGACTGTCTTTATTTTAACCAAGTGCCCTCGGTTACCAGGCCTTATACAAGTCTCAGGCTCCCTTCTTCCCTGCAAGGTACACTGACTCCCATTGTCTCAATGCTGGCTAAGCATGCAGCCACCCTGCACTCAGTCAAGCTAGGGGATCTGACTGGAAAGCTCCCTCACTGCTGAGGAGGCCTTCCTCGGGACCGGTTATCCGGACAGAGCTTTCCTCAGCTAGCCTCCAGAAGGCTGAAGAAAACTCTGTGACAAGGTTCTCAGCCCAGCCTCCAAGGAACCCACAACTATATTATGTTGGACTTAAAGCCTAGAAGGACTTTGACTTACCTAAAAGAAAGGTGTAGTTTTTCTACCTCTGTACACCATTCCTTCCTTCATCCAGAAGACGCTGCAGTTGTTGCTTTCTAATTAAGGCTTAGCGGTTCCGGTTCCAGTCTGGGCTGTGTTCCTTCTAAGGCAATGTGAGGATACATTTTTTTTTCCTAAAAATATCAGTTGGCTCCAAAGAGATGAATTTTTACTGGGCTTTTGTGTACATGTTATGGCTGTTAGCTTTGTGTTTTTGTGGGACTCCTAACAGTGGGAGCAGGTATCTCACCGACTCTTACTAGTTCTTGGGACTCTTCCTCATATTGTGATGCCTTGTCCAGCCTCTATATGAGGGCTTGAGCATTGTCTCACTGCGTCTTGTTTTGTCCTGTTTGATTGTTATCTCTCACAGGCCTTCTCTTTTCTGAAGACAAACAGAAGGGGAGTGGATCTGGGGCAGTGGAGAGGTGGAAGGGAGCTTGAAGGAACGGAGGGAGCAAACACTGTGGTTGAGATGTAGTGTTTGAGAGAAGAATCTAGCTTCAATAAAAAAGAGAACAATTTAACCAACCTTACTGTACCTTGAAGCTAAATGTATAGATTTAATTTTATGTTCTGTACTATTCTTTCCCACTAATCCAAAACTATGTACGTCTCTCTCTCTCTGTGTTGTGGCAACTATATCCTGAAAACGGCCAACGGTTAGAAGCAAATTTAAATAGCAAATATCCTATAAACCCTGAGGTTACATGTGGGTACATGCCCATAATATCTCTCTGTGATTTAAAAATGATATTCTCAATCACTTGTATTCAGTAAGTAGTTTCTCTCCTTCTAAAACTCTGGTAAAGATTTCTGTAAAGAATCTCACATTTCTTTCCTCATCCCATGTTTTCTGTGATGGTCAATAAATACAGAACAAAGCACTTTGTTAAAGATATATATAAAAGGCAACAGAAAAAGGCAGATTAACACACACATACACAACACACTCACACACACACACACACACACACACACACACACACACACTGAATAGGCAACAGAAACAGACAGATGAGATACGTCCAACAGACAGACCAATCACCACAGAAGGTAAACAGACAGAAGATAGACGGAGGGAGAAAAGTCAAGAATTCAAATTTGGGGTCCCTCTTGGTCAAACTAACCTAACAGACAGTTGCTTGATTTTCATTGCTAATGTAACATTGAGGCATTTCAGTGCTGTCTCTAAAGGTTTCTTTAGTGCATTAACAGATGCTGGAAAGCCCAGGCAGCACTGTGAGATGTCTGCAGCAGCTCATGAAATTTAAAATCTCATTAGCTGGAATATATTCCTCTGCATGAGAAAATTTAGTATATTTAGGACCTAATCGTATACATTTCTTTTACTTGGTATTTTATGATAAGGGAAGAAACCAACCACCCGTCAGGACTCTTTGATTGGAGAACACACACACACACACACACACACACACACACGCACGCACGCACGCACGCACGCACGCACGCACGCACACACATACACACACACAAACTTCTACTATTGAATGTCAATTACTTTATATTATACTTAGGGATATTTATTTATCAATGATTTTGACAAGCTATCTAGAAATTACCGATGTTTAAATTAAATATTAAGAGAGCATATTACATTCCAAGTGACAGGGTATATATTTTCAAGAATAATATAAAAAAGAAGACCTGTAATGTAATTTTACCAAGTGTCTTGCTAAATTTTAATTATTGTGATGAGTTTCACCATGGTGCTATATGACTGCAATAATTTCTGTACTGTCTGCATGGTGACTAGTCAAACAATCACAGGAGAACAATAAAACTTATCGTTCAATCTATAAAGTAGTGACGAGAGAATGCTCTTCTATTCCATTCCTTGGGTAAAAATAGAGTTTGAACAGCTTTTTATTAGCTTTTAAATCAAAAAATTGAATCACCTCACATCATTCTCAAATGCAGTGATACGAATGATTAAAGCATCGGTCCCATTAAATTCTACACTGAAGTCTAATGCCATCAGGAATCATAGTTGGGAGATTCAATGATGGTTCATTGTCGAGTCTCGCAAGTCATGGGACATTTAAATAACTAACAGAAATGGAGCCATTTTCAGGAAAGGTGTGGACGATATTCACATAGCAATTGTACCAAAGAATTTATCCTGTGTTGCTGCCAGTGTATAAGTAGAAATGTAGTTATGTCTGATAAATCAGCAGTGTTTTCCGAACTCCTCTCCTCCTGGTCCCTTTCTCCCATTCTCTTCCTCCATCCCCCCTTCCTCTTTCCTCAGAAAAGGGGAGCCTACCCCCTCCAACCCACTCCAGTACATCAAATAACATCAGGACTGAGCTCATCCTGGTCCACTGAGGCCAGGCCAGGCAGCCTAGTGATTGAAAGCAGGCAACAGAGTTCACGTCATGGATAGCTCCCTCTCAACTTACTAGGTAACACACACAAAGATCATACTGTCTATTGGTTACATAGATTTAGGGGGCCTACATCCAATCAATGCATGATATTTGGCTGGTGCTTCTGTCTCTGTTAGCTACCATGGGTCTAGGTTAGTTGACTGTGTTAGTCTTCTTGTGGTGCTCTTGTTCCCTCCAGGTCCTTCTATCCCCCACTCTTCCACAGGGGCCCCTGAGCTCTGCCTAAAGCTTGGCTGTGAGTCTCAGGATCTGATTTGATCAACTGCTGGGTGAGGCCTCTCAGAGGACTGTTATGCTAAGGTCCTGCCTATAAACATAGCAGAGTATTGTTAATGGTGTCAGGAGTTGGCTTTCTCCCATGGGGTGGATCTCAGGTTGGGCCATGCATTGGGCAAGGCATTGGTTGTACATTCCTTAAATCTCTATCCTTATCACTGCACATCCTGTAGGCAGGGTACATTTTGGTTCAAAGGTTTTGTAGGTAGATTGGTGTTCCCCTTCTACCACTATGACTCCTGCCTGGCTAGAAGGTGGCCTACTCAGTCTCGTGTCCTATGCTGCTAGGAAGCTCAGCTAGAGACATCTCCATACCTTCCCTATAGCCTACCCTGTCATAGGTGTCTAGCTGGTCTCAGTGATGTTTCCGCCACTGGTTTCCCTTTTTTCTCCCAGATCTCTCATCTTCTCATCCCCACTTTCCCCACATCTGAGGTCCCCCTTGTTTCTGTCCCCACATCCTGTCCTACCCAGTTCCCTCTCTACATCCACTTCCTCTGTCTATTTCGCCATCTGAGTGGGTCCTCTTATTGCTTAGCTTCTTTGGGTCTCATCAGTGAAGCACTCATAGCTGTTCCCTTCATGTGCTGCATGGCCACCACCAGATAAAAAATAATCCTTTTTTTTTTGCCTTTGTGACAGGCTTTTTCTGTGTAGCTTTGGCTAGTCTGGACTTACTTTGTAGACCACGCTGGCCTCGAACTCACAGTGATCCATACAACTGCCTCTGCTTCCCTGAGTGCTGGGATTAAAGGTGTGTAGCACCACACCCAGCTGGCAATTGTTTCAAGAAAGAAAAATTTGACATTTCTATGTTCAGAATTCAGGGTGTGTTCTACAAATAAAAACATTCATGACAGGATCTCAAGCAGGCATCTCACCTATATTCCATGTGTGCATAGATCTCCATCCTCTGACAACACCACGATCCTTGCGTAGTTATAGCAATCAATTTAAAATTTCATTATTTAATTGGATGATATATGGCACAGCTACAGTTATTTAATCTATTATTTCAAACTTCAAATAGTTAATTTTCTTCTTCCCCAATAGCTGTGATTCTAAAGTAGCAATCTAACATAATTTGGAGTCTCAGATTCCCTTCAAAATTTGATGAAAATTATGGATCCTATTATGAGAATATATACACATGCATATATATATTTCAACACAGTTATTCATTATGAGATGACAAAAATAAAATACTTGCACATAAGCTTGAAACACAAACTCAAACTAAGATTTTTTTTTTCTAATTTTGGAGAACCCTAATACTTCTTAATGTGTGAGTGTGGCTCTCAGATTTCCTAGGATGTATGGGAATATTTACGTTTATTTATGTGTTTATGTGTGCAACTGGGCAAGATTATGTGTGCCACGTATGTGTAGGTAGGTGCTCAGTAAGGCTAATGGGTATCAGACTCCCTGGAATTGGAATTACAGGTAGTTGTAAGTGCCCAGTGTGTGATTTGAACCCAGGTCCTCTATACAAGTACTAAATGTATTTAACAGTTGAACCATCCTGTCCAAATTCAGAGGTGGAAATATATATTCTGAATATGTGAAGTCATTGTACTGACCCTGAGAGAGGACATGCCGTTTTATGAAAGAGGGTGCCTAAGCCTGAAACCTCTCACTCTCTGTGCCGAATGGTTACAGGGGTTGTACACTTATTTACTCTGTGGGTTGCACTGTGCTCACACCTGAAATAGTAACAAGTGTTTACATACTTGTAGTTATTTGTAATTATTGCATTAACAAAATGTGTCTAGGTACTCCCTGGAACTGATTTTTTTCTTTTTGAAGATTAGAAAAGTCTCCTTTAATAAAAATATGGAAAATCACCTATGTAATACAGACAATATTTTGTAGTATTGTACAATATGTATTTTTAAACCTATGTTTTTTAAATTAATTGCATGCTTTACATCCTAGTCGTAGTCCCTTCCTTCCTCTCCTCCCATCCCACCCTCCCACCATATGTCCTTCCTCCCCTTCCCCTACTCCTCAGAGAAGGGGAGTCTCAACTCACCAACTGCAACATATAAAGTTGCATCTGGACTGAGAGCATCCCCTTTACCTGTGGCCCAGCAGGGCAGCCCCATGAAGGGAAAGCTGCAACAACAAAAAAGCAGGCAGCAGAGTCCATGTCAGAGCCAGCTGACTAGGTGCGCACATGATGGCCGAGCTGCCCATTGGCTACATCTGTGCAGGGGCCCAGGTCCTGTTCATGCATGGTCCCTGGATGGAGCCCCAGTCTGCACAGGCCACCCTGGGTCCTGGTTATTTGGCACTGCCTGTCCTCCCATGGAGCTCCTGCCCCCTCTGAGTCCTCCATTCTTATTCCCACTCATCCCCAGGACTCCCCGCACCCCACCCAATGTTTGGCTGTGGGTCTCCACATGTGCTTTCATTAGCTTCTGGGTGGAGACACTCAGAGGGCAGCCATGCTAAGCTCTCATCTGCAAGCATAGGAGAGTATCCTCAATAGTGCCACAAGTTGACTGCCTCCCTTGGCTCAGTTGGGTCAGGTACCATCTTATAGGCAGGACAAGTCCTAGGTAGAGGTTTCCTTGGGTGGGTTGGTGTTCCCCTCCTTCCACTAGATGTTGTGTCTAGTTAGAGGGTGTCTTCTTTAGTTTCAGTGACTCCTGCTACTAGGAGTCTCAGCTAGCGGCACCCTCATATCTTCTCTGGAGCCTATCCTCTCTTAGGTCTCAGAGAACACCCCACCCAGTGTTCCTTTTCTCTCTGCAAGTCCTCTGTTCTCCTGCCCCCGCTCACCCCAGGTCTGATATTGACACTCATTTCTCTCCATGCTCCCTCTCTTATCATATATATCCCCTCTCTTAAACCACTTCTGCTGTTCTATTTCCACTTCTGATTAAGAATTAAGCACCTCCCCCTTGGGTCCTCCTTGTTACTCATTTTCTTTGGGTCTGTGAATTGTAGTATTATTATCCTGTGTTATATGGCTAAAATCCACTTATAACTGAGTACATACCATGTGTATTTTTCTTGGTATGGGTTACCTCACTTAGAATAATCCTATCTACTACTATAAGTATGCCTGCAAATTGCATGATTTCTTTGTTTTTAATAGGTGAGTAAATAGCTGAGTAGTATTCCATAGTGTATATGTACCACAGTTTCTTTATCCATTCTTCTACTGAGGGACACTTAGGCTGTTTCCATGATCTGGCTATGAACATGGTTGAGCAAATTTTCTTGTTGTGTGCTGGAGCATCTTCTGGGTATATTCCAAGTAGTGGAATAGCTGGGTCTTGAGGAAGCCCTATTCCCAGTTTTTTTTTTTATGGTTCTAAAATTATTTTTTATTTTATTTATTTTTAATTAATTTATTCTTGTTACATCTCTATGGTTATCCCATCCCTTGTATCCTCCCATTCTCCCCTCCCTCCCATTTTCCCCTTATTCCCCTCCCCTATGATTGTTCCTCAGAGGGATTACCTCCCTCTGTATATTCCCAGTTTTCTGAGATAGCACCAGTTAGATTTCCAAAGTGGCTGTACTAGTTTGCAATCCCACCAGCAATGAAAGAGTGTTCCTCTCTCTCCACATCCTCGCCAGCATGTGGTGTCACTTGAATTTTTGATCTAGATGAGAGAAGCATGGGAGAATAGCAAAGTAGAAGGAGCCAGAGGGTCCTAGAAACCTACAAGTAGAACATTATGATAGGCAGATTTGGGCCCAGGGGTCCCGCTCAAACTAAGGCACCAGCCAAGGACTATACAGGCTGTAAACTTCAAACCCCTACCCAGATCTAGCCAATGGTCAGGACATTCTCCACAGTTGAGTGGAGAGTCGGGTATGACTTTCACACGTACTCTGGTGCCTCATATTTGACTAAGTTCCCTGGAGGGGGAGACCTGGTGGCACTCAGAGGAAGGATAGAAGGCTACCAAGAAGAGACTTGATACCCTATGAGCATATAAAGGCGGAGGAAGTCCCCCTCAGTCACAGTCATAGAGGAGGGGAATAAGGGGAAAATGGGAGGGAGGGAGGAATGGGAGGATAGAAGGGATGGGATAACCATTGAGATGTAATAAGAATAAATTAATAAAATAAAAAAATAGGTGAGTAGTATTCCATTGTGTAAAGGTACCACAGTTTCTTTTTTATACAATTTTATTCTTATAATTTATTTAGATTACATCCTTATTGTTATCCCTTCACTTGTATCTTCCAGTTTCCCCTCCCTCTTTTGCCCTATTCCCTTCCCTTGGACATCTAATGGACCTCCTCCTCCACTCTATGACCACAACCTATCAAGTGTCATCCAAATAGCCTGCTTCCCCTTCCTCTGTCTGCCCCAAGGCCTCCCCACCAAGGGGAAGTGATCAAGTTGAGGGACACCAGAGTTTATGTCAGAGGTAGTCCCTGCTCTCCCTGCAACCATGGAGAATCAGCTGTCCATTGGCTAAATCTGAATGGGAGTGGGATCTAGGTTTACTGCATGCATTGTCCTTGGCTGAGGCAACAGTTTGTGCAGCCCCCCCCCCCCCGTTGAGATCAACCAGCCTTGATGGTCTTCTTTTGAGGAACCTGGACCTTCTGGGTCCTTATATCTCCCTGTTCTTCCATACCACTCTTACCTGGCATACAGCAGCAAGTCCCAGAGTCTGCCCAGGTTCCCCCGCTGAGTAGAGACTCCCAGAGGACATCTATGTTGGGCTAATACTCACTTCCAAGTGAATATATACCATGTGGTACCACAGTTTCTTTATCTATTCTTCAGTTGAAAGACATCTAGGTTACTTCCAGTTTCTTGCTATTAGGAATAAAGTGGCTACGAACATAGTTGAGCAAATGTCCTTGCTGTATGATGGAGCATCTTTTGGGTATATGGCCAGGAGTGGTATGGCTGGGTCTTGAGGTAGAGCTATTCCCACTTTGCTGAGAAAGAGCCAGATTGATTTCCAGAGTGGTTGTACAAGTTTGCTTTCCTACTAGCAAATGAGGAGTGTTCCCCTTCCTCCGCATCCTCGTCAGCATGTGCTGTTGTTTGTGTTTTTTATCTTAGCCATTGTGATGTGTGTAAGATGAAATATCATAGTCATTTTGATTTTCATTTTTGTGGTGACGGACATCTTTGAGCATTTCTTTAGTGCTTCTTGGCTATTCAATATTCCTCTGTTGAGAATTCTCTGTTTAGCTCCATAGACCGTTTTTAAATTGATTTACTTGGTTTGATAGTGTTTCTTTCTTGATCACGCGCACACACACACACACACACACATACACACACACATTGGATATTAGCCCTTTGCCAGATGTTGGCTGCTGTTTTGTTCTATTGACATCATCCTTTGCCTTACAGAAACTTTTCAGTTTCATGAGGTCCTGTTTATTAATTGTTGATCTCAGAGCCTAAGCTGTTGGTGTTATACTGAAGTTTAATATATCTGTTGACTCTTATGTGCATTATTTACAACTCTACATATTTATAGAAGAACATAGTATAGGAGGTATTATGGCTACATACCCAGTTTCTTCCATGGTTAATACTTTAGATCTATATGAAAAACAGGATAACCTGTGATTAAGCAAAGTGTTAATATATATTAACTATCTAAGGCTCATGCTTTATTCACATGACGCTGGACATGATCTGTCCCCCTTTGCCAGGCTTGACTGGGTCAATGCAATAGATTATTTTATGTAAACTTGACATAGGCACAAGAAATCTACATGTTTGTCTAAACATTTTTTCTGGGCATGTCTGTGAAAGTCTTTTTCCTTCTTGGGTGGGACTAGCATTTGAATTGCTTGAATAAAACAGGCTTTCCTTCTCAGCATGAGTGGCCTCATCCATTTGGTCAAGGCTCTGGCAGGAAGGCTAAATACCAAAATCAGAGTTCGTCTTAATTTAATTTCAGGAAGAATTTTGAAATGACAAGACTTGTTGACTACCTCTGAAGGGATTTGGATGAGAAAAGAAATTATAGGGGAGATTAAAAAAGAGTTCTCAAGGTTACCATATGCGTACAAAACATGTAGGTTTCTTAAACCACAAAGTCTATTCTTTACTGGTCAGGAGAAATTGTTTCTGTGTTTCTGAAAACTTCATGTGACATTGACATTGATCCACCATGGACCACGCTTACAATGACTGTACACATGTGTCCAAGACAGTTTTACCGTGAACTTGATCAACAAGTTGTTCATGTCACAAACATAAATATCCTAGCGTATTCTTCCAATAAAAAGCAGCAGATATCTGTGAATTTATTAAAATGAGTGATTAAAACAGCATTTTTCAGTGAATATGGAGCTTCATTCCATTATAAGTTGTCACGTTCATTATTATATTTTACCTCTCTATTCAGCCTTAGAAAAAAATACTGCTCACATTTTCTTTTCTGGATGCATGGTCTGCCATCTTCCTATGTCCCTTCAGTGACTTTCACATTCCTTTTTCCTTCTGGGACTGAAACCCTTCACTTATGTGTTTGTCCCAGGTTCTTAATACTGTATGTTTCTAATAGTTGCATACTGTAGGTTGAGTGGTTATAGTATTACTCATAATTCCAAATATTTGTTACCACCTTATATCTTCGCCATTCTATTAACACTTTACAGTTAAATCATCTTGGATTAGTTGCCTGAGACTAGGATAAGATTGTCGAGTACCGTTTCTCCTCTGATTCTTCTTTAAAAAAAAATTCCTCTGAATGATTTTTAAATTTCATATACATGCAAATGTGTAATTTAGCTCAGACTATTTGCAAACTAACTCAGCATTTAACATCTGTTCTTTGACTATATATATATATATATATATATATATGATTTCAGTTTTCATTTATATAATGAATATCAAAGAACAAAATGTAAAGATTTAAAAAAAGGCCTGATGGCACTCAAAGAAAAAATAAGCAGGCTACCAAGATGAGACTTGATAGCCTATGACCATATAGTGGGGGAGGAGGTCCCCCTCGGTCTTAGACCTAGGGGAGGGGAATAAGGTGGAAGCCGGAGGGAGGAACGGGAGGATAGACGTTGTGGCATAACAATTGAGTTGTAATCTGAATAAATTAATAAAATTAAAATAAAAAATCCAAGTCTTATATTGCAATAAACGCAAGAATAAAAACTTTTCTTGATCTATACTAAGCCTCAAATTTTAGTAAAATATTACTTCAGCCATTTGCTTTTAATTCACTTACCTTTATTAGTGCCCAATATAAGATCTCTAGTTAACTTCAAAGAAAGAATGTATGTTGGTAAGTTAGAAAGAGAATAGGGGCAAGAGAAAGCTGAGTGAATAGAATAATCTTAATTAATTAGCCAAAACTTCCAGGCTTCTGTGAATTAATGAACAAAATAGAGGGGCACACACACACACACACACACACACACACACACACACACACACACA
>OU015752.1:78308544-78352845 GCA_907169655.1 Acomys percivali | reverse complement strand
ATAGGGGAAATCTGATGTAGAAGAATTCAGTTTGACAAAAATGATTTACTCTATTACAGAGAAATGAAACCACATATCCTTCAAGTTCAGATGTCAGTCAATAGAAAAGAGAAAAAAAATCACAATTCCTACAAATAAATGGTTTCTTATTATTCCATCTATCTTTCTGCCTGCTCCAGGATGAGACTGTCACAAAATCACTTTAGAAGAGTGATATTGGCAAAAGTCCATATCTCTGAGCACAAATTGTTCTGGTAGTTGTTTTGAGAAATTGAAATAATAACTATGTCCAAACTCAGTGGAGATAAATAAAAATTTGTTTGCTTTATATCTTAGAAATGCATAATACCACCTTCTTAGATGACCATGCACATGCACACACATGTGCACACACACACACACACATACACACTACACTAATACCATATGTATGTATATATGTATGTTATATATATACATACTATATATATATATCTGTGTGTGTGTTTGTATCTATGTATCTTTATGACTCTTGATAAGGTTTGGGATTTAGTTTCTTATCAGTAAACTTATCTCTTAGTGAAAACACAAATCTGAGATACTCAATATTCAATCAAGAAGGCACCCGTGAAAGTTGTCTGATGAGGTAACAATCACCTCATCATATCATCACCACCACCATCATCACCATCATCAACATATATTATATATATATGCATGCATATCATATCATCATATATGTGTATATATAGTATATGCCTTTCTTAAAACCAATTTTCATTTTTCTTTTATTGAAAATAGAACTTTTCTCACCTAATGTATACTGATTATGTTTTCCCCTTTCTCTACTTTCACTTCCTTCCTCCCTTCTCTTCCATCTGGATCCATTCCTTTTCTGCCTCTTACTAGAAAGCAAACAGATTTTCAAAGGATAATAATAAAATAAAAAAAATAAGATTAAAAAACAAACAATCTGGACTTGGACAAAACAAACAGAAGAAAAAGAGGGCAAAGATGGTACGAGAAATGGTCACACTGGTTCATATACTTCTAACGGCAACGGAAGAGAGGCAGATGGATCCTATGCTTTTTATTCATTATAATTTTCAAAATCCAAAGATGTTAAGGTTGATGAGCACACATTTAGACTAGAAATGTATTAACAAATACTTGACATTTTTAGTTTCAAATATCCAGGCTAGAGGAAAACTGTTTGAAGATGTGTGTGTGTGTGTGTGTGTGTGTGTGTGTGTGTGTGTGTGTAATTAGTGATACTTAAATACATTTCAAAGTAATTTTAATCTGCATGAAATATAACATAGAAAATATTAGTTAACTAAGTAATGTGGCTAATATGTGCCTGTATTAATCCCATGACATGTGTCCCCCACACATTACAAGACCATAACTCAGAAAAATTATCTAGGTAATAACTTGGTACAATTTCTTTTTTTAATAATCTACAGAATAGTCTACTCAAAATGCCAGAAATATATGTAGCATCAGTATGTCTACTATGGCTTCTGATTCTTATATGGTTTGTCACTGTGGGAATTCTGTTTAAACACAATGTATCATTAGGATGTGCTAGGAAAACAAGGAAGAATCAGTACTGGGCCAAATCAATGGTCCATCACCTTCAGGAAACTATACTTCCCCTTAAATGTATGTGCATATATCTTTAATCAACTAATAATCAGAAGTATACTTTACAGTCCCTGAAATACTAGAAAAATGTCAGTGCAAAGTATTAAAATTTAAGTTGTATTGCTTTTGTAAAATACCATGACCTGAAAATAGACATCTGTATATATTCATAGATTTGTTTTATAACGAAGCTTATTTGCCAAATATGCACACATTCACATAGAAACAGATTATTATGTGAATGTGTATTTCTGCCAGGTTTGTTACAGGTACATGCCAAATAACATAAGGGATATATAATTAAATTAAAATAATAATATCAACAACTAAATGCTACAGTAAATGTGACTGAAGAACTCTGTGTGCCATGTATCTTTAACTCACTTAGTTTTGACAAAATCCTGGGAGATACATTTTGTTATTATCCTTAATTGAAAGGTAAGGAAACACATGCAAAATTATAGAATAAATTATCCAGGGTCAGGTAATTCATACTATTGGAACTGGAATCTGGCAAAGCCAGCTGACTCCACAGTTGTCTGTATGCCTTTATGATTCAATCTCTCATAATATTAGAATATCACAAAAATATTAGAATATCAGATACAAAATTTTTCAAGATAGGATTTCTCTGTGTGGCTCTTGCTGTCCTGGAACTCCCTCTGTAGATCAGGCTGGCCTCAAGATCAGAGACCTGCCTCCCTCTGCCTCCTGAGTGCTGGCATTAAAGGTGTGCACTACTAGTACCCAGCTGATATTATTGTTTTATAGTCCATCTAGTTTAAATTTGGGAGATACACTATTGTATAGCTTGATTCAAGGAACAAGAATAAATCTTGCTTTCCATTGTATAAGGTAAATTTCTGTCAGTGACATTAAATAAACATCGTGATAAGCTTATAAGTATATACATATATACATATACACACACATATATATTTGTTTAAACAAGAACAAATGATAATTACTTCTATTTTGAGACCCATGACATTTGAATATGCTTCTTGGGACGGCTTGCTATATTTATGAAATATTAATGTGATCTCCTTCATGGTCTTCTTAATGATGTTCTGGGCAGTGTCTGATGCTTACCCAACATATCGGTGTCCTGTAATAATAACATTTGGCACTTTCAAAGGAGTGTGGAATTTTATTGTTAGGAACTTTATTCTCAGTTAATGAAAACAAACATTTTTTCCTTGCTCACCGACAACCATGTTTGAGGGTGTCCCAGTTTCTCTTTCAAACATAAAATTCACTTTCAAAGTTTATTGGGAGGATATGCACCATGGCGTTATGTATGTGACTCTTTTGTTTACTCATGCTAGTACCTTGAGCCTTCTGATATATTTTTGCCTTACTTTGCCAATGTTTCTGGGTAGGTCTGCTAGTAATAGATTCTCTTAGCTAACTCATCTCTGAGTATGAATTCATCTTTCTTTTTTTTTCTCACAGGGTATTTTCATTTGTTGTGTTCTTCACACCCATTGTTATTTTCTTACATTTTCCTGAGGCAGGCCATCATGTATCTAGAATGGCCTCAGACTCATCACGGCTATATCTGGCCTTGAACTCTTGACTTTCCTGCTTCTGCCCCCTAAGATCTGAGGTTACAGGCATGTCCTACTGTGCCTGAATTCACTGTCCTCTGATTCCTGAAAGCTCCTCTGGTTCCCACAGTTGCACATCAAAGTTGCTATTATCAAATCCGCATTTCCCACAGGCAGTTCACTTTTTAAAATGAGATTCAGTATTTTTTCTTTATTATAAATATTGAGGATGTCATCTATGGTATATGTTGTCATGGCTGACATTGTCCATTTCCTCATTCAAACCTCTCTACACCCTGAAATTACAACTGCATTTCTGCCACATTTGACGCTTTTCAAACGCTGCATCTCATTTTCCTCAGCCCCACCCTCCACTTACTTTCCTCTGACATTATGAATAGAAGCATGAGTGCTCTGCTCTGGTCCACAGCACCCAAAGGCGTTGCCAGAGTTCAGCTTACGTTTACACCAGGGTTATGTGTACTCTGTTATTTATTGCTTATTTCTGCTCACTTTTAAACTTTACCTTCAGTTCTTTGACATATTTGTCTATTTCTGACTTGTTTAAGATTACCTTTGTAGCTGGATAAAATGCTGCTGCAATGCTGTATCGTCCGAGACTGGCACATGCTTGATTAACAGCTGGTGGCTGTCCTTTATGCTGAAAGTTTTGCATTTCCGCATTTCTGACATGAAGTTAGTGCTCTAGAATCTTATTGAATACTGGACATTTAGGCCATTATGCCACAATAATATTGTCCATTTCAAATGGTTATTGTCAAAGGGAACAAGCCTATATAGGTTATCAGAGATTAATCATATTTCTGTAGGCTGATTCTAGTAGCTGTCCAGTCTTTGAAGTATTTATGATTCTTAGGTCTTACTGTTTTGTTTTATGTCCTCAGTGGTTTTTCTTATTTCTGTTGGTGATGGCTGATGACAAGCTTGATTTTTCTTACTGAAATGTCTGATGCTGGTGTTACTGGTGAGGAGACCATAGGGCACAGAGGTAAAGAGAACTTCCCAGCCCACTAGCTTCACCTTGGCTGCCACGCACACCAGGGAAGAGCATGCTGGCCTTGAATTCACAGAGATCCACCTGCCTCTGTCTTCTAAGTGTTGGGATTAAAGGTGTGCACCACCACACCTGGCCCAAACCAACCCTTTAATGAACGCCAAACAATGCCAAGCATACAAAATGCTGTGCAAAGACTGAATGCCTACAAATTCAGCTTAGCCAATCTATTTTGAAACTATTATGTAAATTATTTTCTAACATCATTTATTGAATCATCATCTGACTTTTCTTTTTACTCTCATTTTTTCTGTTTATTTTAGAGATTGTGTTTTAATTACAATATACATCCCTCCATTTCCTCCTTAAAAAACACTCTCATAAAACCCTCCTTGGTGTCCTTAAAATTCATGGTTCCTTTTTCAGCTGTTATTGCATGCATATATTTATTTGTATATACTTATATATTCTCAGATATTCCCTGTATGTAACCTGTTGAGTCTATACAATGCTACTTTAATATGTTCAGGGCTGTTTGTCACTGTATAACCAGTGTGCTCCTCACAGTGTTACTCAGTTGCCTGTAGGTCTTTGTGTAGTGTTGAGGCATTGTGAGTTTTCCCTCATAAAGTGATCTCTTCTTCATAAAGGCTGACATATTCATTGGTGTTATCCTGGTTCAGCTCACATTTGGGAGTCATATTAGTGAGATTTTATGGAGGCAATTTTGGATATTACTAGGAGACACAATCTCACAGCATCACAAAGTCCCCTGTCCTTTGGCTCTTACATAACTCTATCTCCTCTTCCACAGTGTTCCCAAGCCTCAGATGTGAGAGAATTTTGTAGCTGTATCCATTGGGACCGAGCTCAATAACTGCATTTTGATTGGTTGTGGTTTTTTTTTTGTAGTGGTCTACATCTGTTGCCAAGAGACGTTTCCATGATGATGAGTAAAGACTACTCTTATTTGTGGGTATAAGGAAATATTAACTGATTATTGTTATGGATTATGCAGTATTAGTAAATTAGAGGGTACAGATTCCCTTCCAGTATCCATAATTTCACCAGAACTGAGCAGTAAACTCAGTTTCCAGTATTAGGCATGGTTTTCTGCTTGTTGAGCAGATCTTAAGTGCAATTAGAGAGCTGTTGTTTACTGGCAAGGTAGGTGTGCCACTAATGCACTCTTAGGATTAACATGTCACAGTGGTCATTGATTGGTTCATAGACATTATTGCTGGGTGTTGTTGTTGGCTGCACCCCTTTTCTGGACGCTTTCATCATGTGTCATCTGGTAGTGTGAAAGTTAGTCCTCAGGGAGGTGGCATTCAGGACAATTCCAGCTCAGAGGCCTTTGGCATTTGATTTGAAGTGCATGGTGTCTTGAGTAATAGGCACTTACATTGCACTTCTGGTGGTATCCAAGACCTACAGCAATACACTATATGTTTTGGTGGTCTTTTGGATAAAAGTTTGGACAAAAACTTTAAAGGATTTCTCTTAGGTAATGTTTAATTTGATTATTAATGTAAGTAATTCACCATTAAATTATTTTGGCTTATTGAAAATATTATATCTACCCCACTATACTCCCTAAAGAATAAACTTACTTATGCTTTGAGGAATTCGAACTTTAAATCTGAGAAAACCTGAGGCTAATTTAAAAATGCCTCTATGGTTGAGAAGGCTGTAAGCACATTAACTATCTCAAATGAATATATCATGGACAAATGCTCATGGCATGTATAATGTTATTTTTAAAGAAATTTTTCTATTTATTTCTTTTTTTCAAATAATTAATTAATTTACTTTACATCCCAGTAGGAAGTTCCTCTCCATCCTCTTCTCCAAATCCCTCTCTCTCACCTCCCTTTCTCCACTTCCTCCTTCTCACCTCTCCGTTCTTCCCCCTCAGACGTTTATGCTAGGCTCCTGTCTCCAAGTATAGCAGAATATCAAGAGTGTCAGGGGTGGGCTTCCTCATTGCATGGGTTTCAAGCTGGGCCTTTTCCCCACATACATATGTATGTGTGTAGAGGATCCTAGAACTGTCCCAAGGGTGTTCTCTGGTTGGTGATTCAGTCTCTGTGTGCCTCTATGGGTCCAGGTTCATTGATTTCTTAGGTTTTCCTGTGAAGTCAATAGACAGTTAATATGCATTTGAAGAAACAGAAACCTGCCCAGAACTTTAGAAGAATCAGAAAACAATGCAAATTTAACCCATCTGAATTCCATTACTATGGCAATCCATCTGTAAGACTTCTGCAGGTGTACTTGACAAAAATTAGCCTTAGAGACTCAATCATGGTAACTTAAAAACCTTCATTTTTGAGAAAGCATGAGACTGATCTCCAAAGTGGTTGTACTAGTTTTCACTCCCACCAGCAATGGAGGAGTGTTCCCCTTTCCCTACATCCTTGCCAGCACGTGCTGTCACTTGTGGTTTTGGTCTTAGGCATTCTGCCAGGTGTAAGATGGAATCTCAGAGCTGTTTTGTTCTACCTCAAGACCCAGCCATACCATTACTGGGCATATACCCAAAAGATGTCCCACCATACAACAAGGACATTTACTCAACTATGTTCATGAAGGCCTTATTCATAATGGCCAGACTCTGGAAATAACCTAGATGTCCCTCAACTGAAGAATGGCTAAAGAAACTATGCTGCTATATTTACACAATGGAATACTACTCAGCTATTAAAAACAAGGAAAGCTTGAAATTTGCAGGCAAGTAGATGGAACTAGAAAAGATCATTCTGAGTGAGGTAACCCAGACTCAGACAGACACGCGTGGCATACACTCAATCATAAGTGGATATTAGCCATATAAAGCAGGATAACCACACTACAATGCAGAGACTGATGCACCAACCAAGGACCACGTATGACATGGACCTACACCCTCTACTCAGATGCAGTAGATAGGCAGCAAGTCTTCTTGTGGGTCTCACAATATAAGGAGTAGAGACTACTCCTGGCAGGGACTCTGGACCCCCACATTGATCACTTTCCCCTTGCAGAGCTGCCTTGCCAAGCCACAGAGGAAGAGGATACAAATAGTATAGATGAGACTGGATAGGTCAGATGTTAGGGGAGGAGTGCTCCCCTCTCTGAGGACTAGAGGAAGGAGGGATAGGTGATGAAGAAAAGAAGGTGGGGTCGGGAGGCTAGGAGGGAGGGGGCTACAATCAGTGAACAAATAAAAAATAAAAAAGAATAGTCTTACAATTATCTACATCTAAATCTTTGCCATTCAAAGATAAGATTGTAGCATTTCTTTCTTAATACCAAATCTTATGATGTGCGATTGTGAAATTGTAAATCTAATCCAGCTCCAATAATTTTAGAAGCTTTAGAAAATCATTCTAATTAGTGCACACTAATGGGGAAAACATTTGGCATATTTTGATATTTTCGTACATTACTTTAATTGTTGAGAAAAACAAATTTTCTTCAAGTTGAGGTCTTGAAGACAATACAATTTTAACTTATGTTTTGCAAACATATTTGCTGTAGTCTTGCAGAGATTGGATTAGAATAAAGCCAGAAGAGAAGAAAATAATGTGAAAATCAGTAATTAAAAAATATAATTCCCATCAAAGTTCCAACACAATTCTTTACAGATTTTGAAAGAACAATATTCAAATTCATATGGAAAAACAAACAACAACAGCAACAATAAAACCCAGGATAGTTTAAACAATCTTGAACAATAAAGAACTTCTGGAGGTGTAACCATGCCTGGTTTCAAGCTGTACTATAGAGAAATAGTAATAAAAACCCGGCATGATACTGCCATAAAAACAGACAGCTTGATCAATGGAATCACATCAAAGAATCAGAAGTAAATTCACACACCTATGAACACTTATTCTTGATTAAGAAGCCAAAACTATACAACAGAGAAAAGAACATATCTTTAATAAATGGTGCTGGTCTAACTGGATGTTTGCATGTAGAAATACAAATAGATCCATATTTAACACCCTGAACAAAACTCAAGTTCAAGTAGATCAAAGACTTCAAAATAAAACCAGATACACTGTATCTGACAGAAGAAAAAGTGGGAGATAGCCTTGAACCCATTGGCACAGGAGACAACTTCCTGAACAGAACACCAACAGCTCAGGCTCTAAGACCAACAATTAATAAATGGGACTTCATGAAATGGAAAAGCTTCTGTAAGGCAAAGGACACCATCAAAAGGACAAAATAACAGCCTACAGAATAGGAAAAGATCTTCACCAACCTTACATCTGGCAGAGGGTTGCCATCCAAAATACATAAAGAACTCAAGAAATTAAACACCAATAAACCAAATAACCCAATTAAAAATAGGGTACAGATCTAAAGAGAGAATTCTCAACTGAAGAATCTCTAATGGCTAAGAAGCACTTAAAGAAAGCGATACAGCTCATGCTGGCTAGGATATGGAGAAAAGGGAACACTTTTCCATTGTGGTGGGAGTGCAAACTTGTTCAACTACTTTGGAAATCAATTCTGTGGTTTCTAAGAAAATTTGGTATAGACTTACCTCAAGACCCAACCATATCATTCCTGACATGTTCCCAAAAGAAGTACCACCATGCCACGATGGCATTTGCTACTACACTCATAGCCGCTTTACTTGTAATATCTAGAAACTGGAAACAACTCAGACGTCTCTCAACTGAATAATGGATAAAGAAAATCTGCATTTTACACAATAGAATACTACTCAGCTATTAAAAACAAAGCCATCATGCACTATGCAGGCAAATGGATGGAACTAGAAAGATCATCCTGAATGAATTAACCCAGACCTAGAAAGCCAAACATGATCTGTACTCACTTATAAATGGATATTAGCCATAAAGTACAGGATAACTAGGCTACAAAACCACAGACCCAAAGACGCTAAGTAGCAAGGAGGGCTCAAGTTGGGCATGCTTGAATCCTACTGAGAAGGGGAAATAGATTAGACAAAGGGGGTAGGTGGAAGAAGGGGACTGGGTGGGAAAGTGGGTGGGGATAGGAACAGGAGGGATGAAATGGGGGAGAGGACAGAGGGAGAAAGTTCTAGGAGAAAAAACTGGATTGGGAGGTGGGCATCTCTGGGATGAGATACAAATCTAAGACACTGGAAACTCCCAGGAATATATATGGGTGACCCTAGCTAAGACTCCGAGTATTGAGGCATATGGAACCTGAACTAATCATCTCCTGTAACAAGGCAAGACTTCCAATGGAGGTATTAGGAGACTGACCCAGTCACATATAGACCCACAATTTTTTCCTGCCTACAAATGTGCAGGGGTGAAAGATGGAGAAGAATTTGAGGGAAGGGCCAACCAATGACTGACCCAGCTTGAGACCCATGCCATGAAAGGAAGCCAACCCCTGACACTATTAATGATATTCTGCTGTACTTGCTGAAGGAGCCTAACATAAATGTCACCAGAGATGCTTCACACAGAAACAGATAGAAACTGATTCAGAGACCCACAGCCACACATTAAGTGGGTCTGTGGAATCCTGTGGAAGAGGAGGAGTGAGGATTGAAGCAGTCAGAAGAGCCAAGGACACACCACAAAAAAGCCTACAGAATCAACTAACCTGGCTCATAGGAACTGAACTGCCAATCAGAGAGCATGCATGGGACAAACCTGGGTATTTTGCATATATGTAACAATTGTGTAGCTCAGTCTTCATGTGGGACTCCTAAGCAGGAGTAGGGGCTGTCTCTGACTATATTGCCTGCCCATTGATCCGTTTCCCATAATCGGGCTGCCTTGTCCAGCTTCAGTAGAAAATGTGCTTAGTTCTATTGCTACTTGATATGCCAAGGCTGATTGATAGCCATAGGAGGTCTTCCCTTTTCTAAAGAGAAGTGGAGGATGGGTTGATGGGAGGGAGTGGGAGGAGAGGAGAACGAGAACCTGTGATGGGGGATGTAAAGTATGTAAACAAGTTAATAAAAAAAATCAAACACTGAAAAACTATCATCATAGCAGAGACCTGTGGATCTCTGTGAATCTTAGCCCAGCTTGGTCTACATAATGAGTCAACCAGTGTTACGTGGTAAGACACTGTCTAAAAAGATAATGTGCGTACAGTATTCTATATTTAAAATTCTCCATAGCCAGTGGGGACTCTCAAAACATAACCTTCCTATTTTCCCCACATTTTTGTATTAGCCAGTTTTCAATTTGAATTAAAAGTTAAACAAAAGTAAATTCTGACATAAATACTAATTGCTATCATCAGAAAACCAAAAATGAACAAGATAGACACAAAACTTCTATCTTCTAATTCAGTGTAGATTTTGTGCTGAATCAAATGGAATTTCAGCCAGCGTTGTATTTCCTCCATGTGAATGTTACAACAGTGTAAAGCTGAAGATGTGTTAGTGTATTTTGCACTCTTAGCGTTCCCACCCTAAAGCAGGACAATTCATGGAATAATGAGCCAGCCTTGATCCTGAGCATTTGCCATTTATCTAGGCGGCTTAGTAAATCCCCATGATTGTCTCTGTTAACCTACCACTCTTTTTTTTAACAACAAAATAAAATACAATAATATAAAACAAAAATCATCACATCATAGTTGGACAAGGCAAACCAACAGGAGGAAAAGAACAACCAGAGAAGACACGAGTCAGGGACCCACTTGCTCATGTGCTCAGGAGTCCTGAAAATTAAACTGAAAATTATGACATTTATACTGAGGACCAGGTGCAGGTGCAGACTTGTGTAGGCTCTGTGCTCGCGGCTCCAGTCTCTGTGCATTCTTGAGCCTTGCAAAGCTGATTCAGAAGGCTGTGTTCTCCTGCTATCCTTCTTCCTCTCTGGCTCCTATGCTTTGTCTCTTCTTCCTTGGGGCTCCCTGAGTTCAAGAGCCTTCCACAATGGAAAGGGGTGCATGGGTGGAGGTGGCTGTGGCGGAGGAAGGGGGGGTGGGTCCTCCTTCTTTAAGTACAACTGATTAACATAACATTATGTGGAGAGCAGGGTCTGACTCTGACATGAACTCTGGTGCCCCATATTTGACCATGTCCTTTTGGTGGGGAGGCCTGATGGCACTCAAACAAAGAATAAGCAGGCTATCAAGATGAGACTTGATAGTCTATGACCATATAGTCGGGGAGGAGGTTCCCCTTGGTCTTAGACCTGGGGGAGGGGAATAGGGTGAAAGTGGAAGGGAGGAACGGGAGGATACAAGTGATGGGATAACAACTGAGTTGTAATCTGGATAAATTAATAAAATTAAAATAAAAAGCATAACACTTAAAGATATAAGGTTATATAAAGTTAGTAAAGAAATCAGGGAGTTTTTTGGATACCCATTATTATTCTTTTACCTTAATAAATTTGAGTTTGGGAGTTCCACGATAGCATCGACCAGTATGCACCATATCTAATCTACTGTGAGGAGACCAGGGACTTGAATGGGAGCACAGACTGCTGGATCTTGAGAACTGTAGGTGAGTGGGGTCCCAAACTCCGCAGACCACTGGTGGGCCTAGCCCCAGGACAAGCAACAGCCCGGAGGTGCTAAACCCACTCCCCAGATTCTCAAATGGAATCCGCATGCAAGCTGCACCTGGCATACAAAGCACAAACTCGCTGTGTAGGGAGGTGGTATTCTGGAGCTCTTGGCCTGAGGAGTCTCAGGGAATAGGGTGAAACTGCTCTTGGATGCTTCCACCCACCCCACTCCAAACTGCGGAGGTAGCCTGTCCCAGCCAAGTAGAAACACAGGCGTCGGGGCCCACCAAAAACAGCTAGAGTGGGCATGCAGCTTGTGGGTTGTCCTGGGCCTAATATAAAGCCGGACACAAGGAACTGAGCCTGCAAACAGGGGCAGTTAGAAACTAGCTTGGACTGCTCCCACAGGCCTGGCAGGATCTCCCACGCTATCGAGAGACGAGGGTTGTTCCTGAAGTGTCTAATTGCTAACCTAGAGGGATCTCTGAGCTTCATGGCCTACAGGGTTGCAGAAAGTGCAGGTACCTTGGATCTCGCCAGCAGCCTGAAACCATATTGTCTCTGGCCCACTGTGCACTGACCCTGCACTCTCCAACAGACAGAACCCACAGGCTCGGCAGGATCTCCCTTGTTCCTGGGAGAGGCTGGACACTTCTGCAGGGTATAGAGGCAGAGCTAAAAGACAGCTACAGCCCAGAAGATCTGATCCAACTGGGGTCTTGGCTGCAAAGTGACAGGAAGGACAGGCAGCTGGGACCAACCTACCCAACCAGATTGCTTGTGTGCTGACCTTGTTCTAGGTCCCAAAACTGCTGATCTGAATTACAGCAGGAAGGTGAAAGGGTCCAAACAGGAACCTACTTTGGCTGACTCAGTCTGGAGCCTAAGGTATAGAGAAAAACCTCCAGGAGTGGAAACCGGATCACCTACCTGTTCCAGGGAAATACTCCCTGATACCCACAGGCAAGGGCAACCGACCTATAATCAGTCATCAACTATCCACTCTCAACCAGTGAAGGTCAATAGAAGCCCAATTTGAAGGCGATGCATATGAGCATACAGAGGCCTACAGAACACCAAATAGAATAGACCAGGAAAGAAAATCTTCCCAGCACATAATAATAAAAACACAAAATACACAGAACAAAGAAAAAATATTAAAAGCGGCAAGAGAAAAAGGTCGAGTAACATATGATGGCAAACCTATCAGAATTACTCCCGACTTCTCAGCAGAAACCATGAAAGCCAGAAGGGCCTGGACAGAGGTCTTGCAAACCCTAAGAGAACACAGATCAGGCAAGATTACTATACCCAGCGAAACTATCAATAATCATTGACAGAGAAAACAATATATTCCATGATAAAACCAAATCCAAACAGTACCTAGCCACAAATCCGGCTTTACAGAAGTTACTACAAGGAAAACTCCACCCCTAAAGGGTCAAATTACAACCAAAACTACATAGGAAATGGATAACTACACCATCGCAAAATCACAACCTCACAAAATCTTGACTGTAACAACAGCAAAAATGAAGGGACTTAGCAGTCACTGGTCATTAATATCTCTCAACATCAATGGTCTCAATTCTCCAATAAGAAGACACAGACTAGCTGAGTGGATGCCTAAACATGACCCAACTTTCTTCTGCATTCAAGAAACACATCTCAACCACAAGGACAGACATTGCCTCAGAGTAGAAGGTTGGGGAAAAATATTTCAAGAAAATGGTCACAAGAAGCAAGCTGGGGTAGCCATTCTAATATCTAATAAAATAGACTTTCAACCAAAATTAATCAAAAGGGATGAGGAAGGACACTTCATACTCATCAAAGGTAAAGTCAACCAAGAAGACATCATGATTTTGAACATCTATGCTCCTAATACAAGGGCACACACATTTGTAAAAGAGCTATTAACAAAGCTTAAACCACTAATTGATCCATACACATTAATAGTGAGAGACTTCAATACCCCACTTTCACTGAAGGCTAGGTCTTTGAATCAAAAACTAAGCTGGGAAATAACTTCATTAACCACTGTTATGAATCAAATGGGTCTAACAGATATCTACAGAACTTTCCACCCAAATGCAAAGGATTATACCTTCTTCTCAGCACCCTGTGGAATATTCTTTAAATTTGATCACATAGTAGGTCATGAAGCAAGCCTTAACAGATACAAGAAGATTGAAATAATACCTCATATCCTATCATGTCACCATGGTCTAAGGCTGCAATTCAACAACAACAGAAATGACAAAAAGCCCCCACACACATGGAAACTAAACAACTCTCTACTTAATGACACCTGGGTCAAGGAAGAAATAAAGGAAGAAATAATGGGCTTCCTGAAATTCAATAGAAATGAAGGAACAGCATACCCAAATTTGTGGGACACAATGAAGGCAGTGCTAAGAGGAAAATTCATAGCACTAAGTGCCTTTAAAAAGAAAATGGAAACATCCCACATAAACAACTTAACGACACATCTGGCAACCCTAGAAAAAAAGAAGCAGAAACACTCAAGAGGAGTAGACGTCTGGAAATAATCAAACTCAGGGCTGAAATCAATAAATTAGAAACAAAGAGAACAATTCAAAGAATCAACAAAACCAAGAGCTGGTTCTTTGAGAAAATTAACAAGATAGACAAACCGCTAGCCAACTAACTAAAAGACAGAGAAACACTACACAAATCAACAAAATCAGAAATGGAAAGGGAGACATAACAACAGACACCGAAGAAATACAAAGAATCATAAGAACCTACTTTAAAGGCATTTATGCAACAAAATTTGAAAATCTAGGGAAATGGAGAATTTTCTAGACCTATTCTAATTGCCAAAATTGAATCAAGATTAGATAAACAAATTAAATAGTCCTATTTCGCCTATAGAAATAGAAGCAATCGTTGATAGTCTCCCAACTAAAAAAAGCCCAGGGCCAGATGGTTTCAGTGCAGAATGCTACCAGTCCTTCAAAGAAGAGCTAATACCAATACTCTTCAAGCTATCCAAAAGATAGAAATGGATGGAACATTACCAAATTCTTTCTATGAAGCCATAGTCACATTGATACCTAAACCCCACAAAGATCGAACAAAAAAAGAGAATTTCCGACCTATTTCTTTTATGAAAATTGATGCAAAAATACTAAATAAAATACTTGCAAAACGAATACAAGAACATCAAAGATATCATTCATCATGACCAAGTAGGCTTCACCCCAGGCATGCAGGGATGGTTTAATATATGGAAATCCATCAATGTAATCCACCATATAAACAAACTGAAAGAGAAAAACCTCATGATCATCTCCTTAGATGCAGAAAAAGCATTTGACAAAATCCAGCACTCATTCATGTTTAAAGTTCTGGAGAGATCGGGAATACAAGACACATACCCAAATAAAATAAAGGCTGTATACAGCAAGCCAATAGCCAACATTAAATTAAATGGAAAGATACTCAAGGAAATCCCTCTAAAATTGGGGACCAGACAAGGCAGCCCACTTTCTCCATATCTCTTCAATATAGTTCTTGAAGTTCTAGCCAGAGCAATAAGACATCAAAAGGAGATCAAGGGGATCCACATGGGAAAGGAAGAAGTCAAATTATCCCTATTTGCAGATGATATGATAGTGTATATAAGTGACCCCCAAAATTCCACCAGAGAACTCCTACAGGTGATAAACACCTTCAGCAAATTGACTGGGTACAAAATAAACTCAAAAAAGTCAGGAGCTTTCCTATATACAAATGACAAACAGGCAGAGGAAGAAATTAGGAAAACTACCCCCTTCACGATAGCCACAAGCAATGTAAAATATCTAGGAGTAACTCTAACCAAGCAAGTGAAGGATTTATTTGAAAAAAAAAAAAACTTAAATCTCTGAAGAAAGAGATTGAAGATGACATCAGAAGATGGAAGGATCTACCTTGTTAGTGGATTGGGAGAATTAACATAGTAAAAATGGCCATCTTACAAAAAGCAATTTACATATTCAATGCAATCCTTATCAAAATACCTACAAAATATTTTGAAGATATTAAAAGTTTAATTCTGAACTTCATATGGAGAAACAAAAAACCCAGAATAGCAAAAACAATCTTATACAATAAAAGATCCTCCGGAGGAATCTCCATTCCCGATCTCAAGCTGTCCTATAGAGCAACAGTAATTAAAACAGCATAATACTGGCACAGCAACAGGCTGGTGCATCAATGGAATCAAATTGAAGGCCCAGAGATGAATCCATACACATTGGGTCACTTGATTTTTGACAAAGAAGCCAAACCTATTCAATGGAAAAAGAATAGCATCTTCAACAAATGGTGCTGGTCTAACTGGATGTCTACATGTAGAAAAATACAATTAGACCCCCATTTGTCACCATGTACAAAACTCAGGTCCAAGTGGATTAAAGGCCTTAACATAAAACCAGAGACATTAAATTGGTTAGAGGAAAAAGTGGGAAGAGCCTGGAACACATTGGAATAGGAGACAACTTCCTGAACAGAACACCAACAGCCCAGGCTTTAATGTCAACAATTAATAAATGGGACCTCATGAGCCTGAGAAGCTTCTGTAAGGCAGGAGACACTGTGAACAGAACAAAGCGACAGCTTACAGACTGGGAAAAGATCTTCACCAACCCTACATCTGACAAAAGTCTAATATCCAAAATATATAAAGAACTCAAGAAAATTTAAACATCACCAAACCAAATAACCCAATTGAGAAGTGGGGCTCAGATCTAAATGGAGAATTCTCAACAGAGGAATATCAAATGGCTGAGAAACACTCAAAGAAATGCTCAGCCTCATTAGTCATCAGAGAAATGCAAATCAAAATGACATTAGATTCCATCTTACACCCATCAGAATGGCTAAGATCAAAAGCTCAAGTGATACCACATGCTGGTGAGGATGTGGAGAGAAAGGAACACTCCTTCATTGCTGGTGGGGATGCAAACTAGTACAGCCACTTTGGAAATCTATCTGGTGCTTTCTCAGAAAACTGGGAATAGGGTTTCCTCAAGACCCAGCTATTCCACTTCTTGGAATATACCCAGAAGATGCTCTACCACACAACAGGGACATATGCTCAACCATGTTCATAGCAGCCTTATTCATAATAGCCAGAAAAAGGAAACAGCCTAAGTGTCCCTCAGTAGAAGAATGGATAAAGAAACTGTGGTACATTTATACTATGGAATACTATTCAGCTGTTAAAAACAAGGAATTACCAAAATTTGTGGACAAATGGATTGAACTAGAAATTATAATGAGTGAGTTCACCCAGAAACAAAGAGAGACAAATGGTATATACTCACTTATATCGAGACACTAGCCCATAGGGCATGTCCCATGAAAGACTTTACTTACCAGGAAAGTGGGTCAGAGGGGAGGACAATGGGAGGATGGGGAATAGAAGGATTTAGAGGGTCCTAGAAACCTACAAGAAGAACATTATGATGGGCAGATCTGAGTCCTGGGGTCCTGCTCAAACTATGGCACCATCCAAGGAAAATATAGGCAGTAAACTTCGAACCCCTACCCAGACCTAGCTGATGGACAGGACATTCTCCACTGTTGAGTGGAGAGTGAAGTTTGACTTTCATACAAAGTCTGGTGCCCCATTTTTTTTTTACCACATCCCCTTGATGTGGAGGCCTGGTGGCACTCAGAGGAAGGATAACAGGTCACCAAGAAGAGACCCGATACCCTATGAACATAGACAAGGGGAGGAAGTCCCCCTCAGTCACAGACATAGAGGAGAGGAGTAGGGGGGAAGCAGCAGGGAGGGAGGAATGGGAGGATACAAAAGATGGGTTAACAATTGAGATGTAATATGATTAAATTAATAAAATATTAAAAAAATAATTTTGAGTTTATAATTTAATGTTCAATAATAGCAATATTGAGCAGTTGTAATACTTATTCATATGTCTTTTGAAAAGTGAGCAACTTTGACTAGTACTTTTCCTTTTAAAATTTGTTTGTTTGAAGCAGGACCTTAAATGTATCCCAGGCTGTCCTAGAATTCACACATTCTTCCTGATTAGTCTTTGGTGACAGATACATTCCACTATATCTGGTTCTATGTTATCATTTTTTTGAGCCATTTTAAGTACTTTGCTGTGTTATTTCAAGTGTATCTCATGTGACAATTTGCTTATAATTTAAGAGAAATTATAATTTTGATCAAAAAGGAAAGTTCATTTGGTACCATTAGCCTGATAATATTCCTGAACCACACTTGGGCATCCCTCTCTTTTATATAAAATGGGACCGAAGAAAGAATCCTCGCTGGAGAATTAAATTTGGAACTCAGTGAAGTTTGTTACAATCTAAATGCAGTTCTTAGACACGAACATCAGTCCTGTCCTTCATCGTCATGAACGCAACTACCAATTTTGTTCTGGCACTTATGGGCCTTATCCACTGCAGTGTTTTCTGTCTTTATTTTACGCACCAAATAGGTGTGGATTAAAAACCAGCTGATTATTTAACTTGTGAGAATTAATGTTCACTCAATTCATTTGCAGGAAGGCTGAGACATGGTGTTTCTTAGAAGACCCTGAATTTGCAAGTGTGATTTTTGCCTTGTTGGTAACAAACATGTGGTCCTTCAGAGTGTTTTCTCTCAAGGACTATTCATGGCTCAGTCAGCTGCCTGTAATTATCTCCACGATAGGCTTTATCTGCGTTTTAAAAAGTCTTTGTGACATAAAACAGACTGATTCTGGGGGTTAAGAAGTAATCACTTGCTATTATAAATCGATAATGTGACTCTTAGGAGCAGCATGTGTGTGAAGATTATAGTAAAGATTATTCTAACTCAGAATGCAGAGTTCTTGAAACACTCACCTGCTTTTCAATACGGTGCCAGTCACATGATTATGATATTGAAAAGGGAGCCTTCAGCGATGGTCTTCATCTCCAAATTCCAATTAAAACTGGATAATGATATGAATCTGTCATTTCCTAAACTCTAATTTCAAATACAAGTGGTTATAAAATATTATTCCTAAGAATAGGACTATAAATCTCTAATGTGTTGGTTAAATATAGATTTTTAAATAGAGCTAAGCCTTAAATCATTGAATAGCTTTTCATTAAATCACACCTAAATTGACATTTACAGTTTTAATTTGTATATAATCAGGTCTCCTGTTTTTTAAAATTTCACAGTCAGCAGATCTCTTGCTCTCTCTGAGCCTTCAGTTCACTTCTTCAGTGAAATTATGCCTAAGACATTGTGTTCCTAAACTGAATTTTGCTGCATTTGAAGTACATCAAACAAAGAATCTCCCTATGAAGATAAGTAAGAAATGTTCAGTTTAATCACAAGAAACAATCATTTTTTTTTTTTGCAGTTCAAAGGCTGCCTGCTGCAAGGTTCGTGAACATAAGATAATAACTTTCTGTTTATACTTTTTAATTTCAGAAGGCGTCTTGGCAGTATATTATACACACTGTTACATAATAAAGATATAACAAAATAAATGCAAACTAAATAAAAGCATGCCCAAGCCAAATTTACATATACTCACAGATATTTATGTTAAGAAAGCACATGACAATACTTGACATTTTTAAGAGCAAAGAGATATAAAAGGCCCAGAAGAAAGTATTACATATGAACTTTTTTTGAATACATGTGTAAATACATTTAAGATAAAGAAGTTGTGAGCCTAGTAAGGACAAAGTTGAACCTCTGTATATGGGAGAACATTGGTAGATCTGAAAATTCTAAGGTATACTGGGGATCTTTAGTATGAAGTCACTACAGAGACAGCTGAAGATTTATGTCTCAGTGTGTCACAGAAAGTAATGAAATTGCAAACTGTTTGCATGGGGCAGAAAATTCATCTATTTTTACTGGAATGTTTTGGCATATTAGATTACTTTTCCTGTTATTCACCATCCTTTCCCTTCTTAGGATGACATTTCATAGGTTGGCTGGCTATGAATCATCCTGCAGACAGCACAGTGTTTGCTTAGATGAGGTTAACAGTCTTAATTAGTGTGTATAAGATTTAGTTTGTCATTTGCCAGTTAGCTACACCAATGAGAATTTCACTCTTCCCCACTAGCTATATGACCTGAACATAGAATAAATACATTGAGAAGATTTTTTAAAGGCCTACAGCTAAAATAACAATTAACCAGCACAGACCACACGTATCAGTGCACATACCAGGGGGGCACAACTGGGTGATTTAGAGTATTGATTGAGTTCATTGACTCTTTTTAATATTATACCAAAGATGTATAAATGAGTACAAGAGGCAATGTGACTCTAACAATGTTACTTGCATTGGGTGGAATACAGGGCAAAATAATTTGAGACCAGATGGTGGAGAATGAGGAGGTTTTTAAGCTAATGTTCCTCCTCTAAATGACCACTTAATGAAGAGGGAGGCAGTGTAAAGTTACTTAAAAACTGTGTTTTTTAAAAACCCTGCAGGTTTATTTAAGAGCAAAAATGTAGCATATAAATGAATAATTATATTTACATGAAAAGATGGGATTTAGATATTTAAGGAAACTAAATAATAACAAGTAGAGCCTAACGTAAGAGAGTAGAACAAACTTAAGTGGGTTGGCCATGCACAACTGGTATAACCATCATGATGTAAACCATTTAAACATACCAGGTAGAGCTCACACTGGGGACTCAGAACACCATTAAGCAGATTTTTTTTTTGCAGGTTGATTAAAAACTAAAGGCCATAGGAGACTCACCTATATAGGAACACAGTTGGATGTCTGGCAGGAATGTGAACATTGATTTCATCAGCCTACCTAATGTCATCTCTGACTACGCATTGCCCGTGTAACAGCCCATCTGATGCAAGGATCCCAAATACACTTCAGCTGGCTGTGGGTTAGCAATGCACATTACACCAGGCCCATATATCTATGGACCATAAGAGTTGGCCCACACAACACTGCTTCTAGACACTGCAGGTGGTTCATAGATGGGCATGTTACCCTTGCCTACAACCCTGCCTAACTGACTAGAGAAGACTTCTGTTGTAGAATAAATCTCCTAGAGACAAAACAGATGCCTAATTTTGTAAAAGAATCACAGGAAAACACCGAGAGAACCTACTAAGGTTGCAGCAATTGCCCTGGAATTATGGGACGTTCCCAAACTGATCAGCATAAAATTCAAGGTGACTCTTTTAAAGTTTAGAGAAGGAAAAGAGAACACAAATAGTAAACAAACCATTTTCATGAAAATATCACACAAGCTAGATGTGTTCTTTAAAACAAATAAAAACAAAATGAAGTTTTATATAACGTGCTTTAATTATATTCATACTCATCTCTTTCTGGTTCAACTTCCTTCCCTACACACACATAACTTTGTACACCGCCCCCACACTTTTGTAACCATTAAGGACCAATTTGCGCTGTCCAAATATTCTTGCATTTGTGTTTTCCCACTAGTGAATAGTTGACTTGCAGTAGGCATACTTGTAGGTGAAACAATCTCTCCACCCTCCATCAGCTATTAATTGTTACTAGCTACAAGGGTTGGGCTGGGACTGTATGCCTATCTCCTCTCTCTCCGCTACGATTTTGTCTGGTTTAGAACTGCACAGGTCATGTAAATACTGTAGCAACTACAGTGAGTGTGTGTGTGCGCAACTGTCCTGAGGTGTCCAGAAGATCGTATTTCCTTGTGCCTCTGGTTCTTACAGTCTTAAAGCCTCGTCTTCTGTAATGATTCCTGAGACTTGAAAGAAAGGAAAAAGTCATAGAGAGGTTACATTTAGAGCTGAGCATTCTGCAGTCTCTTATGCTGTGGAACTTGCAATTGTTTTTTTAACATCAAGACTGAGTTTGGGGATAAACGTGGACTACATCGAGAGATCCATCTGAGCCAGGTCTACACAGGGAAAGCCTGTGCAAAATGTACAAAATTAAAGTAGAAATAAAATACAAAGACCATAAAAATAACAGAAAAAATTGCTAAGACAGAGTTAATTTATTTAAAATCAGAAAAGATGTCAAAATTATTCAATTGAAAATTTGTGTAAAGAAAATAGAGGGGAAGAATCAAATATACAAACAATGAGAAAACCAGTTTTAAAAAAAGATGCCACAACTATAAATGACACATGTTGGCCACTAGAAACTTTAATAATTCTACAAAGAGATAATTGTAGCAGGAATGAATGTCTACAGAGAATAATGAAAAAATACACCGAAGAACTGCTGGGAATTAAACTCTTGTGGTTGTATGATTGGGCAGCAAACACTCTGTTTAAGAAAATACATTGTATTTCTTTTTTGAGAATTTTACATTTGTATATAACATATTTTGATCCACTCTACTGTGATGTCTCTCCCTCCAAACTCTTCTACATCTCTCCTCCCACATCTCACACTCAATTTCATGTACTTTCTCAATCCCATTAAGTGGAACATGAGTAACCTACCTGGGGGAAGCTTCAGTAAATAAAACTTACCATCCTCCCTATTAGCAGCCAAAGACAAATGTTTTAAAGAATGGTTTCACAGATAATTCCAGAAGTATTATAAGAAATATTAACACCAATATTTGTGGCACTTCCAAACAATAGAACATGAAACAGTGGAAATATTCTGGGGGTCAGGATCATCCTGATACGAAACCCCAAAAAGAGCATCCTCCCAAGCACCAACCATGTAAGCCAGGTCCTCTGATGGGCAGCTTAGTTTCTGCAGTTTAGTGATTATCAGTTGTAGGAGAGAGAATGCAGTTTCATCAAATACAATTTGCTGATCTGATCAGTCATGTAATTGTGGAAGGCAAGAGTGGAAATGGTTTGTTCAAGATTCTAAATCTTGTTCACAAAAGCCAAGTTGGATTCTTCACTCCCATTATGTCAGTGAGCAGTCCTCCTAGGAAAGATGCACGTTCCATTGATAATAAAACTCATTTTGCTAAAGAGAGCTTATGCCCTAATTCATGCATTCATCAGGTATAAACATAGAAAATTCAAGATACCAATATACAGTGGATTTATGGATTACTTTGTATGCTACTCAGAGAAAGGAGGATTTGACTAACACATAACACTTAGAATAAATAATTGTTCCATCCATGATGACCTTACTATAAGACTGAAAATCTTCAGGTAACTCAGCATCACAAAACTCAAGAAAGTCCCTCATTCAGGCAGATCTTAGCACAAAAGAAGGAAAAAAAATGAATAGGTAAAGAGGATTATAACATGTTGTCCCGTGACTGGGACTAACTGTGGTGTCTATGAGCTTGCAAGAGGATGTTGTTTCTAACTTGGTGTTTTCACAGAGCAATGGCTTTCACCAAACTGTACTAATAGATGCCTTCGCCCTTTCTAAACCAAGCAAAGCCTGAAAAATACCCGAGGACAGCTAGACGAGACAGTAGTCTGGAAAGAGCATTCCTTAGCAATGCAGTATCTCAATGGGTAAGTTAGCAAGAGAAACAAAGAAAATAGAAAGTGTCTTAACATCTTAAAGCATGGCTCTATTTCAAAACAGTTTATGCCATCCCCAGGCTGTTGATACAAAAACATTACTAAAAATAGGTAAGTCATATTAGCCTTATTTCTGTTGGCAAAAGCAAATGTGTACACTGGAAAGCCTGTTAGGACAGGAGAAAAGCTATCCTTCTAGCCCTGTTTGCTACTAGATCATCCTATATGGTGTTTTCATTATTTGATTAAAATGAACATTCACAACGTAGAGGGTTTGAAAAGTTATCAAGGAAAAAACAGAGTAGATAAAATGCCCCTAAAATATGATGTTTTGCTACCATAATTAGAGGAAGAAGTTTATGCTATAAAGTACTTAACATCATCTTTAAAATTTTGAAAAGTCAGTGAAACTTTCTAAGACTTTGAATGATATATTTTATTTTTATTTTTAGAAAGCTATGATTGCACCTGATGTCTTTTTATACCAGGAAACAGTTCTGAATGATGTTGAAAACACACCTTTCCTTGTTACTATTTTTATATTTTAAATGAGTAGATGTTAAAATTAGAAAAAGTCCCCATAGTACTGCACACTGATAATTCTATTTTTATGCATACATCATGCACAGATTATTTATAGTAGATGGGTGTTATATGTGGTAGAATTAAAGTTGCCTGTAAGAATTTCTATAATGGACTTATAATTTTTTTCTTGCTTTGGAAATTAAAATGTAATTACATCATATCTCCCCTCTCTATTCTTTCTCCAATCCTTCTACCTTACACATATTTCTCACAAATTTTCAGCCTCTATTTCCTTAGTTGTGACAACACACACACACACACACACACACACACACACACACACACAAAACCTGCTTGTTTTATATAATGTATGCATATGATATCAAAGCTAACCACTTAGTATTAGATACTCAATTTGAGAGCTTTTCTCTAGGGAAGATTATTCCTCCCTGAATTCCTTAGTTGCCTGAAGTTCTTCCTGTAGATTTGAGGCCCCGTGAGATTTCCCCCTTCCAGGTTAGCAGGTCTACTGTATTGCTCTTGTTTTCAGGTCTTGTTTAGAAAATCATGGTGATGAGACTTTGCGGATATAGATCTCTGACATGTCTAGGAGACACATCTCACTTTAAACTCTCTGTTCCTCTGGCTCTTATCATCTTTCTGTCTTCTCTCCTACTATTACTCATCAGCCTCAGGTGGAGGAGTTGTGTTGTGTATGTATTAGCTGTGGCTGGGAACCACAGGACCATATGCTGTCTGTACTTTGATAGAGTTTATTTATGCAGTTTAATGATCTGTATCTGTTACAAGGGAATATTTCTTTGATGGGAGATGATGCAAATACTAATCATGGGCATAGCATACATATTTAGAAGCAGCTGAGAATTATGGTGTTATAATAAAGTGGTACTTATAGATTCTTCTCCGAGGCCCAGGACTTCATAAGGTTTCAACACCAGGCATGATTTCCCTTGTGTTGAGTGGGCTTTGAAGTAAATTAGAGATCTGTTGGTTTTTCCGCAATATGAATGCCACTATTGCACTCTCAGGGCATATCATGATATGCTAGGGGTTATTCTTTAGTTCACGGACATCATAGCTGGGCATGATAACCAGCTGCTTCTCTTCTTGGGAAGATGGCTTAGCATCTACTGGTACCATGAAAGCTGGTTCTCAGGAAAAAGACTTTCTTGTTGGATCTAGTGCAGGTCCTCTTGGTCCTGTGTCCAAAGTGCTTGTCATCAGCAATAAGAACTTCAATCTCTGGGAGGAAATAGTTAAAACATGATAAAATGAGTCTGGAGTAAGAGATACCTTATTCTTTCATCTGTATGGGAGTTTTCCTTAGATTTTCTGGGGAGAGGAGTTTTATTTTCCCTTTTCTTTGGGAATATTGCATGATGTATTTTGATGATATTTATTCTCTCCCCTAACTCCTCCTGCAGCCACATTTCCATATCCACCCAATTAACAGTCCTCTTCTTATTTCATTAAAAAAAATCTACCAAATCTAAGTTGGACTGTTCATATAGTCTTTGATATGTGGCTTTCCTCTGAACTATCATACACCTACAAGGGCAACAATTCTTTTTTCTCAAATAAAATATCCATTTATTTTATAGAGTAAAACATTATCATTATAATTATCTAATTCAATATAAACATACATTCTATGTATTATTATAGGGCTATTAAGAATTACATTCACAAATAATTTAACAATTGAGGAAATGCTTATAATGTCAAATTAATGCAAAATAATAAAAGGCCCAACTATGTAAAAACATGTGTGGGTATAGAAAATCTTGGAAGAGGATATGTTAAAGGTAAAAGGAGGTAAAAGGTTTACCTGACATTACACTCATGCTCCTGACACTTTCTGGAAATAGCTAATGTTCCAATTCTGAAATCTGAGCCACCAACATAATCCAAAGGGTAATTAACATTTCCCCTCATTTTTAGCAGGCTCTTCATGACTTGTGAAGCTCTGTTGTTCTTATGGCTTTGTATTGTACATTTTGAAGAGCTCCCTTCACCAGGATGTTATTATCCCCAAGAACACAATGCTTTTCAAAAAAGAAGAAAAAAATGGGAAAAGCCTTGAAAGAACGAGTAAAAAGTGGTCTGTGGTCTGTCAATTACTCACTAGATGAGACACACATAGAATAAAGAAGATCTTCCTTCACAGGGTGGTTAAAACTCAAAGTCTTTTTTTTTTCTATTTTTTTATTTTTATTAATTTATTCTTGTTACATCTCTATTGTTATCCCATCCCTTGTATCCTCTCATTCTCCCCTCCCTCCCTTTTTCCCCTTATTCCCCTCCCCTATGATTGTTCCTCAGAGGGATTACCTCCCTCTGTATATGCTCATAGGGTATCAAGTCTCTTCTCGGTGACCTGCTGTCCTTCCTCTGAGTGCCACTAGGTCTCCCCCGCCAGGGGACATAGTCAAATGTGAGGCACCAGAGTACATGAGAAAGTCAAATCCCTCTCTCCACTCAAGTGTGGAGACTGTCCTGTCCATGGGCTAGATCAGGGTAGGGGTTTAAATTTTACCGCCTGTATTGTCCTTGGCTAGGGCCTTAGTTTGAGCGGGACCCCATGACCCAAATCTGCCTATCATAATGTTCTACTTGTAGGTTTCTAGGACCCACTGGATCCTTCTACATTGCTATTCTCACATGGTTCTCTCATCTAGAGTCCCAATAGGATGTCTTCCCCTCTGTCCCAGTTTCCTGGTAAGGGAAGGCTTTCGTGGGACATGCCCATTGGGCTAGTATGCAGATATAAGTTAGTATATGCCATTTGAGTCTTTCTACTTCTGGGTTAACCCACTCATTACGATCATTTCTAGCTCAATCCATTTATCCACAAATGTCGGGAATTCCTTGTTTTTAATAGCTGAGTAGTATTCCGTAGTGTATATGTACCACAGTTTCTTTATCCATTCTTCTACTGAGGGACATTTAGGCTGTTTCCATGATCTGGCTATTATGAATAAGGCTGCTATGAACATGGTTGAGCAAAGTTTCTTGCTATGTGCTGGTGCATCTTCTGGGTATATTCCAAGTAGTGGAATAGCTGGGTCTTGAGGAAGCCCTATTCCCAGTTTTCTGAGATAGCACCAGATAGATTTCCACAGTGGTTGTACTAGTTTGCATTCCCAGCAGCAATGAAGGAGTGTTCCTCTCTCCCCACATCCTCTCCAGCATGTGGTGTCGCTTGAGTTTTTGATCTTAGCCATTCTGATGGGTGTAAGATGGAATCTCAGAGTTGTTTTGATTTGCATTTCCCTGATGGCTAAGGAGGTTGAGCATTTCTTTAAGTGTTTCTCAGCCATTTGATATTCTTCTGTTAAGAATTCTCTGTTTAGTTCCAAGCCCCATTTCTCAATTGGGTTCTTTGGTTTGGTGGTGTTTAATTTCTTGAGTTCTTTATATATTTTGGATATTAGACCTTTGTCAGATGTAAGGTTGGTGAAGATCTTTTCCCAGTCTGTAGGCTGTCGCTTTGTTCTCTTGACAGTGTCTCTAGCCTTACAGAAGTTTCTCAGCCTCATGAGGTCCCATTTATTAATTGTTGACATTAAGGCCTGGTCTGTTGGTGTTCTGTTCAGGAAGTTGTCTCCTGTGCCAATATGTTCCAGGCTCTTCCCCACTTTTTCTTCTAAGTGACTTAGTGTCTCTGGTTTTATGTTGAGGTCTTTAATCCACTTGGATTTGAGTTTTGTGCAAGGTGACAAATATGGGTCCAGTTGCAATTTTTTACACATAGACATCCAGTTAGACCAGCACCATTTCTTGAAGATGCTATCCTTTTTCCATTGAATGGATTTGGCTTCTTTGTCAAAAATCAAGTGACCATATGTGTGTGGATTCATATCTGGGTCTTCAATTCGATTCCCCTGATCAACCAGCCTGTTGCTGTGCCAGTACCATGCTGTTTTAATTACAATTGCTTTATAGTACAATTTGAGATCGGGTATGGAGATTCATCCGTAGCACGTTTTATTGTACAAGATCATTTTTGCTATTCTGGGTTTTTTGTTTTTCCATATGAAGTTCAGAATTGAACTTTCAATGTCTTTAAAAAATTGTGTAGGTATTTTGATTGGGATTGCATTGAATCTGTAGATTGCTTTTGGTAGGATGGCCATTTTTACTATGTTAATTCTCCCTATCCATGAGCAAGGAAGATCCTTCCATCTTCTCATGTCATCTTCAATCTCCTTTGTTTTGAAATTTTTTTCAAACAAGTCCTTCACTTGCTTAGTTAAAGTAACTCCTAGATATTTTATATTGCTTGTGGCTAATGTGAAGGGTGTGGCTTTCCAAATTTCTTCCTCAGCAAGCTTGTCATTTGTGTATAGGAAGGCTACAGACTTTTTGGAGTTAATTTTGTATCCAGCCAAATTGCTGAAAGTGTTTATCAGCTGTAGGAGTTCTCTGGTGGAATTTTGAGGGTCACTTATGTACACTATCATATCATCTGCAAATAGAGATAGTTTGACTTCCTCCTTTCCCATTTGGATACCCTTGATCTTCTTTTGTTGTCTTATTGCTCTGGCTAGAACTTCGAGTACTATATTGAAGAGCTATGGAGAGAGTGGGCAGCTTTGCCTTGTTCCCGATTTTAGAGGAATTTCCTTGAGTATCTCACCATTTACTTTGATTTTGGCTATTGGCTTGCTGTATATAGCCTTTATTATATTGAGGAAAGTGCCTTGTATCTCCGATCTCTCTAAAACTTTAAACATGAATGGGTGTTGGATTTTATCAAATGCTTTCTCTGCATCTAAAGAGATGTTCGTGTAGTTTTTTATTTTCAGTTTGTTTATATGGTGGATTACATTGATGGATTTCCGTATATTAAACCATCCCTGCATGCCTGGAATGAAGCCTACTTGGTCATGATGAATGATATCTTTTAGGTGTTCTTGTATTCGTTTTACAAGAATTTTTTAGTATTTTTGCATCGATGTTCATACGAGAAATTGGTCTGAAATTCTCTTTCTTTGTTAAGTCTTTGTGAGGTTTAGGTATCAACGTGACTATGGCCTCATAGAATGAATTTGGTAATGTTCCATCCAATTCTATCTTTTGGAGTACCTTGCAGAGTATCGGTATTAGGTCGCCTATGAAGGTCTGGTAGAATTCTGCACTGAAACCATCTGGCCCTGGGCTTTTTTTTTTGGTTGGGAGACTATCAATGATTGCATCTATTTCTGTAGGGGAAATGGGACTATTTAGCTTGTTTATGTGTTCTTCACTCAACTTTGGCAAGTGAAATTGATCAAAAAAATCGTCCACTTTCCTTAGATTTTCAAATTTTGTGGCATATATGCCTTCAAAGTAGGATCTTATGATTCTTTGTATTTCCTCGGTGTCTGTTGCTATGTCTCCCTTTTCATTTCTGATTTTGTTGATTTTAATACTGTCTCTCTGCCTTTTAGTTATGTTGGCTAATGGTCTGTCTATCTTGTTGATTTTCTCCAAGAACCAGCTCTTGGTTTTGTTGATTCTTTGGACTGTTTTCTTAGTTTCTAATTTGTTAATTTCAGCCCTGAGTTTGATTATTTCCAGACGTCTACTCCTTTTGGGTGTTTCTGCTTCTTTTTTTTCTAGGGCTTCCAGCTGTTTTGTTAAGTTGCTTATGTACGATGTTTCCAATTTCTTTTTAAAGGCACTTAGTGCTATGAATTTTCCTCTTAATACTGCTTTCAATGTATCCCACAAATTTGGGTATGTTGTTCCCTCATTTTCATTGAATTTCAGAAACTCCTTGATTTCTTTCTTTATTTCTTCCCTGACCCATGTGTCATTTAGCAGAGAGTTGTTTAGTTTCCACGTACGTGTAGGCTTTTTGTTGTTTCTGTTTTTGTTGAATTGCAGCCTAAGAGCATGGTGATCTGATAGGATACAAGGTATTATTTCAGTCCTCTTGTATCTGTTGAGGCCTGCTTTGTGACCTACGATGTGATCAATTTTGGAGAAGGTTCCATGGGGTGCAGAGAAGAAGGTATATTCTTTCTTGTTTGGGTGAAAGGTTCTATAGATATCTGTTAGATCCATTTGACCCATGGCATTGGTTAATGATGTTATTTCTCGGCTTAGTTTCTGTTTCTATGACTTATCCTTCAGTGAGAGTGGGGTGTTGAAGTCTCCCACTATTATTGTGTGGTGATCCATGTGTGGTTTAAGCTTTTTAAGCACATCTTTAACAAGTGTGGGTGCCCTTGTATTGGGAGCACAGATGTTCAGAATTGTGATGTCATCTTGGTTGACTTTACCTTTGATGAGTATGAAGTGTCCTTCTGCATCCCTTTTGATTAATTTTGGTTGAAAGTCTATCTTGTTTGATATTAAAATGGCTATGCCTGCTTGTTTCTTGTGACCATTTGCTTGGAATATTTTTTTCCAACCTTTTACCCTGAGGTAATACCTATCGTTATAGGTGAGATGTGTTTCTTGAATGCAGAAGAATGTTGGATCTTGTTTATGCACGCATTCAGTTAGTCTATGTCTTTTTTATTGGAGAATTAAGACCATTGATGTTGAGAGATATTAATGACCAGTGACTCTTAAGAGTCTTAATTTTGATGTTGTTTCCAATCGAGTGTTTGTGTAGCTGTGTTTTTGCCATGGTATAGTTACCTATTTCCTGAGTAGTTTTGGTTGTAGCTTGACCCTTTGGGATGGAGTTTTCCTCCTAGTACCTTCTGTAAAGCTGGGTTTGTGGATTTGAATTTGTTTTTGTCATGGAATAATTTGTTTTCCGCATCAAAGGTTATTGATAGTTTTGCTGGGTAAAGTAGCCTGGCCTGGCATCTGTGGTCTCTAAGAGTTTGCAGGATCTCTGTCCAGGCTCTTCTGGCTTTTATGGTCTCTGCTGAGAAGTCTGGTGTAATTCTGATAGGTTTGCCATTGAATGTTATTTGGCCCTTTTCCCTTGCAGCTTTTAATATTTTTTTTCTGTATGTTTTGTGTTTTGATTATTATGTGACGGGCAGTTTTCCGTTTCTGGTCGATTCTAGTTGTTGTTCTGTAGGCCTCTTGTATGTTTATAGGTATCTCTTTCTTTAGGTTGGGGAAATTTTCTTCTATGATTTTGTTGAGAATAGTTTCTGGGCCTTGGAGTCTGACATCTTCTCTTTCTTCAATGCCTATTATCCTCAGATTTCTTCTTTTCATGGTGTCCTGAATTTCTTGGATGTTTTATGTCAGGAGTTTTCCAGATTTGGCATTTTCTTTAATGGTTGCTTCAAGATCTGTGATTGTATCTTCTAGACCTGAGATTCGTTCTTCCGTCTCTTGGATTCTGTTAGAAAAGCTCACCTCTGTGTTGCTTGCCTTCTTCTCTGAGGTCTCACGTTCTCGTTTTTCTTCTGTCTGTGTGTTTATCATTGAATCCATTTTCACCTTCAGATCTTGAACTGATTTTTTTATTTCTTTCACCTCATTTTTGTATATTCCTGAGTTTCTTCCATTGCCTCTTTATAGGTCTTCAGAGCTTGAACCGTTTTATTTATTTCTTCCATATGTTTGTTTGCATTTTCCTGAAATTTTTCCAGTTCCACTCTATGTGCTTCTTTTATGTCTCTCACCTGTTTGGCTGTGTCTTCCTGTATTTGATTATGAAATTTATTTGTTTCCTCCATTAATATGCTCCTTATTAAGGATTTGAGGTCATTTTCTTGTATTTCCATTGTATTTGAGCTCTCTGGGTTGTTTTCTTTGGGATAGCTGGAAACTGGAGACGCCATGTTGTTTTGGGTTTTTTTGCGTATGCTTTTACGCTGTTCTTTAGACATCTTGCCGGCTTTGTTTTGGTTGGGTAGCTTCCCGATTTGGATGGAGGGAGTCTGATGATAGATTCACTTGTTTTCTCATGATTTCCATAGGTTGGAAGCTCTGATGTTTCACTGTTGTGGATGGCAGGAGGTTAGCCCTGGCGTTTTGGGCTCTCACAGCCAGTGATCCTCAGCTCCCCTGTTCTGTGGGTCCTGTAATTGTTCTGGGTCTCTGGATGAGCATTGGGTCAGGCCAAGGTATCCAAATCCTTCTCGGTTCCCTGACAAGTCCAGCCACGGACACTGGGCCCGAACTACCCTCCGAGCTCAGCTAGAATCTCAGGGCCTGAACCGTCTGCCGAGCTCAACTAGGAATTGTGGGCTCAAAATGCACACAGGGTCCAGCCAGAATTTTCGGCCTGGGACTAAGCACCAAGCTCAGCTAGGAGCGTTTGGCCAAACTGTGTGCTGTGGTCAGTTATTGACTCATGCCTGAACCATCCGCACAGCTCAGCCAGGAATTCTTGATTCAAACTGCACACTGTGTCCAACCAGAGTTTTAGAGCCGGGACTGTGCCAAAAGCTCTACTAGAGGCTCTGGGCCCAATCTGTCTGCCAAGCACAGTTAGGGACTATGGCCCTAAACTGCACACCGAGCTCCACCCGAGTCTCTGGGGCAGAATTGTGCACCGAGCTCAGCCAGGGAGTATGGACCCACACTGCACACTGAATTCAGCCTGGGACTCCGGGCCTATACTGCATGGATAGTCCAGCCAGAGTCTTGGGGCCGCTGAGCCTGTGTGCACAGCTCAGGAAGAATCTCTGGGCCTAATCTTCCTTGCAAGTCCAGCTAGGGCCTCTGGGCTGAATCTGCATGCTGACCTCAGCCTGCATCAGTGCCCCAAAACTGCCCTCTGAGGAGAGCTAGTGTCTTGGGCAGAACTGCTCGTTGATGTGCGCTAGCGCCTCCGGTGGGCCTGAGTTCTCTGCCCAGCCTGTGTCACAGCAGGTGAACTGCGGCTGCACTGATTTGGTGCCTTAGGTGGACCTGAGCACTCCGCCCAGCCTGCATCACAGCAGGTGAACTACAGCTGCGCAATGCTGGCGTCTTTGGTGGGACTGAGCGCTCCGCCAGCCTGTGTCACAGCAGGTGCTGTGGCTGCGCAGATCAGGCGCCCTCGGTGGACCTGAGCTCTCCGCCCAGCCTGCGTCACAGCAGGTGAACTGCGGCTGCGCTAAGCTGGCACCTTTGGTGGGACTGAGCGCTCCGCCCAGCCTGCATCCCAGCAGGGGAGCCGTGGCTGCGCTAAGCTGTTTTCTTGGGCATTATTGCCTGCTGCGTTGAGTCAGCATCTCCACAGAACTGCACCCTGAGCTGTACCCGGGACTCTGGGGCTAAACTGTCCGCCGAGTCCAGTTTGGGTCACAAGGCACCACGCGACCCAAATCCTGTCCAGTGTCCCCTCTCCCGCAGCAACTCCCACCAGCCACCACACTAACCGCCTCCACTGGATGGCTCTGAGCTGCAAACCTCAGTCGCTGCTGCTGGTATTGCAGACGCCGCCCGTGCCGCTGCTGCTCTGATCTGAGAAAATCCGCACTCCTCCCGTGTGTAGGGGCATGCAGGTCCTCCGCACCCTGGTCCTTCCAAACCGTGGAGCACTCCTGCTGCCGTGGTGTTGGGATCCTGGTGTTCCTGGCTCAGAAATCTGTGCAATTCCCTGAATTGTTCACTGGAGCTTCCAAACATGGTCCACACTGCTCGCCGCCATCTTGTATTCCGAGTAATATTTTTAAGTGCCAGTGTCAACATTACATTTTTAAAGAAGTGTTACAAAATACTAATTTGACCTTTGACTTTGCTAGCTTTGACTCTTTCGTAGAAACACCACTGCAGTGCCTCCTGGGACATTGACATGCTGGTGGCACTCATTCATTAAAACAACAGCAAACACATCTATTGTAGGAAGCACTCAATTCTCACGCATGCATTTTAAGTCCTGGTTCTTTTTCTAACTTGAGGAAATGATTTTATCATACTAAGGTTAAACTGAAGTTAAACTGAGGTTAACTTTCTTTCAGAAAGTTAAACTTCTGCCCAGCTACTCTGTTCCTTTAGGACAGAATAATTTCTTTTCTTTTTTTCATAGTTTTTCATTTTTTATTCTTTAATGTTTTTCTACAAATAGATATGATAATCTTGAAAGTAGAAAGCCCATGAGTCATCACCTCTACACAAAGAACTAATGGCAACTAAAAAATGCTGGGTGTAAGGGAAATACTCTTCTCTAGTGGAGAACACCCCAATTTGTTATCTGTTACCAAACCGTTAGCCCTGAAAACACAGAAAAATAACATTATAGTGACCGAGAACATTGCCTTATTCTGTTCAAGAATAAGGTATACTATATAACACACATATATACTAATTAAGCTTAATGTGGATGGGCATTATTTCATAACAACAAAGTAGTATAAGATGTCCTAGGTAGGAAAAAAGAGGAGACATCCACACAATTCTTTTAATACCGATACCATTAGGAACCAATTTATAATTTTTTCTGAATTTTTCATATACATTAATTCACTCCTAATTCATTCTTTTCTTTCTTTCCTTCCATCCTAACCAGTTTCCCCTCTCTCCTCTCCTCCCAGTCCCTCCCTCGCCCCGTTTCCCCTTCCCAGCAACTCATCCTCCCTTTCTCTCCAGAAAAGGGCAGAACTCCATGGGTATCAACCAGCTATGACACATCAAGTTGCTGTAAAAGTAGGCACCTCCCCTCGTATTGAGGCTGAATAAAACAACACAGTTGAAACAAAGGGTCGCTAAAGCAGGCAAAGGAAAGCCAGGCATTGTGGGGCACGCCTGTAATCCCAGCACTCAGGAGGCAGAAGCACGCGGATTGCTGCGAGTTTGAGGCCAGCCTGGTCTACAAACCAAGTCCAGGACAGCCAAGGCTACACAGAGAAAACTTGTCTCAGAAAAAATAAATAAATAAATAAATAAATAAATAAATAAATAAATAAAGCAGGCATAGAGTCAGAGACAGCCTCAGAAAAGAACAGTTTCACTTGGGAGCAGGATGCTTTCTGTCTTATTGAATCTCCCTTAGAATATTTAGAATATAAAAGTATTTCTATATCAGTTTACATTTCTAGTTGTTCAGATAAGAAACTACATATGGAAAGAAACCTTATTGGCCTCCTCATTGCAGAGATATTTTATCCCTCGAGGCAAGTATGACAAGATAGTGCAGCCCCATCCGTGTTGGCAGGCACTTGGCAACTCTTTATTCACCTGCCATGGCAAAGAAAGCAAAGGAAGTGGACCGTAAACAGAAACAGAAGTAACCTTCAAGATTCTTCCACTGTGACCTACTTATATTACCCATACCTCAAATCCCAAACACATTGCCATGGAAATACCACCGATACCTGGAAACAGTTTCAAAACAAGAGTAACACTTAAGATTCATACAGTAACGGTAACGTTCACCCCAAAGACAATGGGCCTACTCTTAATGCATGGTGCACTCTGTAAAGAAGCCAGATGAAGAGGTAACTGGACCTCTGGGATCATAGCTGCATTGTTTGGACCCGGGTTGCCTTGCTAAAGATACTTAAGACCTCATTTGTTTAAGCTTTTTTTTCCAGAATGGAAACTGCTCATCTCTCTATTCAAATGAAAGTCTTTTGAATGTTATTTTCATTTTTATGATCTCAATCTTTCAATGATAAGGCACTTGACTCTCAATCACCTCTGCTAGTTTCCATTTTTAAAGTTTACAGCTTCTCTTTAGTAATGTTAAAGTACTTAGCAATTCTTACCACATTAAATATGTTCTTTTCTTGGCCAACCGTTCATGTTAATGTCTTTCTTCTCTTTGGCCTGTAGTCTCAAAGTAAATTTGACTTAAAAGTAGGTATGAACAACCATGCTTCAGCTTGAATGTGTTTTCTGTCTAGACATTCCCCCCATTAAACAAATTAGTGTATTGCTTCTGAAATCAGACCTACTTAAGTTTAAGTACATGGGCAAAATCCACCTAGTTTGTCAGAATGTGACTGGATGAACTCTAGTCCAATTTCTGGTACCATCCCCAATCTCATCTGAAAACTTGTGAGCACAGTGTTTACTACTTGTATTTTCCCATTACCCTTGAAGCTCCAGTATCACTCTCCTATCCTGCTGCGTCAGGAAGGATGGTAATCTGAAGCTCTGAGCCTGTAATACAAGACCCTGTATTTGTTGCATCAGTGTTGAGTCCTAGTGGTCGTTTTGGGGGATCTCGCGATCAGGGTAATCTCGGTATAACATACCCAGGCTGTGCCTCCTAAACATTGAAAACATAACCACAAACTGGGACATGAGTATTGAAGACATGAGCCCAAAATACACATTTAGTATCTAACACATAATAACTACCAATCCCTTAACAAGGAAAGCTCATGTCAACCTCATAATGCAAAAGCTACTTAGTATATCTCAAAAAGCTGATTGTGTTTGTAGCTAGCCTAACCACTGGTCTGTCTCCTCCTTGAATCAGGTAAACTTTTCCATTTATCCTAAATAATTCCAAGTATCACTCATATGTTATTGATAAAAGGTTACATCTTTTATTCCAAAATAAAAGAACAGAATTTTTAAAAAAGACTGGACCAAAGTAAGATGGAACGCCTGCAGAGAAAATACTAAACCCTGCACATCTGTTTCTGCTATCTGTGACTTCTTGGCTGTTTATGAGCTACAAAAGGCTTTGACAAACTCCATCACCATGCCATTGTAAGGTTGCGGTTCGCATAATCTTTCTTTTGAGCAAATGTCTCTCATTGAGCAAATGTTTTTTGTTGTTTTGTTGAGATATGGCATGCTCCTGGGAGCTCTGGCTTGATGCCGTTTCCCTGGTAGGCTGAAAATCCACACTGTTAGCTTCACACACATTGCTTTATTAGATGTTTTCCATCGAAATCACAATCTTGCCACTAAATGCCACGACTCTCTCCAGTTCTCCTTTGAAATCTGAGTGTAAACTTCCATGACCTTATAACTTCCTTCCTGTGGCTAAAATAAATAACACCAAGTAAAATGTGCCAGAGCATGGTACCAAAGGAATAGTCACGTGGTGACTTTGGACAACAGCCTCATCAATCTCAGAGTGCCTGGATGTCTGCCCTGTGCCTTTCCTTGGATGACACTTCTAGAATAGGTCATGCTGGGAAGATCTGACGGCAAACATTCTCATGGGGGCTTATGTTTATACTCTTTTCTTATTAATTTATTATCTCATATATTTCATCCTAGCTGCAGTTTCCCCTTCCTGCTTCTGCCCTCCTCTTCATCCATTCCTCCTCCATTTCCCTTCAAAAATTGGGCTGCCTTTCAAGAATATCAACCAAACATAGCATATCAAGATGCAATAAGATTAGGTACCTCCCCTCATGTTATAAATTTATATTCTTGAGAGATTTTTTTCTTGCTGATTCCTGAGATGCCCAAAGACATCCTTCTTATTACCCTTTCATTACTATCTGGCTTCATTTTACTCTTTACACAGCTACAGCTGCCTTAGTGCAAACATTATATCTTCCTGTCTTCTAGCCAAACTGCAGGTTTTATTAATCATGTGCTAATTTTTACTTCTCATTGTAAATCTCATTAAATGAGACCAGAAACATGCATGGCACTGTCTGAAATTGGACTTTTCCCTGCCACACTAAGCTCTTAGTCAGTTTTTGTTCAGCTACACACAGAACCTCAGATCATGGGCAAAATGAAGACAAATGCTTCACCAGAAAGCAACACAGGAGGCTTCTAATGTAATCCTAGTGAAATTTACATTTACGAGGAAACCTCATTCCCTGCTGATCAAGCTCTTAAAACGCTCTTGCTTTAATAGCTCATGCTAGAACCATCAATTAAGCCTGATTACCATACTCTAAGTTTACTTTAGCTTGTCCTTAACTTTTCATGAATTCTTCTTTTAAAAAGTTGCAAATATGTCCGAATATTCGGGGAGAGTCGCAAAAGCACACGGACCCCACAACCACTTCTTTCTGGAAATCATCTTTCCATTGCTACGACAAAATGCAGGGCAAGAATAACTTCAAATAGAAAGGTTTGCTTTGGCTTATGATTTCAGGGGTTTTAATGCATGGTTACTAGATTTAAAAACCCATGAGGGTTCTGGTAAAGTAAAGTATTATAACAGAAAAGTGTTGTTGGGGAAAAACTGTTCATCCTTGGGAGCCAGCAAACAAAGAATAGGAAGAACACTTGGTAATAACAAAGACACTTCAAAAGCATTCTCTCAGCGATCTTCACCCACTGCAGACCATCTCCTAATAAATAATTCTAAGAGAAACTCATCAATGGATTAATCCATTGATGAAACTATCTTCCTTATAACACAATGACATTTCAAGAGTGACATCAGCCCAGGACCAAGCCTGAAGCACATGAGCCTATTCGGAATATTTCTCACATTCATACTATTAACTATACCTCACTAAAACCTTAAATACAGGCATGTTGAAAAACGTTTAATTAGAAAAAAATACAGGCATGTTTTTAAAGACAGAAATTGTCATGGGAAACTGGCCCTTATTGAGCTCGCCTTCTCTTCTTGGCCTCTTCTGCTTGATTCCGTTTTTTTCCTGACAAGCACAACTCAAAACACACTGACTTCATTTCCAGCTATGAGGAAGTTTTCTCTTACAATTCACTCTCCTTTGAATACGTTTACTCCACTGGTCATATACTTTATATTTCGATCTTCACTCAATGAATACATTATACCATTCTGTTGAATTCTGTTAGGTCTACTAAATTTAGAAGCCCGCATCTATCTTATTATATATGTAACTTGACTTATTATATTTGAGTCAAAATGAATGTATGGCATTATTGTATACACAAATGGGTGAATATATGTGTAGAGTTGATATATTTTACTTATATGTAAGAAGTTTGATCTCTACAATCTGTCCTTTGTGTGTAGAGCAGTTTGATTAGTCTATTACCCTATCTGTATAGAGTCTATAAAGACTATGTTCAATACATAATGTTTAAATAAATAAAATAAAAACCCACAAGGAGCATTGTTATATTGTTATAAACATGTGGGTTTATTATTATTTTTAAACTGTAAATGGAATAACAATACCTCCTCTATTGCTTTCAGTCCTAACTGAAAGAGTTAGCCTTGTCACCTTTATCAGATCACTGATATAAAAATTAGTTTTTTGAGAACTTATGAGTGTGAACATGCCACTTGGGTCCTTCAAGCCATCAGAAAGTACTCAAAAAATAATTAACTTTAAAGGTGGACATGAAATTACTACTTCTAAGCACCTCATCTAAGTGGGAGAGGTAAGCCATAAGATAATCCGCTGAGAATAATGTGAGGATTGAAGCAAGAATAATGTTAGGGTTTCCTTCCTTAAAATGTGATATGACAAAATGTAGGTTAAGAAAACAATGAACATAGTCAATTGAATAGCTAGGAGGATGTTCTATGCTCAAGTGAATCCAATCCAGAAAACAACTGTGCGGGTTCATGTTTTTAACAACAGGGGAATAAGGGGAAAATGGGAGGGAGGGAAGAATGGGAGGATACAAGGGATGGGATAACCATTGAGATGTAACAAGAATAAATTAATTAAAAAATTAAAATAAATAAAATAAAATCAACATCAAAAAAAATCAAACTACAAAGATTAGACTCACAATGTGGAACATCGCAGACTCCTGTGACATATCTGAAGTTTACTCAAGGAAATTTTCTGGGTAAAAAGCCCAGAACTTTTAATTTATATCAACCCCCTTATCAGAATCTAAGGACAGAGATATATAATAAGCAATATGATACCGTGACACTTCAGAAAGTACAACTCCGAGGTTTGTGTCCTCCTTGTGTGACCTGTAGCTAGTCTGCTCTGCAGTAAACAGGGATTAATAGGCCTGTGCTGCTGCTTACAAAACCTACATCACCTGAAAAATCTGCTGGGTTTCTACTCAGTCTTCTAAGACAATGCTGTCCAAATTCCAGGCATTTCACAGTGATTTCTCACCGGGTCATCAGCAAATCTTGAGGCTTATCTGCAATGAGAATCACCATGCAGTTCTAAGACAAGTGTCCCTAGGAAATTTGCTTCAAAGGATGGCTATTAATGGTCGTGGGACACTGAGAGTATGTCCATATTTTCCTAACTAGAAAGAAAAACTCACCCTATCTAGATGTTTGCACAAATAGTATGGCTCCCACAAAACCTTACTGTATTCCTAGGAGTCTGAAATTTTGCCATATATTGAAAGAAGATTCAGTTTCTGTGTGACAAGCTCTATTATGGTCCCTGAGCAGTAAGTCTCAGTTGAGGTTCAGAAGTGGATAACATTACCTCTGTGAGCAGAATCCATTACTGAGAGACTAAGTGCACAGTCCTTGTGATTTTATTGAGAAAATTCTGTAGAGCTAATGCAACTTCATGTATAAATGTATTACCAAGTGCCTTTTCTGTGTTCTGACTTAACTCTGTAATATTTTGTCATCATAAATCATAACATAAGCCCCCCTACTTACATAATAAAACTGGAATTGACCTTGGAGATCCCCAGAACAGCAAATTGATGGTTTCATTCTTGTTTCTATAAGAACAGAAAGCAATGAAATGCAGGAACTGAATGTAGAGAATACAACTACACTCTACTTGTAATTTGATTACATTCCATATCAAATGTTTGTGGTGAGGTTTTCTAAGAACTACTTTTTTAAAGTTGAATTACATTATTTATCTGCCATTGTTAAAAAGTAGAGACTTTTTCCATGTACCACAAAAGGTTATAGACATAATGTTATACTGGCTGGTAGTTAAGGGGGCTTGTAAATGTTTTTTTGAATTATAACAATGGGTGCTGGACATGGTCTTGATTATGAACAGTGATGAAAGAAAGTCGTTGTTTTAAGCAGTGTTCTATAGCGTTAGCAACATCATACTCCACAGTTTCAGGGGTCTATGATGAAGAAATATATCATGGTGTGAGTACATGATATAAGATGTTTAACTTATAAGGAATGGAATTGTGGGTGTATTGTGCATGTATGTATTGTGAGACACTCAGACAGACAGAAAAACAGACACACAGACAGACAGAGACAGAGTTAGAGATAGAGACAGTGGCAGAGGGACACAGAGAGATAGAGACAGAGTTAGAGACGGAGAGATTAATTTACTAATCTTCACATTTTCCACATAACCAGTAAATTCTTCAAACACCCCAGCAAACTGATATGTGCTAATACTTACCTCTTAATACTCGACTATCTCCATTAGTGACACAGAGCATGACATTTGAGTGTGTGTTCAGATATAAACTGTAACAGACGTAAGCTTAAAGTTTATGCACACAATATCTGGTAATAAGCTAATTAAGCCAACAAAATATATTCACTAATTATCACAGGAATGAGGTGGTGAAGGTTTTAGTGATAAATAATAGCTAAAAGCAAAAAAAACAAACTGAATTTGGACTACTTTCATGTGGGGTTCTGCTAGAGAGGTCAAAGTCTGGTACTCTGAACCCTAGAACCTCTAAGGAGCACGACATAGCCGGCAGAGAAGGTCACAGGGCTGACCCTATCCTGGTAGAATCTGTTCAGCAAGCACCTGGGGATTCCTGGAGGTACCCAACTCTATGCTAAGGAGAGCCTAGCCTTCAGTAAATGAACTTCAATCGTACCTAGATGTTCTTCCCCCAACCTATAGGATAATTAAGTACTATGCTCTCCTTCTTGTGATACGACCCCGTGCTACTGCCTGTAAGTGAGGTACTGTACCCCTGCTTCTAAATCAAGCATCCTGGCACCCTAGCTCCATAGAATCAGACACGTTCACCCTCAAACCCCTCTCCACTGCCCAAGGTTAATAAATCCCTGATTCAAGAAAAGAAAGGTTGGCTTGCTCTCTCTTGTGCTTCCACCATTCCTCCACCATGACCGTCTGAGACTCCATTCACTCTGGGGAAGAATTGCTGCTGAACGCCCAGGGCTTGACTGCTGGTTAAGTCAGTCAAGACAGCAACGGCAGAGACTGGTGCTGATCACTGGTAAGCACCCAAGTCTCACCATTTTAAGCATTGGCCCACATTCTCTGCCACGTTTAGCATGGAAGCTTAACCGAGGAGCTGTAACACGTTGGTATCGTCATGGGCTTGTAGAGCTCCCAAGGTTCCACGGCTACCTGATATCAGCAATCTTGTTCTAAAAGCGCTAACTGTAACATTTGGTGGAAAACTCTTTCCACACCCCAGCCTAGCAAGCAGGCCTCACCCTGAGTGCTTTAAGATACCGTCAAGCAAGAAACAGGACTTTTGATCCCAAAGTCCATTTGTTCTCATGCGGAAGCAAACAGTGCCTGGCCAAGAAGCAGGTTACCAAGAAGAGACTTGATACCCTATGAGCATATACAGGGGGAGGAAATCCCCCTCAGGAACAGTCATAGGGGAGGGGAATAGGGGAAAATGGGAGGGAGGGAGAAATGGGAGGATACAAGGGATGGGATAACCATTGAGATGTAACAAGAATAAATTAATAAAAAATTAAAAAAAAAAAAAAAGAAACCGGAAGCAGAATCCAAGCCCCTCCGGATAGTGAACAGCACTTTCACAAATAGTATTTTTGAATTACTTTCACATACAGTATTGGTCTTAGACCGTTCTAAGTTTACAGTGATGACAAGACCTATGCAGCTAATTTGGGAGAAATCATTCATGAAGTGACTTTTATTTCATTATCTGGACATACTTTTTCAGAGTGGCACATGCTTACAATTTTGAGGTTGAGATACTCCTAACATTCTTCATGAGGAGAAAATTAACAAAAAAAAAAAATGCAAGCAAACAAATTAGCGTATGAAAACATTTCATTCCTCTGGTCCTGATCCTTCTAGCCCTGTGCTCCACAGCCAATGCACCTGCTCTGGCTCCCTTCACACTGTCTCCCTCACTGGAGATGGAGAACCTCTGCTCTTCATGAAATTCCTTGATTGCTTCACCTGATGTTTTGCACTTGAAGATTCTCCCACAGGGCTCCCTGCATGCATTCCTGTCTTTAATCAGTCATAGCCCCAGAGGGAGACTTTGATCCTTGATTTAAATTGGAAACCATTCTCACCTGTGCCTCCCAAAGTCTTCACCCTGATATTTCACTCACCATGTGGCCCTTCCCTATTTCTTTCACTTAGGCATGCATGATTAAAAGTCTGTGTTGGAAGAATAATAGATTTTTGAAATAGATAGTAAACTGCATTTTGATTTGATTACATTTTGTTAAAAAAAAAAAGATAATCGTTTGTATTTGAGTTTCTTTACTCCATTCCTGTTCTGAAAACAAGATTAACACAAACTATGTCAATGACATTTAAGATAAAGTATTTATTGTTTTGTTTTGTTTTGTTTTGTTTTAATTTCCAGGAAGTTAAAGGGCTATCACAAATGGACATGCAAGAACTCCAGCATCAAAACAACTACAACCAGTACTGATTACCATGGACAGTTAGACTTTGTTGACTGTTCTTTATACCCTGTCAAGGCTATGATGTGCCTGTTGGGTGCACTGTCCTAGAGAATTCTCCCAAGAATTTACATTGTTTCTATTTATGTTTAGGAGATCCAAAGCATGTTATAGCACAATATCCAGGCCAACAAAGTATCACACAGCTATCAATTAATGTGAAAAGAAGTCAATCTCAGGTCTTAACAACTTGTAATTTATGAGGTGTTATCCACACATGCCATTCCACTTTTTCCCTCCTCACTACTTCTCTACCTATCTGCACATTTATTATATTATCAACCATTGGTTGTTGATGGAATATCTTTCGGTTGTTTGCCATTATTAAAATCTATTTCTTATAATGAGATGTTGTCTTAGTAACCATAGAAACTCAGAGAAGATGGGACTCACCGTAAAAACTTTCTTCAAGTCTCAGTAAATAGCCAAAGTTAATGGCACAAGCTTCATTTTCTCTTTAGGATATAATAACCTCATTTTCAGTAAGTGTCCTTTGAGGTGAAAATGATATTTATCCCTGATAAAATGGACTCTAAATAACTGCCTGCCTATTTCTTTATAAACAGCTGAAGCAATGCAAGTAAACAAGTCATGTGTGACAGTGCATCTAGCATAGATGTTAGAAAGGATAATTAAATACTTAAGGGGTTACTGTCTAACATTAATTGACTTACCCCCTGACTGTGATTGGGCAGAGGAGGGAATATTCTATTCCAGAGTTTATTCCTCTTTAGAATTCATTTTCAAGATATAGTTAACATAAAATTTCTCTTCAACTATAATGGATCACCAAAGCAGAGTGTTTCTTAGACAAGATTTAACTTTGTATAGAAAGAGGCTAGGTAGCCAACTGATCTGTCTCTAATAGACAGGTTTTCTATTTGACAGTTGAGAGTCTGCTGGATCTAATTACAAGGGAGTTCATATTGTGAACTTTATTTTCTGAATGGGGTATTTTAAAGATTACCTGCAAACACTAATCCCTTGGGGGCTGTCACTGAGCCTGATTGGCTCTCCTGAATTAAGGGGACTATTAGACAGAATCATGCCACCCCTCTACATGACAATTTATTTACTATCACGTTTAAGCATTCTCTCATTGTCTCTACTGCAAAGAAAGAATATCAATACTTTAAATTAATCTTTTGGATTCCCAAGTGCTGTAGGAAGACATGAATAGAATGGTCCCACTTTAGTTTGTGGTGTGACAGGAGCAGTAATTGTGATGTTACTTTCTATATCAGAGACAAAGACTTCCTGATTGCTCTTCTTCGCCCCATTTTTTTTTTTT
>OU015752.1:78287877-78298544 GCA_907169655.1 Acomys percivali | reverse complement strand
TTTTTTTAAAACTATCCTCACCACAAATGTGCTTGTCAAATAAACATCAAAGCTACATTAATGGTGAAAGCGAAATCCCTCTGCTTCCTGCAGTGACATCACCGTGACCATTTGTCAAATATGCTTAACAAGAAAATCATGCCTTTATTGTGTTAATTTTTAGTTTCTTCTTTTAATACAACAAAATATATAATAATAAAGATAAAATTATTAAGTCATAAAATAACAATGATGATAATATAAAATGTCAAGGTTGAGACATGCTTGTAGAATTTATTTTGTAGACAAAATAGTGAAGGAGAAGGCATAGAAGGAGAAAATGGGACAAAGAAAAATGGAAACTAGGAGAGGGAAGACAGAAGGTAGAAATGAATAAACTAAATAGAACTAGTTTATATGTCTGTCTTTATCTATTTTCACATGCCTTCACTTTGACTCTCTGTCTCTGTCACTCTCCATCTTCCATTTCCTTTTTATTCCATGCTTTTTTTCAAAATTATTGATCTGGGTTAATACACATTGATTACCTTAGCTTTGTAACAATGGGGCTTTGAAGGGAAATAGAGATTTTCTGTCACTGTTAAAAAAGCACCCTCATGTTAAATAACAGTATGCACGCAAAGGTTATCTATGCAATTGTGCATAAATTTCATAACTAAACTTTTGTAGTCATTCAGAAAAACATTTATACATTTCTCAGAGTTTTGAACCATACACCTTATTTCCAGAAGAATAAAAGTTTTATATCTGATCTCTATTCTTTAATACATATTATGATGTAATGTATTACAAGTTGGAAATAATTGAGGGATCTATTATATATGTATATCTTGGTGATTGATTTTACTTTCGGGAAGATACATTCTATGTCAATGGAAACAGAAAGAATAAATGGTAAACTTGAGAATTAAACAAAAGAATGAAACAAAAAGCTAAGTTAAATCTTCAACACCATCACTTGTTCTTCATTAGTGAAAAAAATTCAGCCTGATTAGAAACATACCTATGTTTGAAAATTCAGCAGTGAATTTTGGCCAGTGATCATGTGCAGATCTGGTTGCTTCTGCAGGCAGCTCACCCACTTAATTACACAGAAGACCTAGGGGGAGACAGCTGGGGCTGCACATTATGAAATGGGATGAACCATGAATGCATCATTATTAAAATGATTATGCACCCTTTCTTATATGCAAATTTCCATTAATTCTGCCAGAACAGTTAGCCCATTTCTATTTTTTTTTTGACAAGAACCTTCCATCTGCCAAAATGTGATAATCCAGAAAGAAAAGCATCAGATACACTTAAAATTATCCAGATGAGTAAATCTCTTTTTATGAAAACAATCATTGGCCTGGATGGGAAGTATTGTTATACTGGTGTGTTTTCCAAAAATAAAAACAAATATACAGAATTTAGCTAGAAGGGTATTAATTCTACCCATTAATGACTGAAAATTAGGAAAGGTTAAATCTGTGGAGTCTTCATCTTATTTATTATATGGGATAGTAAAATAAGTGCCAATAACAAAAAACAGATCATTAACAAAATTTGGCACCCAAATAGGCCATGAAGCAAACCCAATGCTTTATGTTCATGTTAGAAATACAGAAAATCCATCCATATGATAAATAACATACTTTAAGGAATAAAAAGAAATGGTTACATTTTGTTTGTTTTCGCTTTGGCGGTGTGGGTAAAGCAAACAGTGTCGGGCAAACACTTTCCCACAGCTCTATTTTCTCAGTCAGGAGACAAGTAGACATTGATTAATGGAATTATTCCCATTTTGCCCATATTTTCTCATTCTTATAAGTCTAGAGTTTTGCATTTTGAACTGAGGAACAAATTACTCCTTATTTGTTTATTAAATGCATCACTGTTTTGAAAATAGAAACAAATTTTTATTTGTGTGTGTGTGTATGTGTGTGTGTGTGTGTATGAAAGATTTTATTTGGCTTACTTGTCTTGGTCAATGTCCATCATTTAGGGGAATTTGGAGCGGGGATTTAAGCAGAAGCAGGGGCAGAAAACGTGGAGGAAACCTGGCTACTGGCTTGCTCTTTATGGCTTGCTCTGTGTACATATATAACTCAGGATCAACTTGGAGGGATAGAGCCACCCACAGTGGGTTGAGATCGCCCACATCATTAACCGAACAAATGGTTCATGTAACCTTGCACCAACTGCGAAAAAACTAATAGACAATAGGTACCCATTCACCACAATCACACCTCCCAACCCCCTACCCAGTACCCCTATCACAAACACACACACTTACAGCTAGGTGTCAGTTTCTGATAGATATCCTCCCATTGGAACAAAGACCCACACTGGCATCTAGATGCAGGACCTACCAGGTGTCTCCTCCCCTGTAACCAAAACCCTCATAAAATACATGGCTGTGTCTGGTTCTACATGGCATTTCCTCCCACACAGCCAAACACATACATACACATACAGAGATATATTTCAACTTCTGAGTGTGCTCTGCCCTACAGTCAAAGACCCAATACAAATATAAACTTTTAATTCTTATATCTTGCAGTATTTGATGTCATTACAATGACCGAATACTAGCTCTCTGCATAACTCCAGAATTACATGGCATTTCCATTCTTGAACCCACAAAAGGTTATTGCCTGAATAAGGTCTGCACAAGCCTGGATCTAGACATCCTGTCATGTTATAGGCATCTAATGGCTGCTGGGGAAGGAAAAGACATTTTCTTCAATAAATTTGCCACCATTAATGTGTAAATATCTTCCCACCATACTTGTTTAAGCAAATCTAATGAAATGCAATGGCAGTTGAAAAAGGAAAAGTTGAAAAGAAAGTGACCAGAAAGGGAGGAAGGACAATAGACTGTGACAAAAGTTAATATGACCAAAATGATGTGTGTGCACAAACATACAGTAGAATTCATTATGTCTGAATGATGTGTGTGGACAAACATACAGTAGAATTCATTATGTCTGACCTCCACATAGAAATATAAAAATAAATAAATAAGAAAGCTATGTCTGGAGCTCTGTTACTAAAGCTCTTTTTTTGGAACAAAATCATCCCAATGCCTACAGTATATTTGTTTTTTTTCTTACAGTAATCTAATGATTTAATAGCCTAGAATTAAAGAGAAAAAAAAAAGACCCTTAAGAGATGAAGCAAATGGAAGATTTATGTTCTGACATGAGTGTCCAGAAGGTTTCCCATGGTCTGGACCTGTGCTTACCCACTTCAATGCTTCTTTAAGAAAAACACATTATTCTGTCTCTCTGAAGTCTGGTCATGTAAAACCCTAAATCAATCAGCAAAACCAAAGTATATCTTAAAAGGAGAAACCTGCATGTCTCTCTATAAGGCAGTCACAGTCCATTTTTCTGTTTAACCAAGAGAACGGTGAAGGTAAAAGCTGAAATTAAACATTTTTCCCCAAACAACCCTGAAAACTGTCAGTCAAGTACACACTGTCTAGAAACACAAGTTTGCAAAATTATTCTTTAAACATTATTATTTCCTTTCTGAGACAAACTCATTCATCATAATGATGCCCCTGGATTTATTCTGAACTTGTGAATAAATTTCACATTTTGATAAAAAAAAATAGGGCAAAAATACCTGACAAATATGAGGCTATATTAATCAATAAGTCTGAAAACAAATATTGAGTTCAACAGGAAATGTATTATCTTTTGAAATATACATTATTTGTAGCTTGCAGTATATGTAACCATATTTAACAAATGTGAATAATGTTCTCTAAGTGTTTTGGCAGCTACAAAAGACAATAGTACAATTTATGTAATCTTTATTTTCAAATTTCTTCTCAGCTTAAATTAAAAATTAGAATGTTTTAGAAGTAGTTGTAATTATAGTTAAGGTTTCTGGGTTAACAAGGTAGAATGGATTCATTTCAACAAAGTCTTTAGAGACAGAATAAAATGTGACCAGAAGAGGATATATGTACAAGAAAAGATATTTTATAAACATAGCATACTATAAAGCACTAAATCCATTAAGCCTTTTCCATTCTTTCATACTTAGGCTTATGTACATATAAAGTACACATACACACTCTGTTCCAGCTACCTTTCTTTTTGCTGAGACAAATACATGACAAAGAGAACTTGAGGACTGAATGTTTTGTCTTGACTCACAGCCCATGTGGTGAGGAAATCACACCAGCAGGAGCTGGATGCAGCTCCACATGGACATGTTGCACTCATAGTCAAGAAGCCTCTCCTTGAAGACCTCCTTCCATGGAAATATTTACAACAACAACAGCAGCAGCAGCAGCAACAGCAACAAACCCCTCATGATTTCAAAACATGCAGAGAAGTATTTAAAGGTGTAAAGTATTTTAGCCACATTGAAGAACTCAATTGTATACAATCAACTCCACTGAAAAACCAATGAACAGAGTACTTTATTTAAGGCATTTTCCTGTTATTTTAATGTATTAAAAATCCTATTATTTAACTTCCATGATACCAGAAAATCCCGCAAGCTGCTAAGAGAGGGGAAGAAATAAACTGTTCTCCTTGGTTGCGTTACCTGTAACAACAACGACAAGAACAGAAATACACACGTGAAGATACAGTAATCAGTGGTCACATGTCACTGGTACCCAACAGCTGTCTAATTGAACGTACTGCTCCACAAGGAAGAAATTATGTCTGGTACTGACAACTTAGCCTGCTTTCCTAGAGCTAGTTAGGCCAGACATTAGAAAGAATATACCACCACCACTTTAATAAACCAGCACAAGTCCTTACTAAATTCTCAGTCTTACCTTTATTGTGACATATGAGTGTGGCTAGCGTCCATCATCTAAGAGGACTTTCTTTGTAAAGAATTTGAGGCTGCTACAAGAAACCACAGCTAGACACAATGCAGAGCTCAACAGAGCATGGGAACACAGCAGCAGAGGATAGTGTAACCTGCTTAAAACTGTAGCTCCTCCGTTAACACCTGCTCTCTTTAGCATAGCAGAAGCCATTTTCATCATAAAGTAAAAGTAAATTGATAATCTTAGGCTCTACCTTCCTGGGAGCTTGAATAACCTTTTACTTACCATTCAATACTTGCTGAACGTTCTGCTTAAATTAATGATATAAGTTCTACTTAAACAAACCCACAATACTCTGCTATGTTCCTTTCTTTGGTGAGGAACAGGAAAGTCCCTAAGCCTATATCCTAGCTAATCAGCTTAAAATGCTTTGTCTAGTCACAAGGATACAATGTGCTCTGAACAAAATAGATTATCTTGTGTTTAGCTAGTCAAAATGATGTAATGGTGCCTTCCCCTTGCTCCCACCCGGGTACCTGGTTGTTATCTGGTTATAGTTTTTCTTATAAAACGCCTGCCTTAGAAACAGGACAACATGGCAGTTTGACATCCTGAGTCCACTGTGTCCCTGGCCATGTTAAATCTTGGGGCGGTGGTGTTCAAACAGACCATCAATATCGTACTGAGATTGGTGTTTGAGCGGTTTGTGCAGCCATTTTTTTGTACTGCAACAGATACTTCTGTGTCACAGCTCCTGCATCAGTGACTCAGGGAACATTCTGCACCACCCAGGATGCCAGGAAGTCGGCTGTGAAAGTCTCCCAGAAAGAGTTGCATAAACAGAGCTAGGACAATGGCAGTGTCAAAAGACATATTAATATGAGCGATAGAACATTTTGGGGTATCCCACCTCCATGCAAAGAACTATAGGCAACTAATGATTTCTGCCAGGAGAATTAACTTTTTCCAGAAATTATCCATCTCCTTTTATTGGTTATCCAATTCAGCACGACTGGCTTTGAGACTATATATAAATAATAAAACCAATAAGCAGACTAAGCAGGCTGTATTTACATATGTGTGTTTAGCAATAATAACAAGAGAAAATTAATGTAGCAATTAATAATCACAGACAAAAGAAGCTATCAACTTGAGAGTGGGAGGAAGGCATGGGAGGGGCTTGGATGGAGAATACCAGGGCAGGGCTGGAGGGTAGAAAAGATGGAAGGAAGTAATGTAATTCTATTTCTATTAAAAACAGTTAAATAATAAATAAAAGGCCGACAACAAAGAATTATAAAACAAATTAAGAACATAATCTCACAGGATGAAGCTCCTCGCAGGTCTTGGAATCACAGTAGCCTCAGCTGGAAAACATTAGTGGTGATTCTCTCCAGTGCTTTTTGGGGTTCCTGAGCTCATCTCCAAAGTCTTTCAGGTTAGAAAATTATCAGTATGTAATATATATTCATATATATACATATATATACACATATATTCAAATATATACATATACAATTTGGAGATTTCTAGGTCATGTGAGCAGAACATTAATTTTTACAAATAGTTTATCAATCAAATTATTTCATATTGATATGGCTCACTGAGCTTCACAAAATGATATTTTAAGTGACATGAGTTACTGGAACATTGAGAAAAATTTAAAATGCTGGAAAGGCTAGTTAAAACCCAAATAATTTAGTTCACTAAGAATTGGATGGAGATAAGTTATCTACTGTTGGTATGAAATTAGCATATCAATCTTGTATGATTACACGGTTGAAAAATGGAAGATGTTTTACAAAAATGAATATGAATATAGATATCAGCATTTAATGCCAGAGTAGATAATTTGTTCCCAGTTGCTATGGAGACCTTAAAACGTATATTGCTATTATATTTCATATTTATCCAACTCTTTCTGTGGATTTTAAATCTTCCTTGGTTATACTAGGATGATCTGATAGAGCAAACTGACCGAGGAGGGTATCATGCAATTTCAGGCTCTGAAGGAAGAAGAAAGTTCAGCTTACTTGTTTTTTTTGTATCTCAGAGTCAATTTTCTTAGGCTGAAATTATAGCTGACTTGGATTAACACACAAGAGGCTATTGACATAAAAATGGCATAATGCAGGGTAGTGGATTTTCTTATGAAAGGGAAGATGGCATTGAATTATTTACATGAAAATATTGTAGTTCATTCATATATACTATTCCCAAGAGCAAGGTACTGATTGTATTTTAAGGAGATGCTATCCCTTTATGCTTATCATAATGGTTTCCATTATAACATTGATGTTGTGTCACACTCCAGGTTCATTTAAAAGTAAAACACTTGAGTAAGACTGTTGATTACTCTTCTCTCCTGGTAGCATGCCTGGTATCTTCCAGCACCCTCTAACTTAGCAAGTACAAATAAAAGTCTCCATGTTGGTAACTGCTAGTTTTCTCTATGACCTGTGATTCAAGAATGTGATTTCCTAAGCAACAGGACCTCGCCTGTCAGTTCTGGAGGTTATTGACAAGGCTGATATACCATCATTACAATAGTGCCATGCCATGAATGTTATAATTGTAACCAACTACTTTATGAGTGGATTTATATTTGCTTTTCCAGATTGAGTTGATTCCTATCATGATTTTCCAGGCCCCAAATCCATGGGTGGCTAGGCCATAGACCTTAGCTGACAGTCTAATTTCATTAAGTTGTTAAAATTATAAAACGCCAGCCATCTTAATTTTTGCGCCCATAGAGCATCACGTCTTTGGCTCTCATCAGGAAAGTTTCATTTTGCAGTGAATGTCCATTAACATTGAATCCTACAACTGGTCAGTGTTCAGAGAATAAGAGACGATGGAATGCTTGGCTCTCTATTGGACACCATCATCACATCCCTCCCCAGTAAGGATCAATGATCATTATTGTAAAGAGGAAATAAAAAGTTGTAAGAACAAGCAAGAGGTTGTGGACATGCTCAACGAACTGTATATGCTAGACCTGACAGCACCATTGCACATGCGAATCCAGATATAGGAAGTCATTCTGGAATGTTAAATGTTTTCAAAGTATTCACAGAGTATTTAAAACCCACATGCAATCCTCTTTGTAGACCCACTCACAAGACAGTAGAAGTCTTTTCCAGCCAATTGAGAGACATGTACACCTGTTGCATTAAACTGGAGCTTTTCTCATTGTGAAGTCAGCTCAGCACATCTTGGTTTTGTGCCTTGTGTTTGTGGACCTCACATCTAACTTACACTTGAACATTCAGACTTAGGACAAGCAGGAGCTTTTGTGCCTTCATCCCTGTGATGGTGTCCAGTAATGCCACTACCTGCTAGGATTTCTGTTGCCCCGAGCACTTTGTATCAATTAAATCATACACTTTTCTCTATAATGTAGTTTTACTCCATATCCATTTAAAAATGCGGCATAGCTAGGAATATGACTAAGTAGAGGGGATCTTGCCTAGCATTTGTGAGGCTTTGGATTCAATCCTCTACACAACAAGCCCAAAGAATAAGCCAGTCAGAAGAAAAAAAAAGCTCTATTCAGAAAGAATGGACGTAGATGGCTTATCTGTTTCCCATTAGGGTTATTACTCTAAGATATCATTTTTCTCAGTGTCCAGTTTTTTTCAGGCTTAGTTCTTCAAAGTTAACTAGCTTCTCCTTCATCAATAACATATTTTGTTTTTTTAATGAGAGGTCCCAGAAGCAGTTTTCTTCAGCTCTGCCATAGCCTCTGGCTCAGATTTCATTTCGTTCATTCATTTTCTGTCTTGTCCTGATTTTCATGTCCACAGATTATGAAGAAGTTGAAACCTAAAAATGTGTCCCTAATATATACTTAAATACTACATTACCCATGCTCCACTGACTTTCCCTCAACATTATATACATAAAAATTCAGTACTAATGCATAGATGTGGATTTCATTAACTTCTAATTATATAGAAGATTTAATTCTGTTATGAAAACTTTACCTGAATTTAATTAAATGATTTTCTAATTTGTTGCACTTTAAATATTGCTACAAAGACAAATGCTCTCCTGCAGTTCTTTTTGTGTGTATGTGAAAAATTACAAATAAACAAGAGTTCTCTAGAGTTATTACACCAATAAAGATTCCATGTCAATATTGTCTCTAGGAGCCAAAAAGACATGAAATGTATCATTTTCCACTTTTGAAAATAATTTCTTGTTCTTGATTGAGTCATATATTCCACATTTCTGATGAAGTTGAAATATTTTTTAGAATTTGAAATTTTTAAATATAAAAAAAGAGTTGCACAAATAAGTCTACCATAAATTGGCTATAAAATATCACAACAATCTAAACAAACAGAATTACATTAACAATACCATTGAATCTATGTGGCCAAGGAACATGGCTAAGCTTTATAAGTTTATGGGCCTCCATGAATCCCCTGTTCTAGAACCTTTTTCTATTCAAACCAGAAAGCGTTTGATTACTACTGCTGCTGACTCCACCACCATAGGGCCCGTTTAGTCTGGAAGGTTGACAGTGCAGCACATTGGTTTCCAGCTAAGGAAGCTTGCTGAAGGCAACTGTTCCCGAACAGCTTTCACAGCACATTCCAACCCTATGAAAGCCAGTGACCAAGGAGGGAGGTTTCAGTTCAGCTTGATTTCTCTAAGTCCTGCAACCAAAGCATGTGGTGTCTTTAGCAAGAGAACCTTATTATTTAGTTTTTGTGGGCAAACACCAGGGCCAATTCCTTTATTTTTTTTATGGGTCCAAGGTGCCTCTAAAGTCAACAACTTATAGGAAGGTTGTCTACTATTGGCACTGAGTTTTCCTTTAACATCTTTATGGCTTTTGGGGCAACTTTATCAGTCAGTGCTGTGTACTTCTGTCTAAAGTCTTTTTAAAAACAGTCTGTGATTATTACTTAGCTTTTTATATTGCATTACTTAACACATGACATACATATTTACTCTTTTTACATTGCATTTTTCAATATTATATTGAATATCACTGAATTTCTGTAGTCACACTTTGTTGATGTTAATTGTAATATATTATACTTCCTTGTATTTATCTATTTCTTCTTTATCAGCATTTGGGTCAATGATATCTCATGTCTTAGTAGAAAATAAAATAATTGTGAATAATTCTTGTCTACACAGATATAAAATGTCTCAGATTTTAAGCAGATATTTGTGTTGTAACCATGTAATTTTACTATATATACATATATATATGCACATATATGAAAAGATGCAGAACATGAGCCTTGGCTTATGCACACATATGTTTTTTAAAGTAGACACTAAAAACAGTTTTCCAACTTATTAATATACTTCTCACTTATAGAATTATTGATTTATTGGAGAAAAATGTACAGCTTTATTAAATTTTTGTATGTAATCATTATGAAGAATTGTAAACACAAAGCAATAAGCTGGGTTAAAATGTTGAGGATGAGCATTATGTTTTCATGTTGATAAATATATTTTAGGTAGAAATGAATATCAGTGATTCTGCCGCAAAACTGTGTCGAGTTTTTGTTGCTGTGACAAAACGCCTTAGATAAACAGATCACAGAGAAGGTTCATAGATTCTAGTCCAATGTCTGACTGGCACTGGTGGTTCAGTAGTAGAACTCTCACTTACCAAGATCACATGAGTTTCTTTAAATCGTGTGTAGTGGTAAAATCTGTGACCCAAACCACATGTAGATCACTGTGTTTCACTTCAACATCATAGGTGTCTCTGTCTCTGTCTCTGTCTCTGTCTCTCCCTCTCCCTCTCCCTCCCTCCTTCCCTCCCTCTCCCTCCCTCCCTCCCTCCCTCCCTCCCTCCTTCCCTCTCTCTCTCTCTCTCTCTCTCTCTCTCTCTCTCTCTCTCTCTCTC
>OU015752.1:78259534-78278159 GCA_907169655.1 Acomys percivali | reverse complement strand
TTTCAGATTTTTCAAGTTGGTGGAGTACAGGTTTTCAAAGTATATCCTTATGTTTCTCTGGATTTTTAAATTTTTTCTTGATGTTTACTGTTTCTCGCTTTTCATTTTTTAGTTTTGTTAATTTGGATATTGTCCATTTGCCTTTTAGTTTCTCAAAGAAACAACTCTTTGTTTCATTTGATTCTTTGTATTATTTTTGTTAGTTTTTTTTCTATGTTATTGATTTCAGCCTTGAGTTTGATTACCTCTTGCTGTCTACTCTTTTTGGGTGTGATTTCTTCTTTTCATTCTGGAATGTTCAGGGGTGCTGTTACATTACTAGTATGAGATCTCTTTAGTATTTTACGTAAGTGGGTAGCACTATGAACCTGTTCTTAGAACCACCTTCATTGTGTCCCATATTTTGGTGATGTGTACTCATTTTCATTCGATGCTAGAAAGTTTAATTTCTTTTTTAATTTCTACCTTGTCCCATTTTTCATTCAGTAGAGAGGCTTTCAGTTTTCATGAGTTTGTAAGCTGTGTGTTGTTTTTGTTGTTGGTATCTAGCTGTAATCCACAGTGGTCAGATAGAATGCAGGGTGTTATTTCAATTTTCTTATCTCCATGGAGACTTGCCTTATGTCTGAGTATGTCGTCAATTTTTGGAGAAAGTTCTATGAGATGCAGAGAAGAAGTTCTGTTTTTTTGAGTTTGGGTGAAATGTTTTGTAAATGTCTGTTAGGTCTGTTTGATTCATAATATCTGTAAGCTCCATTATTTCTCTGAGCTTTTTTCTGTATGACCTTTCTATTGGTGAGCGTGGCATATTGAACTCTCCCATTACCAGTGTGTGTGAGTCAGTATGTCATTTAAGCTGTAGAAATGTCTCCTTTTTTAAAACTTGAGCGCCTTTGTGTTTGATGCATAGATGTTAAGAACTGCAATGCTGTCTTGGTTTTTTGTTTTGTTTTGTTTTGTTTGTTTGTTTGTTTGGTTTGGTTTTGTTTTTTTTTTCCTTTGATGAGTATGTAGGTTTCTTTCCTCTCTCTTCTGATTAGTTTCGGTTTGGGATATATTTTGTTAGATAGTAAAATACTATACCAGCTTGCTCCTTAGATCTACTTGTTTTGAATATCATTTTCCACTCTTTTACCCTGAGGTGATGTTTATCCTTGAGGTTAAGATGTGTTTCTTGGCTTCAGTAGAAGGCTGGACTCTGCTTTCACTTCTATTCTGTTAATCTGTGTCATTTTATGGGGGAGGGGGAATTGAGACCATTGATGTTCAGAGACATCAATGAGTAATGTTTATTGATTCCTGTTAGTTTGTTGTTGTTAGGGTTGTGGTAGTAGTATATATGTGTGCTTTTTCCCTCATCTATCCTGGTACTTTAGGATTATTTGTTTCTTGTGTTTTGTTAGATGTGGTTAACCTCTTTAGGTTTGAGTTTTTTGTTTTGTTTTTTATTTTTCACCATCTGTAGGATTGGATTTGCTTTAATTTGGTATTATAATGGAATTTCTTATTTTTTTCCATCTATTGTGGTTGAAATTTTGTTGAGTATGGTAGTCTGGGCAGCAATCTGTGGTCTTGTAGAGTCTGTACAACGTCTATCTAGGCCCTTTTGGCTTTTACTGCTTCCATTGAGAGGTCAGGTATTATTTCAATAAGTCTGATTTTATATGTTACTTCATCTTTTTCTCCCTTGCAGCTTTTAATATTCTTCCCTTGTTCTGTATGTTTAACATTTTGATTATAATGTGCCAAGAGGAATTTATTTTGTGTTCCAGACTGTTTAGCATTCTGCATGCTTCTTGTACTGTGATAGACATATTCTTGTTTATGTAAGGGAATTTTTCTTTTATCATTTTTGTTGAGAATATTTTCTGTGCCTTTGACCTGGCTTCTCCTTTCATCATTCCTATTATCCATAAATTTGATCTTTACATAATGTCCTAGATTTCTTGGATGTTTTAGCAGGATGTTTTTAGATTTAAGATTTTCTTTGTGTCTGAGGTTTTGATTTCTTCTCTCATGTCTTCAATGCTTGGGATTCTTCCATCTTTAGTATTCTGTTAGTGAAGCTTGCCTTTAAGTTCCTTTCAAATTCCTAAATTTTGCCAGATTTCCTTTTATTTGTTTTTTTAAAAAATAATTTTATTTCCACTTTCATGTCTCAAACTATTTTACTCATTTACTTCTATTATTTGTTTGTGTTTAATAGATTTCCTTAAGGAATTTATTCACTTCCTCTTTAAGGACATCTATCTTGCTCACAAAGGCTATTTTAAGATTTTTTTTCTTGTGCTTGCACTATGATGTAACACTCAGAGTCTTAAGGTTGCTGGGCTCTAGTGGAGATATATTTTCCTGGCTGTTATTGGTTATGTTTTCACACTGGCACCTAGGAATCTGGAATTGGGAAGATTGTAATTCTAAGTGCTGATGTCTGGTCTTGTCTTCATTGGGTTTTGTTCCTTGGTTTCTGCTGCCCTCTTAGTTTCTTAGGAGAGTGTGGTGGCTTTGTCTTGCTTGGTAGGAAATTCTTAGGATCCTGCTAGATGTGGCTACTTGTTAGGTAAAACATGTTTCTGGATATTTAGTGCTGACAGGAATGCAGACTGGGCTCATGAGTCCACAGTAGCTAGGAAAGCAGTGTGTTCCATTAGGAGCTACTTAATGCTTTGGGAATGGGGTAGAGAGTGAGAATAGGCCAAATCAGGTGGTCGCCTACAATTCTGGGGAAAGATTAAGTGATTGGATATGGAAGGATGGAAGCAGAGGTGAAGATCTGTAGTTAGCTTACCTGCTTTCCTGGCTGGAGATATACAATACCTTTTTAATGGAAATGTTACTTCAGAGATGTCCCCTTTATCCCACTGCAGCTCTGAACAGTAATGGCCAATAGGATACATCTCCAACCAAGAGGACAGGTCCTGCTCTGTTTCATGTTTAAACAAAAAGTTGAATCACATACAAAATTATAGAAGTCATTATGATATTTCATCAATAAATATAATTTTACTTTTCTTATATTTTCTCTTATTGCCCTGCCATTCTTTGTTTTCTTTATAACCTTTTTTCAATACAATTCCATATAATAATTATTGCCAAATAGAATTTTATCATATATATATATATCATATATTTTTAAAAATTAATTAATCTGTTGGTCGTCATCCATGTTGAGTTCATATCTTGGCTATTGCTAATCGTCCTATAGTAAAAACAGATGTATGGGTATCTCTCTTGGATGATGACTTGTGTTTCTTTGAGTGTATATCCAGGAGTTGTATGGATGTTTTTGTTTTTAGATTTGTAAGGAACCATGTAATGTAAATTTTGCTCAGTTATGTTACGCAAACCTGTTTTTGTTTTAATCTCAAGTTTAGGATATGGAGCTGCCTTAGTTTATCCACAGCTGCTTACTCTAATTGCCTTTTGAAGGGGCTGTGGTCTTTGCCAGCTGCAGATAGTTTAATTCTGAGGACTCTTCGAGGGTATAAATATGAGAGCCCATAGAGAGAGAACACTTTGTAGGAGGCTTTGAGGGGCTCTGAGAAAGAAGGCCACTGCCTCCACAACTGTTTCTAGTTGTTATTCATGGAGTTTGATAAGAAGTTGGAGATATCCTAAAATGAAGACAGGACTTGGCCCATCTGGGAACCTGATGATGCTAACCAGCAGGAAGTAGCCTAAGAGACCTACACTCCGTCTCCCCTCTAACCATCGTTTTCTTCTACATGATGTTGGGGAATTGGAAGGGATTGGGGTGGAGTAGGAAGAAAGGGATATAAGAATCAAAAGAAAATAGATTAAAAATTACACCAACAGAACCTCCAGAATGTTTTCCCTAGTGGCCAGTAGTAGTTGTACCATCAGGAAATAAATTCGTTTCCTATCTTCCCACCAACAACTGCTTTTTTTTTTGTTTGTTTGTTTCCTTGATGAGTGCTATTATGATGTGTATGGAAAGAGTCGCATTTTTAATTTGCATTTTCCTGATATTTAAGGATGTTGAACATTTTTGAGTACATTATTTATAGGTCATCTATATTTCTTTTGAGAAGTATTTGCTCCATTCCTTTTCCCAATTTTGGAATGATCATTACAGCATTTAAGTTCTCACATTCTTTATAAATCCTGAATGTGTGAAGTAGACTTGGCAAAGATTTCTTCACTTTCTGTAGGTTTTTCTTGTGCTTGTTATCTTGTTATGCAGAATCTTTTCTAGTTTGGCTTTATGAGTTAAATTTATACTTGATAAGCTCTTGATTTTCAAAGCTCCTTTCCCCACTTATTAAAGTTGGCTATACTAAGTATTGCCTCTTGCTATATCACCACATGTAAGCACCTTTAGAAGCACTTTGGATTTTTTTAGTTATTATTAGTAGATTAGGGAACTCTACTGGGCATGAAAACAGTTATGCAAATTATAACATATAGAATTATTTTAAAGATACATTTTCAAACTTAATCCTGGTAGGTTATAAAAATTTGTTTTTAGTTGGATAAGAGTATTCAAAGGACAAAAATAACCCGTTCTTGCATTTTAAAATTGCAGCTGATGCTGCTAATAAGATATGACATACAGAAAAAGAGGTGCTTTAAAAATTGGGTGAAATTGTCATATATTTTCTCACTGCCATTTCTTTTCTTCTTGCTTGAGATAAAAATGAAGCTTTAATATGAAAATACACGTTGCAAGGTATTCACATTTCGATTAGGGATAAAAGGCATTTTCAGTAGCTGTGATAAATGTCTGCGTTACAGTTCCAACATTTCTGGATTCATTTTAATGCACATGTTCTAAATTTATAAATTTAAAGATAAGATTGTTTTAGTGGTATTGGTAAGTCTGTTTGCTTGAGCTATGTAAACTGTTCTTGACAGTTTAATAATAAAAAGTATGCTTGCAGAGTTGGAATTTATCTCCTAAGAGAAAAGAGGATTTTTGTAGTTGACTTCCATTATTGCTGGATGGGACTAAAGACAGGATTTCTACAAACACTGCTTCATGAAAAGTTCTGATAACAGCCCACTGGGTCCGTTCACATAACAATGTCATACAATGGGGGGCTTGCTGAAGTGTTCAGTGTGTGAGGGAAAACACTGTTTGCAAGCCTTTCACATAGCCCTGTCTCACAGACATAATGTGACTCAGTATGTAGCAATTAGACTTAACTTTGCATCCCCTTCTTCCATCAAGAGGTACCCTTTTGAGGGCATCCATTGTTTCTGTAGTCTGGTAGACTGAGATACACATCTACCTCTTTGGAATATATCCATTCTTGCCATGCGGGCCACAATTTCCAACTTTCTGTTTTAATGCCTCATCTTGATTCAGATTGTCTGTCTGAAAGAAACACAATAAACAGAGTGCAAGCAGCCAGCAATCTTAGAACATATTTAGTTAGTAAATGTGGCTCTGCATAAGAACCATTTAATTTTTCATAACTCCTTAGCTTCTAGTTACATTTGGAATGGCTTTTGCAAGCAATTACATCTTGCAGTTTTGTAACAAGTCTCTTCAAGAAGCCTATGCAAACCTCCTGTTTCAGCATCCCAAGTGCTAGAATTATAGAGAGCTCCTATCACATCCAGTGTGACTTTGTTTCAGTTCTAAGAGCCCCTATTGTCTTTTTAGCAATACTCTTTGAAGGTATTGATGACTCATCAATATTGGCTTGTTCTCTATTGTCCCATGATACTAGTAAAGTATTCCTCTTGGTTGGTTGAATGTGTTCCCACATTGGAAGGCAAGTAACAGATGTCAAAGAGATTGTGCCAGTAAATCTTCTAGGCCCACTTTAAGCCATGGTAGTACAAAAGAAGTACACAATTTCCAACTTTCAGGCATATCCGAAGTTAACTCTGCTTGTTCTATGGATAATTGCTGTAAACATCTCAAAAATATTTTGGGTCCCTTTTTGTACTTTTGTAGAACATTAACAGAAAGTTTGTTTTAAGAGTTTGCCAAAGCCGGCACTCAGAGGAAGGATAGCAAGTTATCAAGAAGAGACTCGATATCCGAAGAGCATATATAGGGGGAGGAGGTCTCCCTCAATCACAGACATAGGGGAGGGGAGAAGGGGGGAAGTGGGAGGGAGAGAAGAATGGGAGGAAACAGGGAAAGGGCTAACAATCAAGATGTAATACAAATAAATTAATAAAAAAAAAAAAGAGTTTGCCAAAGCACAATTATCAGCTAGTAGACAGCCCTTAGTTATAAAATTTTGCCAAAATGTTACTAACAAGAGTAAAACCAGTTTGGAAATTAAGTAACTGAATATCTGATAAATATAACACCTGGTAGAATTTAGATTAGCCTATATCCGAAGAATGAATAATTAACATTGTCTCATCTTACCTACACACCTGCTGTTTCAGAGATCATGAACTCCTTTGTGCCAATGTCTTTGTGTATTTCCCCTCACATAGAGTTATCCAAGTACTGACAATAGATTGTCTTTTAAAAATGCATTTAATCTAAATGTACGGTATGAGTTTATTTTAGTGTGTGTTTGTGGGGGACACTGGGAGAAAGAAAAGGCAGGAAAAGAGATAGAAGGAAACAGAAAAAAAGAAAGAAGAGTGAGGTGTGTGTCTGGATGGGGAATGTACCACTGTATTCCAGGAAGCTTTCACCACTCAGTGTGTTCTTTCCTTTTCCCATGGATTCGGCTCCCAAGTGACATTATGGATACTTTTGATATTATCTCTTGGTGTTTCCAACTTAGCTGCATTTTCAAAGGTCAAGACTGATGTTTTAAGCTTTACATATGTGGAAATGCACACAAGTAAGGGGTAAAATGATGTTAAAGGAGCAATTATATAATTAAACTATCTCTGAGGAACCGTGTAATTTTAGAAACTATTCTGACATTTATGTACTTCTTCTCTTTCCTAAGAGGAGGTGAAGCTGCCAGGCCTCCATGCCTCATGGGATTTCTATGGGGGCAGAATGACAACAAGAAAAGGACAGGAATTTTGACAACTGTAAAGCTTGCTCAAAATATAAGGAGTTACAATACAAAATGTTTCCTCAAGTTGCAATTTATTCTACAAAGAACCTGTCCTTCAGGCCTAAGATTCACTTAAAGGGAGAGAAAATAAAATACCTAGGAAAGCAATGGAATCTGAAATTCTCACGTGTATATTCATTAAATGTGGGTAAGGACATGAGGATGATGAATGCATGGACGAACGAGAGACAGGTGATCAAAAATTACCTTTGAGCACACCAGGACCTCAAGCTAGGGAATAGTTGCTTATCTTCATCCCTTTTCAGGCAGCATAGAAAAATTGAAATATAACTGGACACTTTATTAATTTGATTGCTAGGACGTTTCAGTTGTGTTGACACTGAGTGACAGTGGGATGCTAAGCCAAACAGACTTGAAATAGCTTCCAAATATTTAGAGACATAACTGTGTGGACACATTGCCTGAAGCCTGTCATACATCTTGCAATACGGAAGGGGTGAAGCTTAGAATATTTTAGCTATCTGTAGCATAATGAAAAGTAGAAAAAATCAAATAAAACATAAAGCGCAATAGACACAGAAATTGCATGGAAAGCAAAGGTTGAATGCGTGAAGATGCCAAGTGTTCATTCATTAGAGCAGACATAAACACACACAGGGCAGGTCCAAATGCCTGTCAGGATGTATAATTACATGTAATTGAAGTCCTGGTTTCTTTTTAAACTCGGTTGTGTTATGTAGCTATGTTTTTGTTTCAATCCCAAGCGTGGGAGTTTAGTTCGAGCTTGCCCACACCTGTTAATTGTCTAGTGAGGGGCGTTGTTTCTGCCAGCTGGTAATGGCCTTCCTCGTCTAGGGTCTGAGCATAGAGAGGATGGCATAGCATGGCATGTGGTGTTGGCGTGTGGCACGTTGCAGTCTGAAGAGACCAGAGATGGACTATGTAGTGGTTTGGAGCAGATAGATGGGGAGAAAAGTTTCGGGAGCAGTGGCTTGGAGGAGACTGCTGGCAATGTCTGCTGTTGGCAGAGATGGATATAGCCCCAAAGACCTTTCAACACTAAACAGCTGAGTGAAGTAAAGAGGCCCCCTCTCACCACTACCCTTCTTCCTCCTATGTAGGGTTGGGATGTTGGAAGGAGTTTGAGGCATATGCACCCCAAAAATGTTTAAAAGAAAGTGCTACAATTACATACTTGCTGATACAGTTTGACAGGACATAATCTCACTTTTTCCTGGTAATTCCATGTTCAAATATCCTGATAATTAAAATCCAAAAATATTTTCATTTATAATGCAAATATCACAGACATAGATTTTCCAGTTTAAGAAAAAGTATATGAAATAAAAATATATTACTATAACCGAATAAGAAAAAAATGAGAGTGAATGGAATACACTGAAGAAACTGACACAAGACATTTATGTGATTTTTTTTTTTTTTTGCTGACAAAAATATGTTAACCATCTGTACAAGAAAGGTCCAGAGATGGCTGCTCTTCCAGAAGATCCTGGTTCAATTCCCAGCAGCCACATGGACAACTCACAACTGTCTGTATCTCCAGTTTCAGAGAATCCAACACCTTCACACAGACATACCTGCAGGCAAAATACCAATGCACATTAAAAAATAAAAAAAGTAAAGTTTTTCACAGGATGTGCCCCTTGGACTAGTGTCTCGATATAAGTGAGTATATACCATTGAACTCTTTTTGCTTCTGGGTGAACTCACTCTTTATGATAATTTCTAGTTCAATCCATTTGTCCACAAATTTTGGGAATTCCTTGTTTTTAATAGCTGAGTAGTATTCCATAGTGTAAATGTACCACAGTTTCTTTATCCATTCTTCTACTGAGGGACACTTAGGCTGTTTCCATGTTCTGGCTATTATGAACAAGGCATCTATGAACATGGTTGAGCATATGTTGTGTGGTAGAGCATCTTCTGGGTATATTCCAAGGAGTGGAATAGCTGGGTCTTGAGGAAGCCCTATTTCCATTTTTCTAAGAAAGCGCCAGATAGATTTCCAAAGTGGCTGTACTAGTTTGCATTCCCACCAGCAATGAAGGAGTGTTCCTCTCTCTCCACATCCTCGCCAGCATGTGGTATCAGTTGAGTTATTGATTTTAGCCATTCTGATGGGTGTAAGATGGAATCTCAGAGTTGTTTTGATTTGCATTTCCCTGATGACTAAGAAGGTTGAGCATTTCTTTAAATGTTTCTATGCCATTTGATATTCCTCTGTTGAGAATTCTCTGTTTAGTTCTGAGCCCCATTTCTCTATTGGGTTATTTGGTTTGGTGGCGTTTAATTTCTTGAGTTCTTTATATATTTTGGATATTAGACCTTTGTCAGATGAAAGGTTGGTGAAGATCTTTTCCCAGTCTGTAGGCTGTTGCTTTGTTCTCTTGACAGTGTCACCTGCCTTACAGAAGCTTCTCAGCCTTACTTACCAGGAAAGTGGGTCAGAGGAGAGGACATCCTATTGAGACTTTAGGTGAGAGAAGCCTGGGAGAATGAGGAAATAGAAGGATCCAGAGGGTCCTGGAAACCTACAAGAGGAACTTTATGACAGGCGGATCTGGGTCCTGGGGTCCTCCTCAAACTATGGCACCAGCCAAGGAAAATATAGGCAGTAAACTTCGAACTCCTACCCAGACTAGCCGATGGACAGGACATTCTCCACTGTTGAGTGGAGAAGGAGATCTGACTTTCACACAAACTCTGGTGCCCCATCTCTGACCATGTCCCCTGGATGTGGAGGGGGGGCATGGTGGCACTCAGAGGAAGGATAGCAAGTTACCAAGAAGAGACTCAATACCCTAAGAGCATATATGGGGGGGGGAGGTGCACCTCAGTCACAGACATGGGGAGGGGAGCAGGGGGGAAGCGGGAGGGAGGGAGGAATGGGAGAATACAAGAGATGGACTAACAATTGAGATGTAATATGAATAAATTAATAAAAAAGAAAAAAATTTAAAAAGGAGGAAAAAAAGAAAGTTCTATTTAAGTTCATTTTCTATGTTATAATTATTGATGCCTTGGAGGCACTTTGATTCTTTCTATAATGGAAACATGGTAATTTAATCTTTATACATTTATACAAATTTAATCTTAATACATTTGTTAGCTTTCAGGATGTTTTCATTGTTTTAAAATTTTCATAGTTCCCACATCAATGTTCAATGCCAAGAGAGACCTACCCTTATTATAAATGGGAAATATTTTTACATCTTATTTGTTTTGATACCAGGTAGCACATTTTCCCAGGGAGTTATCTGTTGTAATGTAACCCAGCTCCACATCTGTGATTGTACCATGATACCACAATTGTTTCTTTCCTCGATGAGAAAAAGCAAAGCTAAGCTGAAGGGGTCAGGGTTGCTAGTTCTTACAATTGCTGTCATCTTTTCATGAACAGAGCTTTTTTTTTTTGTCTTATCAAAAGGAAGCAGAATCCGGTACTAGAAAAACAAGAAGGTAGCACTGTGCCAGTGTGGTAGCATGCTGGCATTAGAAAGGGAACACTCAACTGGAGAATCATCAGTTTATTATGGAGTCAGTTCTGCCAATTCCTTTAGAACTGTGAGCCAAGAGCTGTGACTGTGAAGTGATTCTGTTAAATGAGATTCTGGACTCAGCATTGCTGTCTTTTAACATTAATTTTGTCTGTGGAATTATTTCTGGCTTCCAGGAGTATTATTAAATGCGAGTTACCAGTGTCAGCATAAGTCTTTGTCTGACTGTGCTAATTTGATTTGCATTCTTCCCGAACCGGCCCATCTGCCATCTAGGAATCTCTGACAGCCAAGATGGTCTTGCCAGAAAAATGACTTCCACTCTTTCCAAACGGCTCTGGAAAAATAATAGACAGCTAAGCTCATTATAGTGAGTGGTGGATGATGGGTACCAACTAGGCATGCAGTTATCAAACTGAATGTTGTGTATTTTAAAAATAGAAATTTCATCATTGTAAATCACATGAAAATATTTATAAAATATTTGTTACAGGGACTATCAAATATCTTAGTCAATGTTCTCTGAAGAAATTGTCCAATGGTAAAGTTCAGTAGTTTAATCCTAATTGGAAAATGTTCTACTAACATCTGATTGCTAGTATCTTCTAAGATGAAATTTCTTTTTTAATTAGACAATTCTGGTAACCTTATTACCAAGAATTGTTGATTTCAATTGTATAAAACTTCCTTTGGCGATAACATTTTATATACTAAATTTCTATTTGAAAAATAGAATCTTTATTCCTCACTTTCCTTCCACTTTCCCTCTTTCAGATCCACCCCCCTCCCTCCATTTTCTGTTCTGAAAAGAGCTGGCTCCCAAGAAATGACAAAGAGAACAAATCCAAGAAACAGTAAGTTAAAGCCATAGCTCCCGCACTCATATTGAAGCTGGACTCAGAGGAGCGAAGGAGAAGCTGACCAACTGTTAGGAGTCGCGCAAAAACACCAAGCTAACACCCATAACATATATGCAGAGAAAAGCCAGTGCAGAGCCGTGCAGGCCGCGTGCTTCCGGCTTCAGTCCCTGTGAGCTCTTATGGGCCCTGATTAGTTAATTTAGTGGGCAATGTTCTCCTGGTGTCCTCCGTCGCCATTGACTCCTAGAATCTCTCCCCTCCTTTTTCCATGGGTTTCCACCAACCCCGAGGGGAAGGATTTGGTGGAGAGTTCCAGTTTAGACTCTCTCTCTCTCTCTGCGTATTGTCTGGCTGTGCGTCTCTGTCTCTGCACCTGCTCCTATCCGCTGCCAGAGGTAGGCAACAGTCTGTGGGTACAGTAGAAAATCATTAGGAATCATTTTATTTACTTTTTTTTTCTAGTCATGTTTGGTTCTACCCTAGGTTTCTGTGCTATCCAATCTTGGGTTCCTGGACATCCAGGCCAGTGTACACTGAATGTCAAGCAAAGTTTGAAAACACTCATTATGTAATTGTTATCTGATTCGGAAGTCAGTGTGTGATTTCAACTTGAGTTCCAACATAAAGTAGTGACAGATAGGCTTTTGAGAACCTGTGTCAACTCTAATTTTCTTTTTCTTTTTCAAGATTTCCTCTTACCGGCATCAAATTGTCCGTGTGTTTGCAGAATGTATTCCTGACTAGATTATTTCCTATTCCCGTCCTTGAACCTTTGCTTCACTAGTACTGTTTGCTTACCCAGGATTTGCTAAGAGAGGAACGTAGTCAGAAGGAGTACATTTTGAGCAAAGACAGCTTTTCAAAATGTGGATACAGCAGAGTTTGAGGGCTGAGGCGCAGTGGACGTTTCGAGGGCCATCGACCCGCAGCTTGAGAGGCCGCACTGTCTTCCTTGGAAGCCTGAGCCTGCTGTGCAGCTTTCTCTGTGTTCCCGCAACCGTGTCCAGCAATGGGGATGCTAATTCACCAGCCGCCAGGCTAAACCAATTCAAGAGCGAGGGAAAAGATAGCACAGAAATGCGGTGCTCCCCAATAGAAGTTAATATGGAACCTAGGAAAGCTAAGAAAGATGACCAGACACTGATGTCCTCCCCTCTGTCCCAGTTTCCTGGAATTTCATACCTTGCAGCATCCTGTGCATAAAGATTCAGGTCCATGCTTAAAACAAAACAAGACAAAATATGGATGTCAAATGTGTACTATGATGACCAGCAACACATATGCTAATTGAGGTGGATTTTGAGGCATTTAAGGAATTCTAGATTAATGTGAATGAATGCAACTGAACGAGTTTCCTATTAGCTATTATTTTTACCATAAAAATGAAAAGTGTTAAAGGGACAGTACTGAGTAGTATTGCTTCACAGGCCAATATAACACACTTAGGGGATTGGCTTTCATTCTGAAATGATTTATTTCCATTTTGGGGGGTATTGAAATGGCATTACCCTCATGCACTGAGTGAAGGTAATGGCAACAGTAATTACTCATTCATTAGTATTCTTCTTCCAAAACTGAGGAAAAGAAAATGTCCTGTGACAATTTATTGAAGTTTGTGTATAATTTCCCATTAATTAAAAAAAAAAAAATCAGAAGAAAAGGATACAGGTAGTCCAGATGAGACTTGATAGGCTGAGGTCAGATGTTAGGGGAGGAGGGCTCTCTTTTTGGAGGATTAGGAGGAGGGAGGGAGGGTGGCAACAGGAAGCGAGGAAGAAGAGGGCTACAATTGGGATGTAAAGAGAATAAATTAAAAAAAGAAAGAAAGAGAAAAGAAAGAAGGATCCACAACAGTAAAAAAAAAAAAAATTAGATTGTAACTTTATCTCCTGGACCATTTCCTCATATACAGAATTATTCATACTTACATAATTATATTTATGAATCAAATGTATCTCCAAAGCTACTAAAAATGAAAGAGAAATCTATTTCCAAGGACTGTTAAGCTCTAAATCTTCTCATTAAATAACTATATATGTTGTATACAGAGCAAGTAATTGTTACCATGGGTATTCTCTTGGATTTCCACATATGTGGCATGGCATCTTAGCAACCTCAAATTAATTAAGAAAATGCCGAGATAACACATTTTATGTGTTTTTTATTTTATGACTGAGACTAAAGACAGCTTATTTTAGAATTATTTTATTCTTTGATTTTTTTTTTAAACTTTACCATTATCTCCCCCCACCTTCATTCTAGTCTGGCTAATACCAAACTTCCAGGAAAGGCAGGAAACCATGATTATTTCTCTAAGTGCAACATTAATTACAATATACTCACTAAAAGAGTAAAGAGCTGTTAGAGATTTACTTTCCTAAATGTTTTAGGAACAACTAAATAAATGATTAAACAGTAGCATTTTAGTTACAAATTTGACTCAGCACAAAAATGCAAAATATTTGGCAACTCATTTTTAAAAAAATGAGCTGTATTGCTAATTTCTAGCCTTAATTGGATGACAATATTCAAGGTATTCGATGACAGGTAAATGCCTCACATTCATTAACTCATTCAGATAGATATTCAGTAGGCTCCTTCGTGGGCTGCCAACTTTTGTCTTATACCAAGAAAGGAGGTGATACAACTTGAGGTTCTCAACCATGTAGCTTTTATTCCATGTACATATGTTTGCATATGCATTTGTATACTATTATAATAGGTAATGCTTATTAATTAGAATTAATTGTAAATGCAAAAACGTATGCAACAACAGTTTATGGAGAGAGTAAAGGGAAAGATACATGCACAGGGTGGGAGGAAGTAAAAAGAAGAAGAAAATGATGTAATTATATTTTAATTTCACAAAATAAAAATAAAATATGAAAAGCGAATTAGATACACTATTCTCCCATGGGTGCCTGTTTTCATTACTCCATCAACTGAGAATCAGGTTGTAGACCAGCAAGTGGGTTATGATCCATTTAGGAAAATATGTCATTACAAAAGTGTATAGATGTGTTTGTATGTCTATGAGTGTGTTTGTGTATTTATATTAAATATTTTATTTTCTTCCTATAAAACGATTTCTTGGCTATCATATTGTTTCTTTTTTTATTTTTTCCTAAAATTTTTAAATTTTTTACATATACATTTATATTATTACACATGTACAATAAACTACCTATAGGAAGAAGAACCACAAAACATTCAGGAATTATATAAAAATTACATTCATACTGTTTTGGGTATTTGTATTTGGCAGCCTTGAAGAAAGCATCTTTTCTGTATTGGTGCATCTAAAATTCTGAATGTAAATCAATATCTATCATATCTCATCATTATCAACTTAAAACATTTATCTAGACCTAAAAAACATCTTAACCCCTAAACAACTAGGCTTAATTGTAAAACTAAACTATCTGTTCTTCAACCCTATCAGAGACTTGAGAAGAAATAAAATTAATTACCTGAGTATATAGGGGGTACAGGTTAACAGCTTCCCAAATGAGAAGATGGCAGAGACATTTTGCTGCCTGAACAATCACCCAAAACTCTCTATAAAGTTGGAGCATCATCTTCAGCCTTCTGGCCCAATATATCTGATAGACATATTTTGTTTCTTATCTTATCCTATGCCTTTGTGACTATGACAGTGGTCTGCTCTGTTGTACAAAAAATGAAAAGTGAATATAGCAGATATATAACAAATTTGTTTCTTTCTATACACAGGCTGTATAAATCCCTCTTTGGCCCAGGTTGTTCTATACAGAGATGAGGGCCAGCAACATCTGTAGGAACCAGGCCCGACTGGGCTGCCTGCCTGTCTTGCTGTTTCATGTCCTGTTTCTAGCAGCTTCCATGTCTTTGTTTATCTTGGTTAGCTAGTCGTGTTTACTGCTCTGAGAATGCGTCCCTCCCTTCCTCGAGACTTTTCCTCCTGTGTGTGATTACCTCTTGAGGGATTTCACCTGGGAGGAGGATTCCTGTTCAGCTGCCTATAAGAAGGCTCTTTGGAGCGCTGGGAGGATTATTAATAAACCGCTGCTGCGGCTGCTGCTCTCTTAGCACGAAGGACCCTCTGTGTTAGTGTGTGTGTGTGCGTGTGTGTGCATGAGTTAAATCCACAGCCCCTCGCCCTCGACTCGGTACTGCGGTGGCGCGGTCGCCACACCGTCTTCAAGGAGCTCCTGATCTCTGGAGGAGGTTGGCCAAAGAAGCAAAATAGTAAGGTTAGGTTAAAGTATATGTTGTGTGTTGGAGACAGTAGGCCATACGGCCACTGTTCAGCCATCTTGTCAGAGCCTGCACCTTTAGGTTTCCATTTCTCCAGCAGTCTGTCATTTACCAGAAACCAGCTGACCCTGTTGTGGTTTGTCAGTTAGACTAAAGATAAGATTAAGATGGAGCCACCCTGTTGTGCTTTATCAGTTAGATTAGATAAAGATAGAGCAAAATATTCGGTGTGGCAGAATTCCTTGTGTCTTGAGATAGCTTGCTGTGGGGTTGCCATAGCAATAGGCTTCCCTATCTCCTGCCTTATAAATACTGCTGCTTGAAAAATAAAATTTGAGAGCATGATCAATGATTCAGGCTTGCTCTCCTTCTTCGTGTCTTGTTTTTTATTTCTCATACAGGTGAATCTCCTCCCAAGCTTTAGTCAAACCCCCGCAAGTCGGGGTCAGTTGTGACTGAGCACTCTATCCATAGATGCCAAACTGAAGGTTTGTGTGTGTGTGTGTGTGTGAAGATAAGGAAAACATGGGTTATGAGGTATGCCTGATAAGTTGACTACTTATGGTCTTCTATATCAAATGAAGGAAACCCTTAGGAAATGGTAGTGGGTATCATGAGAAAATGTTTACATTGTAGAAACACCAGTTTCTAAACTCAGGACCTGTTATTAACTCCTGTGCATCATTAACAGAGGTGAACAGTGTTAGATTTTCTGACTGCTTCATTTGAATTTTATTCTAATATATTGCTAGCAATTGTGGATTCTAATTTGAAGTGTGTGTGTGTGTGTGTGTGTGTGTGTGTGTGTATGTGTATTTCTATGTATGTATGCCAAGTGTGCAACTGTCTGTAACTTTTATAAGAAGGCACTGGGCCCTCAGGAGTTTAAGACAGTCCATTGTCATCCTCCTGAATTGGGTGTTGGGAACTGAATTCCCAGCCTTTAAAAGAGTTGTATATGGTCTTAAGCACTGGGCCTCCTCTTCAGCAGATGCAGAGCTTATGATAGATCCTCTTCAAATTGCAATGTACATCTTCCTCATTATCCAGAGGATCCTCTGGCAAGTGTCACTCACATGAAATCAACCACAAGATCTTATACCAAAACTCATATTAGTGTATCCCTCTTTCCGTGACCCCCTGCCACTCAGATGTCTATTATAAATATGTATGTCTGTGTATCTACTGACGACTTTAATTATTTACCCAATGGCTGATAGGTTTAAGCATTTCATATCTTAGTTCTAATTCTACTTTATTAATATATTAATGATTATTAGTATTAACAATGGCGATAGATAGATTTTGATCATCACTCTCTTTCATTGCTTGGCTAGACAAACTAAGTCCTTGTCAAACAATAATGCAAATCTGAGGTCTGTATCATCTTTCTGAGTCAGTATCTTAGACTTTGTAGATTATTAACTAGTTTGTAAACATATATACTGCAAGTCTAAGAAATAAGTATAAGTTTCTACACTTCAAATCTGATCAGGGCTGTGATTTGGTTTGTCCAGTAGAAAGGAATAGGAGTAGCTGTGTGGTACATCCTCATGAGGGCTCAATGGACTTTGTCATCCTCACCCCAGCAACACTGTTATCACTATGGTAACGTGTGCCATATAGATGGACGATGACGGATAAAGGCAGAGCCAGGTGATCTCTCATAGTTCTGCCAATAAACCACAAGCTCACGAATAAGCTTGAGTTCAGGTGGGTGCAGCTGGTGAGAAGTCAGTTTCAGCACATGTATAGGTTCTGTGTAAGAACATTTCCACTCACCCTGAAGTTTTGTGTGTAACCTGGGTGCATTTCCAAGGGAATTCATTTAAAATAATACAGAGGCAGTCCTACATGTGTCAAACGTCCATTCATGTAATACTATCCCATCTATCTGTAAGGCACATATTATACTTTTTTTTGTTAAATCTTGACCTCAAGTTGTTGACAGTTTTTCACATGCTAGTCATATGTTATATTTAAGATCTGGAATTTAACTACTGGTAAAGACAAGTTCCTTTTAAATTAAATATATAATGTCCCCAAATTCCTCTTTCTTAACAAAAAAATGAAGTTAATTCCTTTAGTTCTTACATTTCATACCTGAATAAATATGCTGTTATTTATCCAGTGACTTTGATTGCTAATGAGCTTTTATTCCCAGTATAATGCGGGGTTAGCAGACAACCTAGTTGTTTGAGAAGGCAATGTAAGTAATTACGATTTTAAAAGCACCATTGTTCCCTGCAGAGAACCCATATAAAATAAACATGATATGAAAACATTAAGAAAGAGTAGTAATTTCACCAGAATCACAGCCATGGGTAATGTGATCAACAGGAAATGTTTTGAGTGGCTCCATTATTCAAAACAGAGTCTTATCTTCTGAACATATGAGAAAAGAAAAATATTCCTAAATATAAAATTTATCATTTTGTTTTTCTCAAGCCCAGAATATGAAATAATTATAAGAAAACTGTGTATATCATAACACCACCTGATTAAATAATAGTATTGAACCAAAGACAGCATATTTATCAAAAACTTATTAAATGAATAAATTAACACCAAAATTTATACTTTTTTATCCTGGATCAAAGATTTTCAGAGTTAACCGGGTGTTGTGGCACATGCCTGTAATCTCAGCACTCAGGGAGGCAGAGGCAGGTGGATTGCTGTGAGTTTGAGGCTAGCCTGGTCTACAAAGTGAGTCCAGGATAACTAGGACTACATAGAGAAAAACCTGTCTCAAAGCAAACAACCACAACAATAAGGTTTTATAGATACTCCTGTTAAAAAAAGTTTTTTTTAAAATCTCAAATTAATGTTAAAGTGTAAAATTATATTTTAAAATAACCAAAAGAAAACAAAAATGTTAAAGGCTCCTCCAAGTGTGGGGCTGAGGCAATGCCTCTCATCCTTCAGAGTATTTGCTGCATTTGCAGAGGACCTGAATTTGTTTCCCATCACCCACACAAGCAATGGTCACTAGATACAGACACACACACACACACACACACACACACACACACACACACACACA
>OU015752.1:78249017-78259524 GCA_907169655.1 Acomys percivali | reverse complement strand
GTTCCATCCATTTTAACTTTAGATATGATTGTCACATCGGGAAAGTGAAATAAACACAGTAAAATGAACTGTACAAAGGCAAAGTAGAGTAACAAAAAATATTTTACTATAAGGTAAGATTTACAGAAGTTTCTAGACGAGCCATACAATATGGTCAGAAGCTTTTCTTCTTTTTTTGGGGGGTGGGGGTGGGGCAATCGATGGGTGGAGATCTACACTTGGCAGCGAAGTCACAGTGTTATTAGTGAGGGCTGTGATGTTTATTTAGTGTTCCCGTCTAGTCCATCTACAGCATCTAAAGTTAGACTTGGCTAGAGAGCGTGTTCTAAAAAAGTGGTTAGCTGCATTTAACCACTGCAAGTAAGTCCCTTAAGACAGGGAAGGGAAAAGGAGGCCATAAAATTACACTACTTTCCCCCTAAGAAATAAAATAAAGACACCCATACCCCTGGCAGCTAACCCTGACAACTACCTTCATTCACAGTGCTTTGTATTACACCACGGTGGGGAAACGATCAAAGCAGAGAGTCAAAGCTTTGCAATACCTTTTTAAAATTTGTTTGGTTTTTTGTTTTGTTTGTTTGTTTGTTTTTGAGACAAGGTTTCTCTGTGTAGTCTTGGCTGTCCTGGACTCTCTTTGTAGACCAGGCTGTCCTCGAACTCCCAGTGATCCGCCTGCCTCTGCCTCCCGACTGCTGGGATTAAAGGCCTGTGCCACCACGCCTGGCTAGCTTTGCAATATCTTACAATAGCCCGGAGCATACCTCTAGCCTCTCTGGTCATGCTTTACAACAGTGAATCAGGACAAGACATAGGTTTGCTATGTGCATGTAGTCACCAAACAGGTGCCTGAGGTGAGTGGAGCCAAGAGCCAAGAGCAGAGGCCGAACTCAGGATCTGACAGGATGGCCAGGCTGCCCGCAGGCTCATCAAGGAAATGCAACATTTTCTGGCAGAACCAGTTCCTGGCATTAAAGCAGAACCAGATAAGAGCAATGGCCGGTTATTTTCATGTGGTCATTGCTGACCCCAAGGATTCCCCCTTTGACAGAGGGATTTTTAAACTTGAACTATTCCTTCCAGAAGAATACTCAATGGCAGCACCTAAAGTACACTTCATAACCAAATTTATCATCATAATGTAGGCAAATTGGGAAAAATATGTTTGGATATTTTGAAAGATAAGTGGTCCCCAGCACGGCAGATCTGCACAGTTCTGCTATCAATCCAGGCTTTGTTAAGTGCTCCTAATCCAGATGACCCATTAGCAAACAATGTAGCCAAGCAGTGGAAGACCAGCGAAGTCTGTAGAAACAGTGAGAGCATGGACTAGGCTATACTGCATGAATAATACTTAATTTGATCAGATCGTTAAGTGTACATCACTTCTGTTCTGTCAAGACTTCCTCCTCTTTTTTTTTTTTTTTTTGCATTTAATGGACACAGTCTTAGAAGCATTACAGAATAAAAGTCTATCATACTTCATTATTTCTCTTTTATCTTCACCAAGATCAGTTGAAAATTTTCAGTATTTTTGTCCTATTTTGAATAGCTGGCATTATACCCCAGAGCATTGTGAGTGGGCCTCATCATCTTCTTAGTGTCCTTATTCAATGTGTTGTTCCTGATAAAAATTTCCAGATACCCTGTGTAGGGAGCCGATGAGATTCGGGTTGTTTACAGTTAGGTGAAATGACTCCAGAATGAGATAAATTCTTTTCAAGCTGTAAAGGGGACACAAGTTTTTATTTCTGTTCATATTTATTTAAAACTTCTTTTTTCCCCTTTTATTTTCCTTTCAACCAAACCTTGAAAATTTTTACTTTATTAACATTATTGTTTAATATTATTTCAATGACTTTTTTCTAACATATTCAACACTATTTTAACTAAATTTCAAAATTGCCTTTTTTGAGCTCTAGTATTATATTTATTATTATCTATTATTATATATCTAGTATTATATATATGAAAACATGAGGTTTTACTATAAATATATATTTGTTTGTTCCTTTGAGTTTCCTCCACACTGTTGTGATATTTTTATCAAAATTTTTTCTGTAAGACTGGTTTTCTTTGAAGTGGGTATATGTTCTGATTCTAATTTTATTACTAGATTTCTTAGAACTAGACTGTGTATAAGTCTTAGAATGTAGCTTTAAGGACTTATTTTGTTTATAATTTTGAATTTAATACTTGACTCCTGGGCTCCATCATCTGCACTGTTTTCAGCATTATTTTCTAAGTTCCCAAAACATGGCATTAAGCTCTGAAACTTAATGGCTTTCCTAAGCCCAAAGTTTCAAGGTCCTGCCACAGTTCTACTTGAAATATGGTCAGGTTTGTCACAGTAATAGTTTGTTCTCTTGTACCAGTTTCTCTCTTTGGTAGTTTTTTTTTTTTATTCTTGTGACAAAATACCAGAACCCAAAACAAGTTAGGCAGGGAAAGGTTTATTCTATTTTACAACTTATCCATCATCTAGAGCAGTCAGGGCAGGAGCCTGTAGACAGGAACTAAAACAGAGACCATGGAGAAGTGTTTCTTGCTCACTTGCTTCCATGGCTTCTCAACCTACTTTCTTATCTAACTCAGGACCAGATGACGAGGAGTATTATCACACAAGATGGATTGGGCCCTCCTACATCAATCATTAATAAATAGCATGCTCATAGGCCAACCTGGTAAGAGGATTTTTCTCAATAGATTCTCTTTCTCGAAATAACTCTAGCTAATGTTGAGTCAACAAAACTCTAGCCATAACACAAGTTCACACACCCCATATACACACCCCAGGAAGTCAAGGAATCCTCAGAGATATTATATATTGAATACTATCAAAACTTTTAACCAAGAATGGTAGTACATACTTGTAATCTCAAATTTTAGGAGATTGAGACAGGAGGATTATCCTAAATCCAAAGCCAGCCTGGGTTACACAGCAGGTTCTTATCTGGAAAGAAAGAAAGAAGGATAGCAAGCAAGCAAGCAAGAAAGAAAGAAAGAAAGAAAGAAAGAAAGAAAGAAAGAAAGGTTAAGCACTTGGGAGGCAGAGGCAGGGAGATCTCTATGAGTTTGAGGTCAGCCTGGTCTATAAAGTGAGTCTAGAACAGCCAAGGTTGTTACACAGAGAAACCCTGTCTCAAAAACCAAAACAAAATAAAAACAAAAAGTAAAATCTTAATAGTAAATATATATTAATAGAGTGTTCCTCACACATTCATATTTTACCAACATTGTGGTTGGTTGTATGCACCCAAGCCTAAAAATGTATAACATACAATCTGGCTTTGCCCATGTATAAAATACATAAATTAAAAATACTGCATTCATAATCTCATCAGGAACATCATTTCCTTATGCTTAGGACAAGAATATATTTACTAATACACAATACACAAGTCTTACTTAAAAGATATCTTAGTATAAAATTAATTCCTGTTTTTATTTCTCAAATGGCATTTTGTTCTAGATCAATTTGAGTTCAGCTATCTTGCAGAATGTAGCATTGATTTTCGCTAACCTTAGCACTGACTCAATGCTTTCAGCTTGATGTTTATTCAAGTTGTTCTTAAGTCTTCCATTAAACAACATGTATTCAGGGCTTAGGAGGGGATATTGAAGACATGTTGATACTCAAAGGCAGGTCCTAAGCAGTCATCATATTTCCATGTGGCATCTGATGTCTTTATCACGCAGCTACTCACCCAGTGTGTCTGGTTTTGAACATGACACAAATCATAGATCTGCTGCATCACAATTATTCCTGTTCTAGACATTTCCAAACTGAAATAATGGAATTATTGCAAGTTCCTCAAGTGATTCAGTGTAATGTGAGGGCATTAGTGGGTGGGCTGTCCAAAAGAACATGTTATATTCCAAAAATACGTTATATAACTCAATTATCTCCTTGTGAACTTTCTTCACAAGAAAGAGAACTTCTCTTTCTTAGGGATTCCTCATGCCTACCCACAACTTTCTGCTGATGATGTATACTTACCTCCGGAGGCATCTCCACTCAATTATTCATCTTATGAACATCATTAGACCTATGACTCCTCAACCTTGCGCAAAGAACAATAGGTGACTGCGGAAAGCTGAGAAAGGGAGAGATGACCTTCCGTAGAGAAGAGCATACCTACTGGTTGCCCAGTGACAAATAGCCCCCTGAAAACACATATACAGGCAACATTATACAGACTGAGCAAGTCATATTTACTAATATATATGTATATACATATATCTATATTACTGCAATAACAATCAGTTTTAAAATGGTCAGGAATGAAAGAGAGCAGTGCAGAGTAAATTGGAGAGTTCAGAGTGAAGAAAGGAGAAATGTAATCACATTATAATCTAAAAAATTAAAACAGATGTATCAGACTTCATTTATGAAATGTGAGATGACACCTTTTTAGCTGACTTAGAAGAAATATATTTTATTGAAAGAACAAAGGGCTTTTCGTAACTTTTCATCTCATTATTGAATTAAAAATAAATGGTAAAGCTGATATTGAGTAATGAGAAGAAACTCATCTATATTGCATGCCTCATACAGTCCTTCATCTTGTAGCTTCTATTTCGTTGAGCTTGGACAGGTAAACTAGTCCATGACAATTATTATAACCTGGGTTTAACAAATGGCCCTGTTCTTTACTAGGCTATCAAAAGTCTTGTTCACAGTCAAAGATTTCTGATCTCTAATTCTAGAATCATCCTATGAAATTGCATTTTCATAGAAAAAAATTCCTCATCCTGGAAGCCGTAACACAGGCTTGTTTTCATTTTTCATGGTATTCTAACTCACAAAGATGCCATGGCATTTAGAAAGATGAACAATTTTTGATACAATTTTTATGGAGTTCTTTATATTTACAGTAGAAAAATAAAATGTTTATGATTCATTTGAGAAGAATACTTACATATAATTTCATGATAATGTTCATATTCCCTTTAAAGATTAGAACTATGCCAGTACTGATGATTGTATTCCTAAGTCACAGAAAACAGTGATTTTTTTTAAAAAATAGAAAAATCAGGTACCTTGAAATCTAGAACAGAGGGAAGTAACATAATGAATGCTCTGGAGACTTGAGGAGAATGGATTCCCCAAGCTGGGCCTGTGAAATTCTGCAAGGGTTTCAATCACCTGTGTTTCCTTTCATGACTGTTGGACAAAAAGCAAACACATGACATAAAAATACATACCTGTAAGTTATTAACATATTCTCTGAGGAGAAGTTCTTGAACGGATACTTCTAATTTGCCTTCAGCAGAGCCAGTAAAACTTAAAGGCTAATGTAGAGTCAGGGACCCTTTTAGATAAAACTCCCATCATCATCATCATCATCATCATCATCATCATCATCATCATCATCATCATTATTTTGCTTGGCTCAGTGGCTGGGGTCAGCAATATTAATCACCTAACTCCTTGACGTGTGTTTGCTTGGCAAATGGAGAGAAACAGTGGGTGAAAAGGGCCTGAGAAATAATCAACTCAGTTTATTTATTTAGTCCCACAGCTTCGTCTTTTTAGAGTCTCCCCTGGAAGTTGTATCAGCTGACATATCATCTGCATGTCTCAATCTCCATGGAAGAAACTGTCCTTCTTAATCTGGGGGAACGGAGGAAGTACTTACCTGTGGATGCCCATCCTGACACACACCCTCACTGTGCTTTATGCTCACTCTTTGAAGCCTCCGAGTCAACCATACTCCGTAATCAGCCCAGCATTCTTGTGGGCTCTTGCAAGTAACCCCAGGAAAGTCACTGGTTTGTGAAGCTAGACGTGGGGGAATGATTCCTTTGCCTGGTTGCCTATTTCCCCAGAAAGTCACACGGCAGATGACTATCAAAAACAAGTAGTATATCAGTGGCGGTGCACGCCTTTAATTCCAGCTCTCAAAAGGTAGAGGCATATTCCTGTAAGTCCAAGGCTACTAGTGGTTACACAGTGAGACCTTGCCTTAAGAAAAAGAAAAGCAAGCAAGTACTTAGAAGGCATTTACTCTCACAGGAAGATAAACATCAGAAGGAATTTTTAGAGTAGAACTTGATATTCACACAGCAGCAGCCAACAAAACCTTTAACAATGCTCAATTCCTGATGTTGGAGTAATTGATTTCCCTCATTAGCATTGCAGTTATCCAATTTACGTAACTATACAAAGGAAATAATATAAAATAATATCCACTCAGCAAAGAGATGATTGCCCACCAGTGTTTATTGTAGCAAATTTTTATAATGCCTGATGTATGGAATCACACTAGGTGGCCCATCAGTAGATGAAATGACAAAGAAAACATGATGTGTGTGTGTGTGTGTGTGTGTATACTTATATACACATATACATTTATAATGTTACTAAAGTGAATGATATTCCAACATTTCAGAAAACAAAAGTATCAAAGGAGAGCATCATGTTAAATGTAAAACAGACACAGAGAAATAGATAACACAAGTTTTTTCCTGATTTGTTCATGTGAAAAATGTTTATAAATTGGGACACTAAAGGGACAGAAGAAGATAGATCTCTGTGTTTGAGGCCAGCCTGGTTTACATAGTGAGCTCCCAGCCTAGCCTGAGCTACATGGTGAGACTCTGTCTCAAAAAAGAAAAAAAATTTTAAAGTTTATGATAATATATAACAGTGATTTTTAAAGGGATAGTATGGAGGGATAGAGGATAAAGGGTGACTGGGCTATAGGTTCTAAAACGCAGGTCTGTGGGAACAGTTCTGGGGTTTACCAGTCGAGTTGGGCAACTGTTACTACATTTACCTAGAAGGGAGCACTGCAATGCTTACAAATGTGGACCACTGACAGGGAGACAGAAGTGCCATTTATGGTATTTGATCAATATTCAGTGCATGCATGCATTGAGATAGCACACTGAACCTAGCAGATCTGCACAATTAAGCAGGTTAAACAAACATTGAAGATGCTGTTTAAGGAGATGGAGCTGTTAACTACTGAACTACTCACTGCACACGTGGCTGAATTACTAGGCTGTATTCCATCAAATCTGTACATTTAAAATGAAAAGCAATGAATCTTCAAGTTTTAATAAAATAAACAGTATAGCACGGTAGTAGGAACACCTTCACCATTTATCTCTCAAATTCCGTGTGGGTTTCTGCCCAGAATAAATTTTAAAAAAATAATCAACTCGAGATGTATTGTTCAACGTTTCCCTTCAGGTCTCCCTTGCCTAGTCAAGGTGTGTGAGACGGGTAGCACGTGGATAGTGTATCAAAACATGATTGAATATTGCTTTAACTGTTTAATTTATGATGCCTCAACAATAATATTAACTTGGTATTTGTGTTTGGCCAAGCTAGGTTTTTGACACAGGAGGAATGAAACATGTCCATGAATTGTCACTGGTTCCCATAAAAGAAAAAATAACTTGGACGTTTTCAGTAGAAGAGTTTGGGGTCTGCTTGGGTTGCATTGACCTACTGTTGCATTGACTACTTGAACAGGTATTTGGCATTTGGCTTCCTCTCTCTCTCTGTCCCTCTCTTTCTCTCTCTCTCCTCTTTTTCTTTTACAAGTGTGTGTGTGCAAATATATGTGTGCATATCTATAAAAAGAAAGATGTTCTTATCATGTTAAGCAACAATGACTCCACTTAGTAATTGTTACTGCATGCATATATGTATATATATTTATTCCTAAATATAACCTATTGAGTCCATATAACGTTAGCTGTATGTATGTGTTCATGCTCGACCATTTGGCTCTTGACAACCAATGGATATGTTCTTCCCTACCTCTCCTGTTCCCAGCTTTCCTGTTGCCTATCATTGCTTCTGTTGGATTGAGGCCTCATGGATTATTTTTTCATTCCAGGTTTGTATGTCCACTGGTGTCATCTTTTCTCCTTGAACATTCCATAAACGTGTCCTTTTTATCATGGACAGGTGGAAAGGTGAAGAGAGTGTTGTACATCTGTTAATCATGCTATTCTTCTGGTAAACCACAAACATCATGAACGTTCTTGTTCCGCCCTTTACCATAGCTATGGCCATCAATCTCTAACATGTGTTAACCTTTACCAGAAAATCAGGAGACTTAACTAAATAGGTCTTCTTTCTTTCTTTTTTTTTTTTCAAAATGAGAAGTTTGTGTTTAATTAAAAAGAAAGAAGACAGGAAAAGCACAGAAACAATTCCTAGACTTCATGACCAAGGGGACCTGGCAGCTCACAAGCTGTCAGGAAACTGAGGCCCACTTCTACCTTCGTTTTCTCTTTCTAACTTATGCTTGCTCCACTGGGAACAATAGCCTTGAGCTTACTTGTGTTTCCTTGTTTTAAAAAGTGATGAAGTCAGAATGGCATAGATAATTCTGCTTATTGAGGTCATATTACTTCCTCCAAATGACACCCAAATTCTGACATCATTTGAATCATATCAACCTCATCCCTAGTCATCAAGCATGCTGCTACAGGATTCAGGTACTTGGTCCAGGCTTCCTATGTACATCCCAGCTGACAGTGTCCACAGATCTCAAGTGATGACATCCAGCAATAGCTAAACATATTCTTAAATTAAGTGATACTAGGGGGAAGAATTACTAGGTTTTTAGAACAAGCTGAAAAGCACAATTTTTAGTATTATAAAGATGCATGCCAATGTAATATCTAAACAAATAATTTGATGATGGCTCTTATGAAGAACTTTTGCTTTTTCTCACATTTCCCTCAGGTGGTATTGGGTGTATTTCAGCAACTACTTAACAGTAAGTGTATTATCTGGCTGATGTTTACAAGTGCAGGGTCCCATAGGTGTTCCTACAGGAAATGAGTAAACAAAGGCATGGTTTTCTATTTCCCAGAGTTCCAATTGATAACTATTAGGGGAATTTGATGATTGTATAATTTGAGGCAAAATGCAATTTTAAATTTTGATTCTGGATTTTAATTTTATATTAATAATATACTAATTATTATTCAAAGCCTTTCATTAATCACTTCTACTTTGGGATTATGATTGTATAAAAACTATATTAAATGTAAGAAAATTATAATTATAATAAATTGTACATTAAAATATAATATACTAGTACAAAATATAATATAGGCCAAGGATGTAATATCTTATGGCTCATTTGAGAATGTATTTCTTAAAGTCACCAAAACAAGTATATTTTTCTTTTTTTTTTAAATTAATTTATTCTTGTTACATCTTAATGGTTATCCCATCCCTTATATCCTCCCATTCTTCCCTCCCTCCCATTTTCCCCTTATTCCCCTCCCCTATGACTGTTCCTGAGAGGGATTACCTCCCCCTATATATGCTCATAGGGTATCAAGTCTCTTCTCGGTGACCTGCTGTCATTCCTCTAAGTGCCACCAGGTCTCCCCCTCCAGGGGACATGGTCAAATGTGAGGCACCAGAGTACATGAGAAAGTCATATCCCACTCTCCGCTCAAGTGTGGAGACTGTCCTGTCCATTGGCTAGATCTGGGTAGGGGTTTAAATTTTACAGCCTGTATTGTCCTTGGCTGGTGCCTTAGTTTGAGCGGGACCCCTTGGCCCAAATCTGCCTATCATAATGTTCTACTTGTAGGTTTCTAGGACCCACTGGATCCTTCTACTTTGCTATTCTCCCATAGTTCTCTCATCTAGAGTCCCAGTAGGGTGTCCTCCCCTCTGTCCCAGTTTCCTGGTAAGGGAAGACTTTCGTGGGACATGCCCATTGGGCTAGTATGTAGATATAAGTGAGTATATACCATTTGGGTCTTTCTCCTTCTGGGTTAACTCACTCATTATGATCATTTCTAGCTCAATCCATTTATCCACAAATTTCAGGAATTCCTTGTTTTTAATAGCTGAGTAGTATTCCATAGTGTATATGTACCACAGTTTCTTTATCCATTCTTCTACTGAGGGACATTTAGGCTGTTTCCATGATCTGGCTATTATGAATAAGGCTGCTATGAACATGGTTGAGCAAATTTTCTTGTTGTGTGCTGGTGCATCTTCTGGGTATATTCCAAGGAGTGGAATAGCTGGGTCTTGAGGAAGCCCTATTCCCAGTTTTCTGAGATAGCACCAGATAGATTTCCAAAGTGGCTGTACTAGTTTGCATTCCCATCAGCAATGAAGGAGTGTTCCTCTCTCTCCACATCCTCTCCAGCATGTGGTGTCGCTTGAGTTTTTGATCTTAGCCATTCTGATGGGTTTAAGATGGAATCTCAGAGTTGTTTTGATTTGCATTTCCCTGATGACTAAGGAGGTTGAGCATTTCTTTAAGTGTTTCTCAGCCATTTGATATTCCTCTGTTGATAGGTCTTATTTCTTAATGTGTTTTACTGACTTCTTGTACCCAGCATTGTCTCTTTTGTTTGGCATTTTCCCCTTTCTCTGACACATCTAATTTCCTTTAGCCAATCTTTATTTATTTTTGAGAATGAGCAAATGTTAATGTCTTATATAGTGTCTCTTTCTTTCTTTCTTTCTTTCTTTCTTTCTTTCTTTCTTTCTTTCTTTCTTTCT
>OU015752.1:78217368-78245675 GCA_907169655.1 Acomys percivali | reverse complement strand
CACACACACACACACACACACACACACACACACACACACACACACACCTGGTTCAAACATCCTTCCTAAAGTAGGCCAACATATAATAACTGGGTACTACAGTCTTCACTGTACCTTTGTAACTTCAAAGGATTCCTTAACAGGAAGGAACATATTAAGGATAGGTGGTAATGTTAAAATGTGCTATAATCTGTCAGAAGGATTAGGAGACTCTGGGTCTTCCTGATTTTTATGTGGAACATGCTCTCAGGTGGTATACTGAAACAAAAATTCAAGAGTATAGCAATTCAAACAAGCTTCATAAAGTTTCACAGTTAATATCATAGTGTTCCTTTGTAAAAGACTTAAAATCGCAGAACTTATAAGCACTTGAGCTGTGAAAGTTATTAAAATGTATGTTTAAAGAGAAATAAAGAAAGTGATGTAGAAGCTTCTAAGCTCAAAGGCTGCCAACCTGCAGAAAGCTGGTTTTGATGTGAGCCTGGGGAGCCATTCATTGCTCTGCGTGTTTCAACCTGAGCCTCATTATCTCTTAAATCACTAAGCATGAACACATAGGCAATGAGCATCTTATCCCAAAATAAAGGCAGATAGAACTCACTGGACTGGAATAGGAAAATATAATCATAGTTCACTGGGCAAAAATGCAAACTTCCAACTTTATTTCTATTAGAGAGCTTTTTGTTCTGTCCAATATTTATTGTATACACCAGTGCTGCTAACTTTTGCCTGTATGTGCTTGACACTTAATGTTTTGGAGAGTTTAGACGTTATGGATAAGACTCGGCATTCTATCACAGTTACCTCTAGCCGCAGGGATGAATGTATTTTCTGACTGGGATCACCATTTACACAGAAGAAGACAGCACAAATGAGTAGCCTCAATATCTTGAAGCTAATACTTTCTTTTAAAGATTTTTGTCACTTCTAGAAACAACAAAAGCTATCTCCCTGAGGTGTTGGCTTCCTCATATTTATGTAAATTTAAGAGAGTTAAATAAGTGAGGATTGTATTACAACTGGTCAAAGTAGTCTATTAGTTACTTGAAATGTTACAGGCTGAATTTGGTATTTATATCATGTAGAAAATATTACTTTAGAAAAAAAGTGAAATAGAAGAAGGAACTAAAACAAGAATAACAAAACACACCTGTGGGTTTTCACAAAAAATTAAAAATAGAATGAACAAAGAGAGGCAAATTATTTATACAAGCAACAGATGGGAAGGACTGAGAGAGAGAGAGAGAGAGAGAGAGAGAGAGAGAGAGAGAGAGAGAGAGAGAGAGTAGTCTCCTAAAGGTTAACAGAAGTGGAAACTTGCCCTGTTTTAGTCAGGAAGTCATAAATTAAGAGTTTAACTTCCATTACATCTTTGATAACTTGTGAAGAATTTTTACCCAACTCGGGCCTCAGTTTATTCCTGTCAAAAATGAAGTATACATTTTGTTCTATGAAACTCTTATTCAGTTTATAAAATAGGGAAACCTACTGTATAATGCATCAGTTCTATAGATTCCATACCTGGGGTCAGATATCACAAACGTTTTTGTGTGTGTGCATGTTTGACTTTAATTCTGTTTAAGCTATTATGATTTAATTCCATTGTGGGTGATCAGAAAACAATATATCCTGAAGTGGAGTGACTGCAGAGTTGGAGATGAGGCTTGGGGTTGGATCTGGGGGAGCAGAGGGAAGGTGGAAACTTGAAATAAACCTACGTGCTTCCCTGGCAGGAGTATCCTATGAGTTCCCAGGGATTGCCTGGTGGAGGTGGGGACCGAGACAAAAATATTGTGTGTGTGTGTTTGTGTGTGTGTGTGTGTGTGTGTGTGTGTGTGATACAAGTTACAGAACTGCACAGATCTGTGCATTCATTGCTTGACCAAAGCTGTTCAACAAGTGGGTATTGAAACTGTGAAAAGTGTTTTTGTTGTTTTGCTATAAATGTTTTGGTTCTGGACAGCTCAAATATGTAATTGAATTATTATTTTATAGGTGTGTTGGTAGGGGTATTTAGGTATACGTAAAGCACACTTTGTTTGACTAAGAAAGTTTATTTTTCTTCCCATTGTCTATGGCCTCACCAAATGAAAATGATATGATCTCCTCACAGAACAGGAAAGATGTTTCTGTTTAACAGAGTACAAATGGAAATAAGATTTTTTAATAACCCGTTTTATTATTAGATTTATTCATTTTGCCTGCATTTATGTGTATGCACTACCATATACATAAGGTCAGAATGGGGTATCAGATCTTCTGGAACTGGAGTTAGGAGTGGTTGCCAAGCACCAATTGGATGCTGGGAACTGAACCCAGGTCCTTACAAGGGCAACAAGTGCCCTTAACCTCTGAACCAATTCTCCAGCTACTCCAATTGAAATGTTCATTTCCAACACTTGTGGATCTTCAGATTAAAACAATCCATTTGGCACTCCTCACCACATCTACCCACAGAATTGGGATTAATAGTCTCCTTGATGTTATAAGCCAATTTTGTATGGTAAACTTCTTCACATACAGTTTTACTTAGATATTTTGGGGCTTTTGTGGTTCCCACTTGAGGTTTAATTAAGACACAGACATATTTATATGATATCATCCTTTTGCTGGGGGAAGTCTCTCAGCTAGCTTCTAACTTAACCCAGCTTCTCTGGCAGCCCGTCTCTTCACTTGGTTCTCACTGCCTAGTCCCTGCGCCCTGCGGCCCCCCCTCCCGCCCCCATCCCACTCCCCCCTCCTGCCCCCATCCCACTCCCCCCTCCTGTCTGTCTCCCCTCTTGACAGTTGCCTCTCTCCAAGTCTTCCCGCTTCAGCTTCAGTCTGCATCTGTGTCTGTCCCTTTTCCTGCCCCAGCTCCAGCCTACAGAGACAGCTCTTTATTATGCAAAAAGGCTTACTCAACTATTAGCCTGCTGCGGAAGGTCACCTTCCCCTTAGCAGCTTGCCTATTTTAAAAGGCAGGTGACAACATGACATGGGCATTGCCAGCTTCAAGTGTAAGACTCTGAGAGTCTATACAGGGAAGCAACAAATGAGAGAGGCGAAGACTGGGTTGATACAAAAGAAAGGCTTTATTGTTCCAGTGCGCTGGGGTCCTGGGGTCCACCTGCACACAGGAGGCAGGCGACCCCAACACAAGAATTGTAGGGTTTTCAGATTCTTTGGCTGGGTAGATTTTGGTCACAGTTCCTGGAGGGGAAGGGTAGGTGAGGCTGTGGAAACTTCACAGCTCCTGGAGGGGAAGGGTAGGTGAGGCTGCGGAAACTTCACAGTTCCTTAGGCAGGTTGGGTGGAGACTGAGTTTCCAGGGAAGTTGTTTTATCTCAGCTAGTTGCTCAGGTGGAGTTTCTGGAAACTGCTAACAGGTCTAGTTTATGGCAGTGCGTGGTCATTCCTGGAATGCAGGAAGAAGTGAAGTCCCCTGGAGACAAGTTCTCATACAGAACATGGTATCAAATGCAGAATCTAAATTACATATAGGATATGGCATTGATTTTGCCCCTACACAAGTAACAATAAAGAACACACTTTTTTACAGGCAGAAAGTAGAGTGTTTGTGGGTCACCCCAACACTTAGGTGTCTATGTGTGAGCAGGACTGATGACGTGGCCTGGTCAAATAAGTCTAGCCGACTCCATGACAGGCTCCAGCTTCTTGTTAGCTTGGAGCAGGCCTGATCCTCCATTCCACAGAAATAAGCTTGGTGGTTACTGGAAACACCACAGAAAAGGACAGCAAATCAAGGATGGCCAGGATACCTGGCCTGAAAAAGATAAGGTTGCTTAGCTACCAGTGTGAAGAGCTCCTAACTCCCGACCAGAGTTACCAGAGCCTCAAGACCACCTACCAGTTGGGTCAGTTTGAACCTTCTAGCCTCAGACCAGAGCCCTAACCAATCCCAGATGTGCTCACACTCTTGTTCCTGATCTGTGCCAATAGAAGTAAAGATTACTTAACGCACCTTGGAACATCCCTTGATTACCTCTAAAAAAAATCCAGCTTGCTTTGCATAGGCAAGAACCCCAGTTCACTGGATCTCTACAGAATAAAGGCTCTTTGCGTTTGCATAGGACTTCAGGCACCTGGTGGTTTTTGGGGTTAACACTGAATAATTTTAAATATGCCAACAGGCAGATACGTAAACATCATATGAAATTGGTATCTTCACATTCTCCCATGAAGGTGTGGACAACCAATAAGAATAGTAATCAATGCAGCCCAGAAAAAAAAAGATAAAGTTACTTAAAATAGTATGAAATAACTTTTTATCCTCAATTCTATGTTTTTTAATGAGTGAAATTGGTAGATGACAATGTCAAAAGTTTAGACACAACACTTGGGGAGAAACTGGGAGGAGTAGATGGAGGAGAAACCAAATTCAGGATATGTTCGATAAGAAAAGAACCTACTTCCCATAAAAGGAAAAAAGAAACATAAGTCTGTGTTGAGTTTCTCTCAGAAGGTATGCAATACTGAATTGCCATACTTTTAGCTGTGTTGCAATAGTTTTATGATTATAATAAACTTACATACTATATTTTTCTATGAAAAAAAAACCTATACATTTAAAAGGCCTTACCACTTCTTACTAATTATGTAACCCTAATTTAATAAAGGACACTCACGTCAATTTGTTTGTGAAGTCAAACATTCTTTTTCAAAAATAGTAATGTTATGTTATCCAGTTTCTTTTTTTTTCTTTTTTTCTTTTGTTTTTGTTTGTTTTGTTTTGATTTGTTTTTTTGAGTCAGGGTTTCTCTGTGTAACCTTGGCTTTCCTGGACTCACTTTGTAGACCAGGCTGGCCTCGAACTCACAGCAATCTGCCTGCCTCTGCCTCCCTGAGTGCCAGTTTCTTTTAAAAAAAAAGGTCAATGGATCCTCAAGATTTCATACTGAAGTTTTAAAAGCCAAGACTGAGTATACTGTACAATATCCTTCTGAGCACCTTGGGCATACTCTAAACATTTTAACTTATGAAGGACTGGGAAACATAAAAACACTGACAAAATTTAACCCTAAGATTTACATCAGCTTTGAATATTTTTCTGTCAGACTACATTTAATCACCTCTTAGCAATACTCTTTTTTTTTTAAATTTTATTAATTTATTCTTGTTACATCTCTATGGTTATCCCATCCCTTGTATCCTCCCATTCTTCCCTCCGTCCCATTTTCCCCTTATTCCCCTCCCCTATGACTGTTCCTGAGAGGGATTACCTCCCCCTGTATATGCTCATAGGGTATCAAGTCTCTTCTTGGTGACCTGCTGTCCTTCCTCTGAGTGCCACCAGGTCTCCCCCCTCCAGGGGACATAGTCAAATGTGAGGCACCAGAGTACGTGAGAAAGTCATATCCCACTCTCCACTCAAGTGTGGAGACTGTCCTGTCCATTGGCTAGATCTAGGTAGGGGTTTATAGTTTACCGCCTGTATTGTCCTTGGCTAGCAATACTCTTTAGAAATATCCCTGGATGTATGCTTTGCGAATCTGTGACATGACAGTCTACTGTTAGGGAGCTAGTTATGAATGCACAGCTCATGTCCCTCTGCAGGTCTGCAGTGTCACAATCTGCATTTTAATCAGGCCTCCAGTGGACGGGCATGACTGATTTATTATACAGTTTCCTAAATAGTAATGATTTGTTACCACTGTTTATATTAACCTTGTTTTTCATTGCCAAGAACCATTCCCATTATGTTAGGTGATTTCTCATGCCTTCGATATGTTCCCCAAAGCTGGAATCTCTGATTTCTGTCATTTTAGAGCTCACTTAAGCAAGGCAGAGCCTTACAACCTGAGCTTATTTCATATTCACAGAGGAAAAGGGAAGTATGTCTTCCCAGCTTCTTATGCCTCCAAAATTTCCATGCATGCATAAAACGTTCTCGTTTAAAACAACATGAAGTCTTGTTATACAAATGGCTTATTTTTAAATTATATTTCTGCATTTCTTATCACTTTGTTTTCCTGGAGCAGGGGATAGAATAAAGAAGTAGGAGTTCTAATTACTCCTTCCCAGAAAAAGTGGTGAACATCTTGAGCTTCTGGGATGGCTGCACCAAGTTTCATGTCCAGATCCCCGTAGGTTAATAGACTTTTGACCTGGGGCTGCAGCACTTCCCTTATGTACCCTGAGTGTCTTTCTTTGCAGTAGGCTTCAAAGAACTTGCCCACCCAGAAGCACGGGTGACCAAAGCATACTGTAAAAATCTTTTATGTATAAGTTATTATTGCAGGGTCTTATTTCTGCAAATAAAAGTCAACGCAGACATTTTTTTTATTTCAATAACATAAATAATGGCTTCAATATGCTTAATCCTTCAATATGTTTTAATCATTCAATACAAGATGGAAAATAATTACGTACCAGGTATTTACCAGCAGGATGGTAAGTGAACAAATCATAGAGATAGTTGCCCATTAATGTTTATTGCAGTGCTGTTCACAATAGCTATTTTATTAAACCCATTAAAATGGGTATCCAACAACAGTTGGATGAATATAGAAAATGTGAGACACACACACACAGACACACATGCATACATAATGGAATAATTTCAGCTGTAAAGAGTAAAGTTATGTCATTTGCAGAAAAATGGATGCAACTGGAGATAATCATATTAGGTAATTAAGCCAGTCTCATAAAGAAAAATAATATTTGTTTTCATTTATGGTTCCTAGGATTCATACAAATGAAAACCACTCATATGTGTATGGCATGAAAGTAGATGGAAGACTGTTTGGAGTAAAGAAGACTAAAAGGAAGAGGAAGGGCAAAATGTCAGAGTAGGGAGTACAGGATCTGTATATGATATATACAGTGTGAAAATGTCCTTATACAAAACAGTTCTTTGTAGAATGAAAATATACAACAACAAATATTCTAATGAGAGTAATGATGGACCGTCTGATGGCAGCATTAATGACCCATAGACTCTTCATAAACATTTCCTCTTGGTAAAGAGAAATGTCAGCAAGGTGGTAAAGTCAGACTCAACAATTCAGAATGATTCATGGACAGCTTTGTGAAAGATAAAGACTGTTGAAAAGAACACTACATATGTTTGGCTTACATGAGACCTGACTCAAGTGGGCAGGGGTATTTGGGGCACCACTAGCCCTTGCCCATGACACAAGACCATAGGACTTGGGAGGGAATCTTCATTTTTTCAGTTTTTCTCAGAAGCAGTAACCATTTATTGATATATTCAGTACTGGAGTTTTCTTTAATGGATCTTCCAAGTACTGGCAGAACAGAAGGAAGGAGTAGACAGCAGAGGAATAAAGGTAGAACAGTGATGCTGCACTTCCCCTAATGGACAGACAACGTGTGTAGAAGACCGGGAAGGAAACAAAGCGCTCTGTAGCAAAAGAGGCTACAGCTACAAATCCACATAAGTCATTAAACTTAAAGCAGTAGAACACATATTCATTTCAACTTCACGTAAAATAGCCACAACATAGTACATTTTAGGTTGTGAAGCCAGCCTTACAGATGTAAGGAGATTTGTATAAAGAAACTCCACATAAATATGTACATATTAATTTTAATATTCTTATCACAATGGAATGATTCAGGGAATCAATAGCAGAGGTTTGAAAAATCATGAACATACAAAAAGAAAGCCATCTGCTCTAGAACAGTAAGTTGGTGGCATATGTGGCTAGGTCAGTCACATGTTTTCCTCTTGATGAATCCAGTCACTGGATGTCTGATGTCTATGACCGTGTTATGGTCACTTACATTTTCCTAGAGTATGGAAGAGAAACGGTGTATATATAAAGAATAAGTTTCAGAGAGGAAAGGTGTGCATGTTTCTTTAACAATAGTCATTAAAAAGGAATTTGGCACAGGCCAGAGAGTCAAGAAAAAAATGTAAATATATAAGCAAAGAACAAAGAAAATGTTCATTACCTGGCTCCAGGTACAAGAGAAAATTAAAAAAAAATATATACAAGTTTTTATTTTTTAAGGAAGTTTTATCACATTTATTGCACATCTTATTCAGATTAAACATGGATAAAGACTTTCAGTGTTCATTTAGCAAATTGTCCCACTCTTTGTTTGTTCTATTTGGTATGAAGAAATAAGAGAGATTTATTCCTAATATAATAAAACCTTTTGTTTAATCAGTGCTCACTGGTCCAGCATAGCCACAGGACTCAAACAGACAGACAAGAACAGGGTACACTTCATATACTCCTGACAGCTGGAAGACTTGACTGTAAAGATTTTGTGGAGAAGACAGAACATATTCAGTCCTGAGAACTAACTAATCTCATGACAAACATAGCAACAATGAGCAAAGAATTCACTAGTGAGATATGACCCAGGACATTCAAAGCATTATACATAGGGCCAGGACCACTGGACTCAAGTCCTCACTCACTCCTTTTTGTGCCAGAAGATCTGTCCACAGTCTTCTCCATTGTCAGCACATCCTCACTGAGGGTTGGGTGCAATTCAAAATAAAGGCTTCACTTGATAGGACAAAAATGAAAGGCTGAAAAAAATTTAAACGAACAGTAACAAAATTAAACATGTTGCCGGGCGAACATCCAAGTGCATGGTGATGGTATCAGAATAACTGGGACCCAAATGGATATGAGCAAAATAAGAAAACACCAGACAATTTAGGTGAGCTGAATTGATTAGCATGGATGAGTTGCCCTGAGATTTAGTGAGTTGATTCAAAAGTTTATGGACTCCACTCAGGCCTGTTCACTTAGAAGGTCTTACTTCATGAATTGATAGAAACAGTTTTTTGAAACCATTTACAGTACTCCCTGGGAAAAATTGCAGTACAGTGTTGTGCGTCATCTATAAAATGTGATGTGCCTGTTATATATCCCCATTCTGCCCATTTGTACCAGTAGGACAACAAGGAGAATTGCCAATGGCAGCATCTACCAAACTGGTCATGTAAGGACCATGGTTGTTCCTAAAAACAGGAGTCATTTGAGCTCAGGAGACCAAGCTCCTGGGGATGACTATGCCTGTCAAGAAAGATAGCTAGGGTCTTGTAATATTCCACAGGCAGATTGCTGATTATAGAAAAGTGCAGCGGTTGTTCTGCCCTCAGAATTTTGTCCTGACTACAAAATAGAATCCTGTGAGATGGAAGAAGCTTGTTCTGTATGTTGTGACAGACATCTGCATCTTCCTCTCATCTGCAAATCCAAGGAATATAGCATTTCCTACATTACAAAGTAAGCATATGAGGAGTAATAGAATATAAATGTATAAAGGTACTTAAATTGTATACTTATATAAAAATTCTGAAAGTGAAGTTTTTTTTTACTTACTACAAAAATGTTTGTGTTTCCTTTCCTAGTTTTGGTAATATCTTCTCTGACCTCATGGTCTCTCATTCTTACCCTTGTTGATTCTGTTATAACTAAACCAGTTCTTTTGAAGTATTTAGATTGCTTCAAGATTAATTTTTAGAAAAGTTATACTAAATGACTTTCACTGAGCCTAAGACTTCTTGTTCCTACATGCTTACAAGTTGTGAGTTTCACTTTTCACACTTGTGACACAATGGTTGAGCCCTGTCCTCATCACACTGCATCTTAATTTGCTGCCTTACACATCACATATCATTCTGAGTTATTACAGTTGCTTTTGTGTTTTCTTTATTTCTGCCCCCCTCACCAAATCCTAAGTGATATGAAACAAACAAACAAACAAACAAACAAACATGTCTTATTCCCTTGTCAGTGTATAGCAGCCAAACCCAGCTATTTCATAAAGTTGGCCCAGCGATCAGAGAACTTGTCTCGTCTTTGTGTGGTAGGCATGCCAATATTCTTGAAGATCTTTTTGACAAAAAACATCTGTGCAACTTTGATACAGAGCATTAAGTGTCTGTATCTGTATGAATCTGGAAAAGAAGCATTTTTCAGTGCCTGTGCTAATGTCTGCATAGTAAATAGAGAATTGAACATTCATTTTACATCTGTCAGGTTTTTATTGCTGTCCACAAATACATGTCCTTCAATCAGTCTATAACCACCCAAGTTTTAAACTTTTTAACACTTCACTTTTCTCAGTAAGTAGGATAATTTTACTGTGAGCTCCAAATATTCAGGTGCTAATGCTATTTACATCAAGTGCTAATGCTGTATAACATTTAAATCACTGTGGTATTTGGAGATTGTATTGTTTAAAGTATTTCATTTCTTCAAGCCATCTCAAATCTGAAATATTCAGTTTTTTCTAATCAGCATCAAATAAATATATTGAGAAGCAATATTTTATGTCTCACAATGGATGCTTAATAGCTTATTCTTAGACTACTGGATGATACAAACATTATTGTTATCATGAGAAAACCACAACTTGAATATTTAGTAACCTGTTGAAGCTAAAGATAAACATGTCATAGAAAACTTATCATAATGATTGCAATTAAGTAAATAGTATCACCACAGCATCTTTCAAAGGTAATTCTGTCTTATAATATGTACAATATGCAATCAGAAAGAACAAAATAATAGCTGTCTAGGGCAAAGGAAGTCATCATATGTAGCATAATGACCAAGGGCCACTTTTGAAATCATCAGTCTAAGACTGAATACTGGTAGTCTTACTTGCTAACCACAATCATGTTTATTAAGATATTGGAGATTGTCTGAGATTACATTGCAAAATTACCTGTCACAGTTTGATTACTATCTTAGTTATTGGAGATGGATTTGGAAGGCACAGCTTTCAAAATCAGAGGGATATTTCTTAGGCTTTTGTTATTTTTCATCAACAGTGCTCCAGGAATCTGCACTAATTAGTATTGCTTGAAGGAGAGTAGTAGGCGTGCTTCCTGCGCCAGCTTCTGAGTAGTTCTCATATAAGAAACGGTAAACAAATGAAAAGAGAATGAGAATACATATCCAGCTTTCTCTTTCCCTTCTTGCTGAGTTTGAACTCAGGATCCAGGCTCACGCTAAGCATACTGTCAGCAGTGAGGACACTTCCCCTATAGATACATTTTCTTATAGTGAAGACACTGGTCTTTGTGGTAGCCACTTTTAGATAAGACTCTTTTGATTCTATGAACTAAAACCTTACATATCAAACATGATCTTAGGTGACATTCTGGAATTACTGTAATGGCTCATTTTATGCTTCGACACAGCTGAGTGAAGAGGTGTTCAAATAATTTTGAAACCTTCTAAATGTATATGTTTAGATATATCTGCATGGAATTAACATATATGTGCAGCAAAGTTCATGGTTCCATGCTAATAAGGATGGGACATTCCAGTCCATCTGAAAGCCTGAATGGGATATGGGTGGTGGATCTCTTCTAGGTTTGAATTTCTTTCTACCTCATGGTTCCTAACCTAAGATGTAATTTTGTTTTTCTAATTTAAACATAAATCAAAGCATTATTTTCCCTACGTCTTGACCTTCAGGTCTTTGGAGGAGAGCACAGCCTTTTTATTTTATCTAGAACTAAGCCTCAGCTGTCCTGCCTCTCTCCCTTGTGGAGCAGCACTGCAGGTCTTAGAGCACACCTACTTTTATAGTTATGCGAGTTATGTCCTTATAGTACATTTTATTTACGTCTGTACATATAACTTTTATAATTATGATTCTCTAATAATTCTAATGGTTTTTTTTCTTGGTAGGAAATGAAATAATTGGCATTTGGGTTTTGTAGGGATTGAGACCATAAGCATTGTTAGGTAATTAGTACTAACAGACAAGATGAACTCACTGAAGGTGTACTATGTTTGTCATTGGGATCCTATTAGGCAATTACAAGTATCTTCAAGGAGAGAAGAGAAAGAGGGAAACTGACCAATATTAAATTTACTCATATTTATAATTTCTAGCTTTCCATATAACACTTCTCTTTGAAGTCTTTTTATAATTGGTGGTAATCTGTATATAGTTCCTACTGTATTTTAAATTATGACTTTGTCTTGTTACATGTTGTCCCTGAGGATTTCTGAGACACTGTATTTTCTTTCTGGATTCTACACCCACACACCCACACCCCCCCCACACAATTAGTCACTTAACACCTGCTTTTGAAACACAAATATAATTAATCTTGCCATATATTCACCCTGTATTCATAACTCTTGCCATTTACAGAATGATATTGTCATAATTTTATCTTGATATACATATATATATATATCATGGCCCTTATATTGATATCAAAATTTTATTTTCTGCAATATTCTACATTTCCATAGTAAAACAAATAAAATCAATATTTCTAGAATTTTCTTAGTCGCTGTGAATCAATTATTTGATGTGGCTCTTATTTTTAACTATAATATAGTTTTATAAGTTTTATTTTTAAGAGAGAGAGAGAGAGAGAGAGAGAGAGAGAGAGAGAGAGAGAGAAACGAGGTTAGTGTCAGTGGAGGAGGTGGTTTTTTTATTCTCTGGTGCTAGAGGTATATGTAATTGTGAACTAACAAACAAGAGTGCTAGAAAGTGAATTCAGATACTCTGCTAATCTATCTCTCCAACAGCAGTGTAATGTGGTATTATTTTACACAGCTTTTTTGAGGGGGAAAATTTTCCTCTTTTGTTCTGATTAATCTGGAGCATGTGGGTTTCATAGGTAGCTAAGACTGGAATCATATACCACTATTCTTGGATAACCATCTATGTCTTCACTTACAGTTTTCCTTTTCTTTAGTTCAGAAGAAATGGGAAAAGATGTGAATATTCAGCATGTATATATGACAGCATATTAATCTGTTAAAACAGTTGTACTGGAGAAAACGAGGCCTGGTTAGGCTTCCCAACATGTACGGTATCAGCTAATCTAGGGAAAGTGTCTTAGGAACCATCACAGCAAGTGGTCACTCACCCTGTTACAATTGCATTTATATTATTATTGCTCAATTTCTGTAATGTTCATGCTCCCATCAACACTAATTTCTGTTAGGTTAAAAAGCATAGTTATTAAATTTATTTACTTACTTACCTCAGTGTTGAATAGGTAGGTATCTAGGACATAACAGAATGACAGTGAGCCACTCTGAGACTGATGAGCACGCAGACAGAAGTGGGCTTGTGGTCTGTCTCTGCAGCACGTCTTAGCTTCTGTCCTTCAGAATGAGTGGCTGGTCCCATTCCTCGGGATTGCTCAGTTCCCCTCCTTTCCATCCCATCAAAACACCTTATAAATACCCTTGACATACAAATGTGGCCTCCGCCTCCCAGTACTGAAGTTTCCTTATTTTAATCTTGAACAAATGAATACCAGCAACAGGATTTTTTAAATTTTATTTTATTAATGTATTCATATTACATCTCAATGGTTATCCCCTCCCTTGTATGCTCCCATTCCTCCCTCCCTCCCATTTTCTCCTTACTCCCCTCCCCTATGACTGTGACTGAGGGGGACCTCCTCCCTCTGTATATGCTCATAGGGTATCAAGTCTCTTCTTGGTAGCCTGCTATCCTTCCTCTGAGTGCCACCAGGCCTCCCCATCCAGGGGCCGTGGTAGAATTATAAAGGATTCTTTAATTATGTGAAAGAAAGACAAAATGAGTTGGGAATAACGCAACGCAACGCAGAATGCATCGAATAGAACCACATTTTAAAAAAGGATTTATATTTTCAGAAGGAAAGCATGTTATAATTTGGAAAGTTTCCTGTGATAGGGTGAAGGATTTTGTATCAAAGTAACTTCAACCACCACTAACGATTTATTCAGTTTCAGGCCTGAGTCCTCACGTACTGTTGCAAGTGTAGAGTGTAGCTGGCATCTCCTACCACTGAAAGGATAGATAAATGAATCCTGGGGCTTTGTGTTGAACCCAAATGAGTTCTCCATTGTTGACTGAAAACAAAGGGCACAGATGTTTTAACCGCACTGAGAGAATGAGGTTTTGGAACATAAAAGACAAGGGGACAGAGCCATCATTCAACAGACAGCCGTCCCAGATATTATCAAGCTTAGGCATGGCTTTGCAAAACAAGGTCTGGTGATCTGGGTGGGAGATGACTGCTATTTCTTTCCTATAAATAAATGCGCATTCTCCCCAGAGGAAAAATTACATGTAATTCCCACTGTTTACACCAAACACTTGAAATATTTTCCATACTAACCATTTCAGTGCCTGCAGATGAAAAATAATATGCTTCTTGAAATGTGAGCCATGACTTGCTATTGTTTCACGGATCTGCATTTAAACAAGTCTGTCTGTCTGTGGCTTGCTATCTGCTTAGGTTAGAAAAGTTTTTTTCTCTCAGTTTCCTTAGACAAGAATTTCATGTTATTTTTTTGTATATATTTTATTTTGTTTTTCACTGGATCACATTGTTAATATAAATTGACCACCCAGGACATTTTAGTTGGTTTTGTTTTGTTTTTCTGAAGTGAAATTAAGCACCCTGTCCCTTGCTAGTGATCATATTTCTGTGTATGACCTGACAGGGTGTGTGTTTCTTTTGACGAGCTGTATGTGGTCATCCTCCCTCCATTTTGTTTTCGATAGTAGCTAATCTTTTGAGACAGGATGATAGCCTAGAGTCTCTCCTCCAGAAGCCTTTCCTCAGCTCAGCCTTTGTCATTTGTTACCATGCTATTTATATACATGTTAGCATCATTTAACTGCAATTTGTCATTGTTCCTTGAATGTCTCTAGAAACATCTCTGTCGTTAAATCTGTGAGGCTGCATTTTAAAGTAATAATTGCATTTTATTTTTATTTATTTATTTTATTTTATTTTTTTAATAATTGCATTTTTAATTATGTTTCATGTTTTGGGTCATAGGAAGAGGGAAAATAGGTTCACCTAACTACATGTGTGATCACTGGATAGAAGCCAAATCTAAATAAGTGAAAGAAATGACACAAGAGAACCTGGAGCTAATGGAGCCAAGCTCAGGCTAAAGCCAAGTGTTTGTTCATTTTTAATTTTAAGTTCAGTAATGTCTCTAATTCATTTGGTATTTACCTTCCTAATCCGGACCCTGATGTTCCACATCCCCATTTCTCAAACAGGTGATCTCAGTTACTTATCAATTATTGATGTTTTGTTTTTAATCTGCCACAACATGGTGCCATCATATGCACTGACATTCAGAAGCTAAATCATGCTCCATATCTTAATACTCACATGACATTCCTAATTAAATTTCAGTATTAATGGTATAAGTACACTTCACACTTCATCCTTCACCTCCAATGGCATCCTGGTTTTTTTTTTAATGTATAGAAAAATAGAACATCTAAAGTGAGTGTTTCTATAAAAATGAAAATGTTTGCTTAAATGTCACTCTTATGACAACTTTATCTGAGATTAAAAAAAAATGCCTTTTTGGTGAGAAAGGTTTTTTTTTTTTTTGTTTTGTTTTTTTTTTTTTTTTTGTTTTTTTTTTTAGAGACAATCTGAGGAAGGAGAGAAAAATCCTTCAGTTTAATAGTTCCTAAAAGTAAGCATATTCCTGAGTACTTACACATCTAGGAATGTCTGCCTATGATTATTATACAAACTTTTAAAGCTTAATTACTCAGTACCACTAGCCCGCTGCCATTTCAGTCTGTGGCCATGCCTGGCCCCAGTACAAGATCCTCAATATCGATGAGTCTCATCCAGTAGGTTGTGACCCCTTTGAGGATTGCATGTCAGATTATTATGCATATTAGATATGTACATTTCAACAGTAACAACATTACACTTATGAAGTAGCAAGAGCATAATGTTGTGATTGGGGGTCACCACAACAGGAAGAGCTGCATGAAAGGGTCACAGCATTAGGAAGGCTGAGAAATGCGACCCTATATGTCCAATTGACAGAATTTTTACATGTGTAAAAATACCCTTTGTCACTCTGACATCTATAGGATGGTGAACTAGGTAAGGCTGAATTAACATGTCAGGGGTGGAGAATGGCTTGTCAGCCTAAAATGTCAGGGATGTGATTTTCTAGTCCCAAGCATCCTTCCTTTTGAGTCACCTTTTAGTGGGGACTAGAGTGCACTGATACTCACTGACATTGGGAGGCAGAGGCCTCATGGACAGGGGCTGCCATGACCATGGGCTCCAACCACACACGCCACACAGCTTCTAGAGCCTAGAGAAAATACCAACCAAAGATATAATATTGGTCTTTATGGGTGATCATCAGCATTCAGGAATTCCTAGGAATAAAAATATATAGCTTCATGTAAAACTTTTGCTTATACTTTGATAATGTTAAAACTAACTCATCTTCTCAACAAATAACTATTTGTAGACTATCTATGATAAACAGATGCTATGATAGGCACGAGGTATATTGTTATGTGTTTTTGAAAGAGAACATCATACGGCCTTTGTTTGATCAGAGGTTTGAGAGGGAGAAATATGATTATGTGAATCAGCTTTCTCCCGTCTGTTCCAGCATTACACGTTTCCCTATGCTTCATGGGATAGCTTGTACACTCTCCCCACAGTCATAGTTTCTTGGTATTGTACAATTGTGGTATATTCCATTTAATTTTGAGATGTATACTATATAAAATTATCTATCTAAGAAAATGCACATGTGACTTTTTTTTATCTTTTAGATATTTTATTTATTTATGATTTGATATGGTATTGTACCCGGGCAGACACATTGCAAGGGAGCAAAAGTAAATTTTGTCTACCAGTTTCTGAGGCTTCTGCAGTGGTTCATTTCATGGCTTGAACATGTGTATTAGTCAGGTTTATATGCAGAGCAGAACTGATGGAATGAATCTATACATAGCTATGGGAAAGAGATTTATTAGATTGGCGCACAGGGTGTGGTCTAGCTAGCCCAGCAATAACTGTTTAGTAATGGAAAGTCTAAGAATCCAGTATTATTCTGTCCATGAGGTTGGATGTCTCAGCTGGTTTTCAGTATATGGCAGACTCCTCAAGAAGTAGGCTCTAATGCTAGTGAAGGGATAGACTGGCCAGTGAGAATGAGGAGGCAAAGAGAGAAAGCTTTCTTTTTCCACATCCTGCACATAGGCAGCCACCAGGAGGTGTGGCCCATATTTAAGGTGGATCTTCTCACAACAAAAAAATCTGGCTTAATAGTGGGTCTTTCTGCCTCAAAAGATTTGGATTAGCAGTGGGTCTTCCAACATCAAATAATTTAATTAAGAAAAAAAATCTCTCACGGGTGTACCCAGCTGCTTGGGATTTTATTTCATTTCAGATGCAGTCAAGTTGACAACCAAGAATAGGTATCCCAGCATGAGAGAGGCTGTTCAAATCACAGAGATAATGCTCCTAGAGGAAGCAAGGGCAAGGTTTAACCTTTAAAACTGTTCTCATCAGTTGGCCCATACCTTACAAATTACCAGGATTTCCCAAAATAGTGTCACAAGCTGAAAGCAAGAGCCTGGCGGGACCTTTTGGATTCAAACCGTAATAGGTATTATCCTTTGTAATGTTTGATAAAAGTATTTTTATAAATCTTATTGGGTTATCTTACTCTTTTGTATTGGTCTGTATATGGTGATTTGCTACACTGAAACTATTTCTCATAATGACCCCTGGTCCTGTATGCTGGCTGGTTATATTTCGTGTGAGAATTTAGAAAATTTACAGAAACTCCAAGTTTCAGTTTAGATGTCCTCTGAGAGACTCTACTCAGTGGGGACAGATGCTGGGACTCTCTGCTGGACTCTGGGTGAGATGACTATGGGAGAATGGGGAGATGGAAGGACCCAGAGGGTTCAGGAGCCCCACAAGGAGACCATCAAGGCTGGCAGATCTGGACCCAAGGGGGCCTGCACAAACTTTTACACCAACCGAGGACAATGCATGCAGTAAACCTAGATCCCCTGTTCAGATCTAGTCAATAGATATCTTGTTCTCCATTGTTTTGTGGAGAGCATCCGTGGCCCTCATTTTAATCACTTTCCCTTCGTGGGAAGGCCCTGGGGGGCACACAGAGGAAGGGGGTGCAGGCAATCCTGATAGGCTGTGGTCATATGGTGGGGGAGGAGGTCCCCTTATGTCAGAAGTCTAGGAGAGGGGAATAGGGTGGAAGAGGGAGGGAGGGTGGGAATGGGAAGACACAAGCTAGGAGATAACAATTGGATGTCATTAGAATAAATGATAATAAATAAAAATGAAATATGGTATAAAACACCTCCCTCTCTTTCCCCACCTCCTTCATCCCTTCCATTCTCTAACTCCCCCCTCCCATCTCCCCCTCTTCCTCCTCCTCCTCCTTCTTGAGGCAGGGTTTCTCTGTGTATCCCTGGCTGTCCTGAAACTCTTTCTGTAGACCAGGCTGGCCTCAAACTTACAGAGATCCACATGCCTCTGCCTCCTGAGTGCTGTGGGATTACAGGCTGCTCCTCTGTGCAGGGACTTCTTCTCCTTCCTTCTGTGAAAGTCCTTAGGAGCTGTAGGACACACTATAAATATAAAGGGGTCTCTTTCTCACTAACAGGCACCAGGAAACACTTGCACTTGATTTTTAAAACATCCAGCCTGAGAGAAAATAAAGATAGGCAGTGAGGGGTGGTTTAAAGTGCTTCGTTTGAGCTTTACTGGCGCCACATTTCACAAACTCATAAACGGCAGACCTTTCTTTCTGACAGCCTATTTCTTTATAGGGAGAAGGATGAAAAGCAGTTAACACAGGTGGTAAGTGACATGGATAGGTTGGGTTTCAAAGGATGACTGCAGTGTAGAGTCTGTGTTCTACTGCGGGAGTAATATATTAAGCACGAAATGCAAGCTTGGCTGTGTGACTTTTTATGCTCTTTGAGTTTTTGCTTGGATGGAATCATAACTCAGGAAATTCAGTTTGACAGCCTGAACACTATGTAGCTTAAATGACATAAAATAAACTGGACAACGCTGCCCTTAGACTGAGAAGTATAGTGGATTGTTTAGACCCAAACTATTCAACATCTGACACTATATAAGCCTTCAGCAGCTTGGAAATTGATTGGAAATGCCCTCAAGCATTATAAACTTATATTAAATGTTATATTAAATGAGGTTCTGGTATTTACCTTTATGATCTTTACATCAAAAGCCGCGGTAAAACAAAAGCTTTTAGGATCTTTTCCCTAAGCTGGTATGTGTAACAACACATGAGGTGCTGAGGCAACAGATTTCTTGACATGTCCCTTGCTCCTTTTAAATGTCTCTCTGGTCCTTCTATATAGTTCAAATATTCAATTGCTGAAGAGGCCAATAAACTAGTTATGTTCCCCATTCTATAGTAAACAGAAATTCTGAAAAATACATCTTTTCTCTAAATGTCTTTTGAATCCATCTATGGTATAGGTCCCTATATTCGTGTCCCAGAGTGTAAATTAATATTTTCTCTTTGGTGCATTCATCAAATTGTTTCTTATGTTCCAGCAAAACAAAAGGTTATTCTATATATAATTAACCATCACTTCATTCTTTAAGATACTGTATACACCCGTGTTACTTATAGTCATTTTTATCCAATTGAAAAATATTAATTCCTCAGAATGTTTGTTTTTGTTTCTCTCTACTTATGCATTTATAAAATGATGTTCTTGTACTATTTTATAGTGGAAATAATACCTGCATGTATAATAATATATAAATGGAGACATATACATAATATACCATATAACTATGTATATATTAACAATGATTGTATTAAGTGTTGCAAAGAGAAGAAGCTTATCAATTTGGAGCTTATAAATATGGAGCTACAGGAAAAACTGAAAGTTCAGCTATTTTCAGAAAAATAGTAGTTGGCTAAATGAAAACAGAGTTCACCATGTGCCACGGTCCAGAGGGGGAGAACCTCCATTAAAACACCTCTGCTGTCTACAAATTGAGGGAATGGCAGAATGGGGTCATATTGGCTTTGGTTTCTATTTCTTGCCTCATGTCCATGCAGGATTTATTATCCTGGTATTTATTATAAGGAAATACAGATTGAATTATAGTGAATCTTGGATTGCCCACTCTTTATGTTTCAAACTATCTATGAAATCAAACTGTCTGTCATTACTTAGACTGGAACATAAGAGTGCTATTAACACCACTCAATCCAGAATTTATTGTTTGTTTCCTCATATATGCACACTATGAATAACTATAAAAAGACTATTATCAGTTTCCTTCAAATAGCATGTACTTCCAACTATGAGTAATGTCTGTGCTACTGAGGGAGAGTTTTTTTCTTTTTCTTTTATTTTCCTCTTTTTTTTTTTTTTGGCATGGATGTTACTGGTGGGAAGAATGCAGACCATCAAAACACCTGTGCAGCCAATTCTCAGCTCATTTTACCAATATAAACAATGCAAAGGCTTTAGTCTTACATAGAACCATAAGAAAAATACACTTTAGATGATAAGTCTTTGAAAGCCATTGTAATAATGAAAGCCAATGTATACTATTCAAGCATAAGCTTGCATTATGTGCTGAAGGTAGTATTTACAGTGTATATTTTGGTAAGAATTCTTCCTATTACATTCTCCACAGTTGAGTGGAGAGTGGGGTATGACTTTCACACGTACTCTGGTGCCTCATATTTGACCATGTCCCCTGGAGGGGGAGACCTGGTGGCACTCAGAGGAAGAATAGCAGGCTACCAAGAAGAGACTTGATACCCTATGGCCATATACAGGGGGAGGAGGTCCCCCTCCAGAACAGTCATAGGGGAGGGGAGTAAGGGGAGAATGGGAGGGAGAGAAGAATGGGAGGATACAAGGGATGGGATAACCATTGAGATGTAACAAGAATAAATTAATAATAAAAAAGAATTCTTCCTATTAAAATTAATTTTAAAAAAGTCCTTCCAATTTCTAGAAAATCTTTCATCTATTGCTAAAGGCCAGTTGAATTTTGTAAATGTGTCTCAATTATTACTTCTTCTGTAGTATTTTCTGGACTCAAAATGAGCAAATGGAAGCATAGCATGAGAATGACTATATCATTTTGTGGTTTTTTGTTTGAGAAAAAAGTAGAAGACATAAAAAATGGAAGCTAATGCAACTATTCAAATTTCACATCCTTTATTTAAAAACTAAATAAAACAATAAGCATAGAAACATATGCAATGTTGACACAAAATATTTATGTGTAATTTTATGAAGAATATATGAGCACTAAAAGATAAAATAACTACTGAAAACTAGAGGGAAAGAATGTCAGAAGATAATTTAAGACTAGATAATGAATTTAAAAAGTTTTTCTTATATTACTAGGTCATTAAATTTTTATTTTATGATTTAGATGTGTATACCTTACATACTCATTATTCTCACCTCTGTACTATCCTTATCCACACTCTGCAGAAATTTGCTCATGCTCATGGCCATTGGATTTGTCACCCACCAAGATTAAACAGGACTGCCTTTATGACCGTGGATGGGTATGGACCTATCTGTTCCAGCCTGGTGGTGGAAGCAGAGGGCACTCAACTAGAGACAGTGGTTTCCCTTTCACAAAATCTCCAGACAGCCAACAGTTCAGAGTAAAAGAAAGGGCCCTGTGAGCCCCCTCTTCCTTTTCGTTGATGGATTCTTTTTTATAGGGCTAGTCTTGTATTGACCCACTACAGGTAACTACAGTTGGTGTGAGTTCATGCTCACAATGGCAAATCTAGGGAATGGCGTTTCACTACCTTTTACCCTATATTCTGGTTCTTACATACTTACTAGCTCCTCTTCTGGAGTGTTCTCTCAGTCTTGCAGAGGGAATATAAGTGACTTGTTTTGGGCTGAGCCCAAATCCAAGGCTTATCTGCATCTTGGGCAATGAAGAGTCCTCCACAGTTCATTGTAAAGAAGAGTTCCCTGACTACAGTGTGTATGTGTGTATATATATATATATATATATATATATATCGCAGTAGTATGACGCTATATGATTTAGTCTGTCAGAAACACACTGCTATTAAATTATCACCTTACTTAGTTCTCCTGAGAAGTTGGCTCAACTTATTAGTGCAGGTGCTATTGAATAAAGCGTGGAGATTCCTAAAGGAGCTAAAGATAGGACAAACACATTATCCAGCTATACCGCTCAGGGGATGAAGAGGAAAGTAAATCAGCATCAGTGTATGGCATAGTTACCTGTGCTGGGACCCAGCCCATGAGGGGCGCCAGGTCCTGCCGGAAGAGATAAGGAGTCAGGGAGGGAGAAGCAAGGCAGGCGCAGTGGTTGGTGGAATCTTGCAGCCTAACTGACTGGCAGTCAGAGTGCTTCTTACATTAATACAGAGCTCAGAAGGCAGGGATACATGCATGTTGTTCCAAAAGCATAGATCATATCATTTTTATCCCTGGACATGTGTTTTAACTTCTCCTTCATTGTAAGTTTAGTCATCATTGATAAACCATGACAGAACAGAGTTATCTTTTACAATCGTTTTCTTCCATCAACCTCATAACCCAATATTTAAAAATCTTGTGGTTTCAAGGGCACTATAGAAAAAGAAAACCTTCAAGTCAGCCTGGGCAGATTGTCATGTCCCAAGTAGTGTCTTATCAACTTTAGCGGTCAGAGTGCCAATTGTGATTAGGCCCAAGAAAAATCTGGCCAAAGCTGCTGCAGTTATTACTCAATTTCTGGCATAATACAATGCTTGTCCTTTTGCAGACTATTTATATCTTGGTATTCTTTTATTATTTTGGCCACATGAAACTGCGGTGACCCTGCAGGAGCTAACTTTTCTAGGAAAGAGGAGTCGTAATACTTTGTTCTCTCTTTTTTATTTTATGTTTTTTTATTAATTTATTCATATTACATCTCAATGGTTATCCCACTCAGAGGAAGGACAGCAGGCTACCAAGAAGAGACTTGATATCCTATGAGCATATACAGGAGGAGGAGGTCCCCCTCAGTCACAGTCATAGGGGAGGGGAGTAAGGTGAGAATGGGAGGGAGGGAGGAATGGGAGGATACAAGGGATACTTTGTTCTCTTATCATTTGTCCATACCATTCTTTGTCCACCAGCAGAAGCAGAGACAACTCCAGCCAGTCTAACTTTGTTGCTGTATCTTATCCTCAAGAGACATACCATGTGCTGCCCCTGTCATAGGCTTTTAAACTATTCTTCAGCCAACTCTTCTAGCTCACTGAATCTTGTTTTCCTTTTTAAGTTTACTTTGTTCAGATTATCTTGTTCCTAAGTATGTACAGGGGCATATATTCCAAGGGTCAGCGCCTCATAGGGAGATCACTAGTGTCTTTGTTTGAGACACAACCTCCAAGGTGTAAGGAAGACCTTTAAATAGGGCCAGATAAGGATATCTCTCTAAAAGTGGGACAGGCAGTATGCTCTGGACCTTCCTGGGGAAGCTGAGGAGCAGTACTCCTGGGAGAAGGCATGAATGAGTCATAAGAAATTTCCCATCAGCACGATATCCCCAAGTTGTACAAATATGGAAAACACCCTCGGCATGCACCATGAAGGGATCAAGACCCAAAGTAAAAGATGGCATGATGGCAGTTGCTTCGTGCGGCTCAGCTTTGCTGGATCCTTGCCAAGCAGCTTTAGGACTTTCGCAGACCCCATTAGACATGGCCCTGCCTCACCTGTGCGTCCACGTTTCCTGCAACCCTGCTCACAGTAGTGTAACCATCCTAGTAAAAATCAGCAGTGTTTCCAAAATACAACCCCACCCCACACATGTGCACCTGAGCACACGTACATTAAAAAATAGATAAATGAGTAAATTTTTAAAAAATCATAAAAATACAAGCAGAACTATTTGAGGAAGGAATCCCAGGATCAGTGGGTATGGGAAGGAAACAAGAAAGAGTCATTGAGATAAGCATGATTAAATGCTCTGTATGAACATATTAAAATGTCACGGTGAAACCTGTTACGATTTATAATTAATATATGTTAACAAAAGCATTAAAAGGTGATATTAAACCAGGTATGGTGGCACAAAATTTTAAGTATATTTTTACAGAGGCACAAGCAGAAAGATGGACTTAGAGGCCAGCCTGGGTTAAGCAGTGAGTAGCTTCTGCTATAGAACCAGACAGCAAGACTCTGATGCACACAAATAAATGCACACATAATTATTAATCTATATAAAATAGATAGACAAGTCATTACCAAAAAGCGGAAAGTAAACCAAAATTAGATAACACTGTGGAATTGAAGGCTATTGAACCATGTTAAGTGAAATAAGAAATGGTTAAAGTATTTATAAAATATACAATTTGACATTCACATTACTCATCTGGTTATCTTAAAACTTTAAATGAAAATGTGATTAAATGTGTGGTTTACTTTGAAATAAAGGGGCGTAAAACAACACAGCTAATAAATTATCTAGTGGCCGATTTTTGAGCTGTACAAAGAACCCAGGGACAGTTCCACAACCTGAAATCCAGGAAGTAAAGCCACTTCTTTATTCTGGACACCACACATCTGCTTAAATAAAGGCACACATGAACATACAATGCATAGTTTTTAAGGACAAAGTAATTTGTATCAAATTAAAAATTGTATAAAATACCCCAGGATATGTTTTAATTATATGCTTCTTTTTAACTATGAAAGATAAAACAATTACCAAAATAAGAGGGCAGACAGCTGATGTTCAGTTATTATAGCAAATGGTGTTTGCAGGGGGAAAAAAGGCAATTTCCATGGAATGAAAAATGGATAAATGTGAGACTGCTTTTCATGGTAATTTTGTGTTTGTTTACCAATTATCCTTACCTCTGCTTGTGAACCATAATAAAAGAGAAAAGCTTCATAAATGTAAGATGATTATCAAATTGGTAACCTTCTAAAGCAAAAGATCACAAACCCTGTGATTTAAAAAGTAGAGTGATGATTATTTCTCATCTTGGAAAAATAAAATGGGACTGTAGATGCCTTAGGAGTGAGCATGGATGCTGTGCAAAATATTAGACATTCCTGAGGGAAATGCTGCATGGTTCTTTAAGATGCCCACCCCGGAATGCCATAGAGCGTGAGCCTTGGGTGGCAGTCAGCCAATGGTGTTCTATGGGGAATTGCATTTTGTAGATGTGATATGGCATATCCATGAGTAGTAACTACTTCTAAAACTTGGCCTTGGTTCTAACAGCATCTTTAAAAACTATGAATAAAGGGCAGAAAAATATTGCACCATAGGAGGATAGTTTTTCTCCCAGGAAACATACTTTTTTTTTTTTTTTTAGTTGAAAAATCAATTCTTTTCTCATGCAATACATCCTGAACACAGTTTGCCGTCCTTCCACTCTTTCCTGCACCTCACCTCTACTCTCCCATAGATCTCTCCCTCTATTTCCTCTTCAGGAAAGAGCAGCCCTCCAATAGAGGACAGCTTAACAGGGCACAACATGACAAGGCAAAAATTAGCATATCGAGGCTGGACAAAGGCAACCCAATAGTAGGAAAAAAGTCCTCAGAACAGGCAAAAGTGCCAGAGAAACATTAGCTCTTACTGTTTGGAGTCCCAGAAAAACCCCAAACTAGTGACCACAACATGTATGCAGAGAACCTGGTGCAGGCTCATGAAGACCCCGGGGGCTTGCTGCTTCAGTCTTTGTGAGGCCATGTGAGCTTTGCTTAGTTAATTTGGTGGGCCATGTACACCTGGTACTCTCCATCCCCTCTGAGTCCTACAGTGTTTCCTCCCCAGCTTCTGCAGCATTCCTTAATCTCCAAAGGGAGGGTCCTGATGGAGACCTCCAATTTAGACTATCTCTCTGTATAATGTCTGGCTGTGGGCCTCTGAACCTGCTCCCATCGGCTGCTGGAGGAAGCATCTCTGGATTCTGGATAAGGTACCAATCTGTGAGTGTAGCAGAATATCATTAGGAACCTTTCCCTTGGCTATTTATTTGTTTGTTTGTTTGTTTGTACCAGTCGTGTGTGGTTACTGTAAGTCTCTCAGTTACGCAGTCTCCCATTCCTAGTCATCCACGCAGGGCAGGTCGTGGGCTCCCTCTCATGGAGTGGGTCACAAGTTAAATCGAACATTGCCTGCCCACTTCCACAGGTTCTGCTCCACCACGTCTTGCACACAGGGCAGATTGTAGGAGGCTGAGAATTTTGTGTCTAGCTTGATAGCCAGGGAACACACTTACATTTCCCAACGTAATTTTACATTAGAATTCACTTTTTTTTGCAAATATTTAGAATGTTACATACCAAGAGCCTGCCTCAATACTCACCAACTTCACAGATATTTAACCAGCAGAACTGAGAGATAGTACTGTTCGTAACTTCAGTAGAATTCTTTATCATGTGCACTTTGTCTTCCTCTTTGACAAGAAGAGGGATGTGAGATTAGAGCCAAATGCCTCTGTCACTGCAGACTATGTAGCTCATACGAGTTACATGTATTTCACAAACTGGTGTCAATCAGTTCAGCAAGCACTAATCAGGAAGTAGACTGAAGCAGCTAAGGACTCTGGCTTCTCTCATGATTCTCACACTACAATTCCATGTTCTGTTCCTTTTTCTGTGTTGCATCCTTTTTTTTTGGGTTGGCTCTTGATTTATCATTTCCTGTAAACAGTGCAATCAATTTTAAGCCAACTTCCAGGTTATTTATATTACATAGCTCAGAAGAATTATAGTCTGTCTTTTAAATAACAGGGTTTCAAGGGAGATGCTGCCTGTTTATATCCTTGACTTTGCCTCTTCAATGATCATTTATCATTGTGCTTTGCTTTAATTTTATTTCGTCTCCTAGCCATTTTAAATTTAGTCAATAGAGATGCTTTAAGGAAATGAGCAGCTGGTGTCACTGAAACTCTAAGCCTGTTAACGGGTTTTGTTCTTCAAGCTTCCTGATTATCTATCAGACATCACTCATTGTGCCATGCCATGTCACTCAAGCTGATGAATCAACACTGATTGAGTATAAATGTCAAATCGTATCCTTTGCCTTTCTCTCTTAGCCTTACAGGAATTGTACACTCCCAAGAGAAGACAAGGCTAAAGGTACCACTCAGATTTGGTGCTTTGATGTTAGAATTAAAGAAAAATTCAAGAGGCCAGACACAAAGCAGAGATGTATACCCATGGAATCAGTTCAGCATTAGGAATGATGTAATATATGCTTATTAAAATTTCATTAGAATAAATTTGGAAAATGTAGGCACAATTAATGCATATAAAAAGTTTTGGTGCAATCTAGTGAAATTCATAAGTCATAGGACTCCTGCTTAAAAAAATTAGCAACGTGAATATTCACCTTAGTTACCACCACATTTGTGGTAACTTTGAGGAGACATTCTAATGTGGTACAAGGCTTTTACTCTGAGGTTATAACATAGCAAGCATAAAAGCTGTATCATATACTGGCATCTGTCACTAAATATATTAATAAAATATGGTATTGGAGTCAGTAAAGTGAAAAAAATTGTTGAAGTTATGATAAACATTTGAATAATGGGTATGTAAATATCAGAGTATTTCACATAAAATACACACCCACACATGATTAATGATTACTGTATAATAGTCATACATACAATTTCTATATTTCCAAAACATAAATGTGTAGTTAGAACCTAAGGAAGCTTAAAGGGTCATTTATAAAAGACATGTTTAGGTAAATGCTGATTGTATGAATCATGGGTGTGGTTTGGAAATTCAAGGGAATCAGAGAGTCTCTGTCTTGGCCTTTTAGCTGTGAACAGTACAGTATGAGAATTAAAACTTTAGCTTCCAGTGCTATAAAATGAACTTGACACCTGCAGCTTTAAATAGTACTTTCATGTATTTACTCTCTCTCTCTGTCTCTCTCCTCTATGGAGAGAAAAAAAAAAAAAAGGACTCACAGCTTGGCCAAGAATGCTTTCCTATTTGCCTATCACTGATTCTCCCAAGACTCAGGAAATGGTCTCAGACAAATAATTAGACCACACTCTTATTATTTTTCTCTTGCTGGATCCAATCCCACACTTTGTAATGCACGGTTGCTAAGCTGGTTAATATATTTACTTTCATTTTCCATCTCTAAGCATTTTAATTTTTTTTCTGTGTATTGTCCCATAGCAGAGGCAGTGTTTGCTCCATGAAATATTTGTAGACACATTGTGTATAAGTGAGCTAGTTAGATCAGAAGGAATTTGGGAGACTGAAGATCAAATTTTGCCAAAAACAAAAACACAATATAAAATAGGAGGATAGGGCACTTTTTATTTTTGCATGTCAACATTTTCCATTTATTGTCTACAGGCAAATAACTGTTTCATTGTTACTTACTAAACCCTGTCCCGACACACATCAAATATGCAGTTAGAGATTATACTATCCATTCCCATTATACTATCCATGAGTTTCCTTCTCATTTGTAAACCCAGAAGCTGGCATTCTAAACCAAACCAAACCAAACCAAACCAAACCAAACCAAACCAAACCAA
>OU015752.1:78178960-78217358 GCA_907169655.1 Acomys percivali | reverse complement strand
AAACCAAACCAAACCAAACCAAACCAAACCAAACCAAACCAAACCAAACCAAACCAAAAACTTAGCCCTGTCTTGACTGATTTTTCAGTCTCTTATCTTTTTCAATGAAATAAAACCCAGACTAGATATCCTAAGGCCAAGTCTGGCTGAGTAACCCTTTAGAAAACTTAACACATGAAGCTAAACTACTCTATCTTTATATAAAGCTGTGGCTAGTTAGATAACTAAATATTTTAGAATGTATGGACCCATTTCCAATGTCATCAGTGTCATGCCCTTGGTCATCTCATGCCTGACCTGATTCAAGATTTATTAGTAATTTCTTCTTCCCTCTCTCTGTCCCTCCCTCCCTTCCCCCTTCCTTCCCTCTTTCTTCCTTTTCCCCTTCTTCCTCATTGCCCTTTCTACCTTCCTCCCTTTTCCCTCACATCCCATCTCTTCCTTCATTTCTTTCTTCTTTATTTTTTCCCAATGGAATGAATTTTTCCACTTCTCTTCTTTATCCCCCTCACTCTCTCCTCTTCTTCTTTTGTTTCCTTTCTCACACCACACATTTCAGTCTCTCGCTGACTGCAGATTAATTCAAGTAGCAGGCTAAGGATGCTGTGAGGCCACACAGACACATCCTTTCAAACACTAGACATTCCCCATGCTTTCCCGAACCATGAACCTTAGCTGCATGAGTACAGCAGTGTGGTGCCCTGATGAACAGAGATGCCATAGCACCTAGGTGAGCGCTCTCTTGTACATTGGCTCTGTATACCACTTTATCACGACATACTGGGATGGTGTTGTACATAATTCCCACCCTTTCTCTTTTAAATATATAATCGAAACTTTTCCCTTGCTGATGAGTTTTAGGGGTTTTACAAAGGAATCATGTTAAAGAGTCATTTCACATCCTTATGAACTTCACTGAAAAATGCAGGAAATTTATGCCAATTCTCGATGAATGACTGATTTGATCAGGAACTGATTTGATTCTCCTTGCGCACTGAAGATGTCCTGTTGTCTCCACTGCATGTGGCTTTGTATATGACTAGTTTCTGTAGGTTTGTGCTTGCAAGCAAGATTAACTAGGCAGCTGCCATGGCCCAGTGGGTACTGAGCAACTGTGCAATATACTATCATGTTTTCTCTTACAAATAATCATTTCTTTATCAAAAATGAAATAAAGAAGATTTTTCACAATTATGTTCAGAACAATCCCCTTGGAAACATACATAACAAAAACGAGACAGCAAAACCTATCACATTTAATCATTTTGTCTCTGTTGTGAATTCACTTTGGAAATACTGTACACAAGAAAGAGCTTACTATAGTAATAGGAAAGAAAAACACTGTTTATTAGAAGACTGCATGAAGGGCTAGCCTGAGAGTTCCACACTTCATTTTCTATAAGCTTTTTAAAAACAAAAGAAACCAGCAGTCTCTGCTTCCTTTACAGCTGCATGTCTGTTATTACTCCAGAACCTACGTCTTCTTTCTCATGTGCAGACACAGAAAATGAGATGATGTCACCTTTTAAAATTATTAGTCAACAAATAATTTAGTTGTTTGTAATTTATATGTGTGTAAGTATTCCTGCTCCAAAAGCAACAGTGCCAATAAAATTATTACTCAAGCCAATTTCCTTACCTGTATTCATCATATAGTTAACTATGCAGAAACATATTTTGTAAACTTCTGACAAAATAATCCTAGAAAAAATTATCTCAAATTTGGGAGTCAGACGTATCTGCGTTGCATCTGGCTTCATACACCAGCCATGTGACTTTGGATAAATTACTTTAGCCTCTTTAAAAGCTTTTCTTACTAAAAGGAAAAGACAGGAACGTAAAACTGGCAAGTCTGTTGGACAAATATGAAAATATAATGGTCTACATAAAATATTAAATGTTAAACTATTGGACAAATATTAAAATAAATGGTCTATATCAAGTCACAAAATAGTGAATAAATTACAACTTTCACAATTATAATGAAACAATACCATACATGCCAATGATGAAAGTATATAAATCTGAGATCTGCTTTACATAATATGCCTGTATATGCAAATATAGCGTTTATTTAATTTTCTCCAGTTGAAAAGGCACAAGGGTAAAGTCAGCATTCAAATTCAGTAGCTGTAGAAGTTTTCGGAGATAGCAATGCCATTACACACTGATACATTTATTTCTTTTTATTAGTTTTTCTGAATGTGTCTTCTTATAAACTTCCTCAAGCTTTTCATTGACTACATATAGCATACATATCAAATAAAAGGTATTTCAAAGGACATTATTTTTCCTTAGGTAAATTGTAACATAATGTGTTTGAAATACTACCTTTGACAGCATAATATTGGCTACTGCCCTTTCATGTAAAACTCAGTAAATCAGTTTTCATGGTAAAGAGCAGCATGTTATAAATCTCCCACTTAGCTACTTTGAATCGCACTTCACCTGGATGCTTAGATGTTGTGCAACATGAGGACATCAACATTTATATAACAAGCTCAGCTAGACTCTTGTTGTCTGCTAGTCCTAAGGAGGGCCCTAGTCACTATATTTATTTAAGTAATATCTGCGATACTGAAAATTCTGACTAAATTTTTTGTTAAATAATTTCTCTAGTGTTGTCTAGGACATGACGCAGAGAACCTGCATGTTTAGTGATGCAAGATGATGGAAAACTAAACAAATATTATTGGCTGGATTTCACAAGACTATCATGACTCATAGTACACTTATTTAAGTGAGCAAGAATGTGGAGACACAGTGGGAGAGATTCTCAGGATATCTGCAAAATAAGACCGTCATTTCATTTAAGATTTTTATTAAAAGAAACAGATGACTCTCTCGGGGATGTTTCTCATTTCATGCTCTGTTGCTAGGGAATAGCTTTGCGTCCGTTCTCTTGGTGATGGGAGTCTTTTGCTAAAGGATGCTCCTCCTGGCTAACCAGTGGGGGAAGACAGCCAAAATGAAATGACTCTCTAAGGAGTGATGGGTCTTTCAGATTTCTCTTAGTTTGTTTTGTCTTCTATACAACTACTTAATGAAAATTTGCTGCCTGTGGTTATGATCATTTTCAATTATACATACAATTAAAAGATATTTTTCTTTGATGATGAGACTTTTCAGAGCTAGCCTGTTCTCATCCATAAAATGAATTAAGACATAATGATGTTGCCTCAAGATCAACTAAGCTAACATTTGTTATACAAGGGTACTAGGTGGATCCTTGATAAAATCATTATGGTGATTATTTAAAAGGCATCTACTTATGCATAACTTATGAACTACCTATACAGTTATCACTATTTTTAACACTATCCTCATATTCAGTCCAAGCCTGGAAATAAGCTTTAGATTGAATAAGGAAAGAATTTACCTTACTTTATTTTTGGTGTTTTTTCTATACTGGAGTTACAGTACTTGAGTGTGCGATGGAAAACTATACTAATTTCACAGATCTGGAGATCATGAAATTTCACTAAATCATAGAGTAATGTGATATTCTATCCAGACAAATAAAGTACAACTTCTGATTCCTAAAGGCTACATTGTGAATTTTCATCTGCACTCATCAGAATTCATGCTAAGGAGGCTCTCAAGTACTTTTGTAATTGTTTAATTACTGTGTCAATGTTTTAAAACCTTCCCAGCTCTTTACTCTGTGAGATTGAACTTCCCTCTTATGTAATAGTTGCAGGAATTATGTTCATACTACACAAAACTTGAAATTTTATCAATATACTCAAAGCTATATTCAGTTTTCCTAATTTGTGTTTTGGGAATCAGTACACCTTCAGTTTAACGCTTTGCTATGTATCACATCAGATTTACTGTATATTAGTCCTAGAAAGAACCTCAAATATCAGCTTTAGAAAAACACTGCATTAAAGTAGATTTTAAAGTATTTTAAGTTACACATTAAATAGAAGTTATAATAAAGAATATTAAATCAGCTGTTACCTAACCCTCTCCCAGTCCTTCAGCCACTTGACACAGTGACATAGTTTTCTTTTTTGTTCTGCACCATATATCTTTCTTGCTAGAGTTATAAGTATTCATATTTATGAAATGAATTTCTTTTACAGAAACATATTGATAATTAAATTCTTCTCATTTTGCATTGCCATTATCTGCATGTGATAACTACTCCTGATTGTCAATTGGATGGCATCTGAAATTAAAGCCCATGCAAGTGGGCACACTGGTGAGGGATTTCTTTTCATGTTTGGATTCTTTGGGTTTCAGGGCATCTGCCTTATATCTGGGCCACACCTTCTGGTAAGCCTATATAAAAGACATGAAAGCAGGAAGCTTTTGTACTCTGCTCTCACTTTTGCTGGTATTAGAACCTACTTTGTCGGTATTCTGGCCATATACAAAAGACCATCTGAAGCACCCATCCTTGTGAATTGAACAACTATTGGAATCTTGGACTTTCTGTTTGAAGATATACTATTGCTATATATAGTCTGAAATATATATATATGATTATATATCCAGCTGGGCGGTGGTAGAACACACCTTTAATCCCAGCACTCGGGAGGCAGAGGCAGGCAGATATTTGTGAGTTTGAGGTCAGCCTGGTCTACGAAGTGAGTCTAGGACAGCTAAGGTTACACAGAGAAACCCTGTCTCGAAATACAAAAAAAAAAAAAAAAAAAAAAGAATATATATCCAACATAAATATATCTCATGTATGTAATATATTAGTTCTGTTTCTCTAGACATTGTATAGTGCCTACACCTAAAATCATGGGATCTGGCCCCAAAAGGCATGACAGTGGGAGTGCTGGCTGGTAGCAACATTGGATAAGCTAGTCCAGGCAGTGCTGGAGAGCCTTCCATGGTGGTATGCATGAGGGAAAGCTGGTGGAGTGACCAGCTCAGCTGCCACCTGACCCAGATCCAGGGTTTTGAGTTGACCCACCTCAACATCTACCCTGTCAAACTGCTGGACCTTGTGAAGGGTCAGGTCCTATAGATTCAAAGCTGCAGGATCTCCATGACACAAGGCAACAACAGGATATCTGAGAGGAGTCCCAGTGAGGATCCAGGATTTATAGTGTAGCAGAAGCCAGAGGCCTTGAACCAGACCAATAACTCACTTCCAGGACCATGTTCAAGCAACGAGGTGTGGACAATGGGCTGTATTGTGGAACACACTATGACACACTACAGCTGCTACAGTGAGACTTTTTTCGTTTTGGGGGGGAGGTTGAAAGAGTGGAGGATGGGTACAAAGGAACAGGGAGATGAATGAGGTAGAGGTACATGATGTGAAATTCACTAAGAATCAATAAAAAGTTAAGTAATTAAAAATTCCAAAACAAGTAATTATAAAAATAGGAACCAGAATATGGAACATCTATAGAACCAGAGGCACAACAGATAATAGACACAATAAAATAATATTAAAATTTCTAGCTTACTTATAACTAATATTTTCAAAATAGCAAGAGAAAACATGAGCATGATACACACCTGGGACATTCAATATAATACACGTTTGTACCCTGAGAATTCATAATGATACCCTAACTCATAACCAGAACATTAGGAAGTAGAATATTCAGGTCCTGGGGACAGAGTCATCTAGAACTGAATTAGTGTCCTTACAAAGTAGTACATTTACAGCATAAGTTATCTATAGGTAAAAGATGAAACATCCCAACACAATAAGCTATACTTTTCCCTTAAAGAATATATTAAAAAACAGACTATGAAATCCAAAGCATGTGGAAAACAGAATGATCGTTGGCACATGAGGATGTCAAGTGGGTTGTAAGACTGATAATCTACCACAGGGAGGCTCGGCTATCAGGGTATGTTTTACCAGTACACTATTCGGCACTGGATGCTCTTCTGAAGGGTTCAGGCCTGTTTACCAGTATCCACATGGCAGATCACAATTATGTGTTACTGCAGTTCCCGGGGACATGATGCCCTCTTCTGGCACCAGGCATCTACATCCACTTGGTGCGCAGACATACATGAAGACCACACACACACACACACACACACACACACACACACACACACACACACGCATGCACACACATGCACACACACCCACACACGCACACACAAACTTTAAAAAGCAACGCAAATACAGAATACAAAGCAATCTAGAATATTGGTTCTCAACCTTCCCAATGCTGTGCCCCTTTAATATAGTTCCTCATGTTATGATGACTCCCAGCCATAAGATTACTCATTGCTACTTTATAACTAATTTTTCTACTATTGTGAATTGTAATATAAACATCTGATATACATTATATCCTGTATATGACCACTCTGAGGTCACAACTCACAAATTGAGAGTCACTGATCTAGAGCAAGATGTTTTAACTAAACATGTCACTGGTACATGATTCTGCTAAGTTATGTGCATGCCCAATTAAAATAAGGTATTCAGTTAATTAAAAATTCTAGTTTAAAACGGTCATGGCCACCTAACTTATAAATGAACGATGAAAAGGTAAAAAATAAACACATAGCATACACATACTCATGGTGTATTAACAATACTAGATATTGCTATAGAAATCATTCATACAGAAAAAAAGTCTAAGTAATAATGTTCATAAAGTTGAATTTTCTAGTAATATAAAACAATTGTCAAAAGGCACCCATAAGATTGCACTTCTAAGCCTGAGTCCAGTGGCAGACATTTGTGTGAGCAGAGAGACTCTGAATCAGGTCTGTGGACACCTTTCACGTCTTTCCAAAACCCAAACCTCCCAACCCCGGGAAAATGGAATATCCCACTTCTGTTTATTTCCTATCTGGCAGTTTAGAATGCCAGTTCTCTTCTCATCAGACTGCCATAATAAAGACAGCATAATGAAGCACATAGTAATGCAAGTAAACACACACACTCCCCTTACAGTATGAACTAGACTTCAGATCTGAAAACAAAAGTAGCAGTTTTTGACAGTGCATAGTGCAGGAGGTACGGAGTCCCTGGTCTTGCCTTGCCACCCATTTACTTTCCTGGCTGAACATAATTCTACATTAGGTCATTTCCAGCAGACTCCAGATATGTAAATAGATGGTAAGATGTATTCCTCAATTCTGTCAGTACTTCCTCAACAGAAGTTTAAATAAAGACCAAAGGAGTCCTGAACATTACATAAATACATGCCTACTTTTGCCAGCCTTACTCAAAGTCATGTTCTGTACAGAGATTGTAAGTCAGACCTATGTGAGGCATCACACACTGTACTGCAGAAATTGGCAGTCCATCAGACTCTGTAACTTTGTTGTAATAGGTTACAAATTAATAAAATATCTCATTACTAATAGCATAGATTTTGTTAATTGTTTATACTTTTCTTTCAAAAATAGAGGATTTTTGAAAGAATGAATCTTTCTCCCTTGACCATTTCTTTTCCTTCCTTCCTTCCTTCCTTCCTTCCTTCCTTCCTTCCTTCCTTCCTTTTTATTTTTTCCTGAAAGCATGGATTTCCCCCTGTTATTTCCAACTGTGTTCAGGTTGTCTGAGTATTTTTTGGGGCCAATGTTCTTGATGACTTTTCTGGAAATTCCTTCAAGTTACATAGAATTCTACCTAAATTTCCCAGAAAAACCAGTTTATTATCTGTAGGAATTATAGCTTGAGTGGAAAGAAATACAAACTGGCTAAAATAATTAAAACTGGTTAGTGAGATCAAGAAATCTGGGGGCTTGACAAAGTTCTAGTGGCTGACACCTGCGCGCCTCTGCCATACACCCTGAGGGCACTGCTTGACAGAATTCCAGGGCTCCAGCAACCAGGTGTCCTTAAGGCCTGCCTGACAAAGTTCCAGTGCCTGGATGCTCTGGGTTGACCCTTTACTGTGGAAATTCCTATTAGAGGCTTCTCACCAAAGGCTAGAATTGAAAATTAGTAAAATCTGATATTAATAAAAATAATAAAGTCACTGGTGATTCTGTGAGAAAATACAGATATGCAGAAAATTGAGTCTTTTATAAAATTTATTCAGATTCATTTTTAGATTATTAATAAATGATTTTGGTAAATTACTTAGAAGATTTTAGAAGAATTAATAAAGAAAAAATTTTAGGGAAAGCTTGAAAGCTGACAAACCATAATTAAAATCACTAGGTCTTATGACTGTGCCTGAAGGGAGTAAGGGGAAAATGGAAGGGAGGGAAGAATAGGAGGATACAAGGGATGGGATAACCATTGAGATGTAACAAGAATAAATTCATAAAAAATAAATTAAAAAAATTTAAAAAAATCACTAGGTCTTTATGCTCAGCTTTGGAAACAAGGAACTAGTTTAGAAAGAAAAGAGACCCTGACCATGCCATTATCAACAGACCTTGGTGCTTACTTAAAAGCAAAAACCACAATTTTAAAATTCTAATGTTCCTTCAGAAGATTATAATAAAGATAGAAATTGCATTGAAGTAAAAGTTCATGATGATATTAAAGGAAGACATTGGAAACAGTCCTAAAGTTCTAATTGTCTTCTATTCTTTACAAAATTATGGTAAAGATAGAAATTGTATTGATACAGGAGTTCAAGACAAAGTCATAGAGACAGGCATTTTGTCTCAGTGAACTGACAGGTCAGGACTCTCCTGATGTTATGGAAAGACAAAAGGACAAGCTACTTTCAAGTAAAAAGGCTACATACTGTTTTTAAATGATAGCTTTATTTTAAATATAAAATAGGAAAAGAAAGGATTAACTAAGGGTCAGAAAGACAAATTTAGGGTTATCAGGTAGAGGGACTGATCTTTAACTATATGCCAACTTAAAATCAAGTAAAGTCACTTTGTTTAATACTTTTTGTAACCACAAGGCTTTATGATACCAATTATAAGGAAGAAAGTTTTAAGTTAAGAGAAAGCTTATTTTATCCTAAAATTAATTTTTAGTTCTCAGGAAATGTGCTCTTTGCTTGCTTTGTTCCCCTTGTTCCTATATATTTATGTAACCAATAAGATTTCAAGCTGTGTAATCAATGATTAAAGTTTTTAAGGAAATGATTTTGTGTATAAATAAAGCTTAAAGGAGACTCAGGTTGTCTGAACAGGTAGAGCCACTAAGGCTTCCTCTCTGTCCAGTCTCTCATCAAAAGAATTGAATGGTGTCCCGTGTCTGATTCTTTCTTCCATTTTATTACTCTTACATACCCCCTTCTCCGTTGCCTGACCCCCATCTGGAGCTGGACTCCGGCAACTTACCCCTACATATGTCTCTCCAGCCTTTAATAATTGTGATCATTTCTCCTAATGCCGGTCATGGTAGTGCTATATCATTGATTAATTGTACCATTAGTTTTCATGTTATTCAATAATGCATCTTATGTTATTATGAGGTGAATTTCTTTAGGAAATAGATTGAACAAGATACAGTGTTTATAAAAATTTAATTCATATGCAAAATAAATTATATTAATATTGATTATTTCACATAAAAAGTCTGGGCTTGTTTGAATCGTAAATGCAATAATCCAAAACAATGAGTCTGTGTGCCTGTGATCTGCTTTTGGTCCCTGCTTCAAAGTCAGTCCCTGCTGGTGCAGTCAGAGCTGATTAATTACTGAGTCCAGGAGGCCACAAGCCATTAACATGACTGTCAGACCTCCAGACTTTCTGGGATAGCCTCAATAATATAATGAATAAAATTTACATATCATTTCTGTAACTTGCTAATGAAATTACCAAAGAATTCTCTCTTGAGAGTTCCAAATACATTTTTTTTAAAAAGCATGTGGTACAAACCATGCCCACAATAACATATTTGTCTAAGCCTGTTGCCTTGAATAATGTTTCCTGGCCACCTATAATCCAATTCCAGCAACGTCTGATATCATAAGACATCTAAAATTTTTTTCTTATCAGAAGGCTAGCAGCACAAGCAATGACTTCCATACAATGTTCTGTATTGCTAACCCTGATTACACAACATATCTGTCTTGGTTACTTTTCTATTGCTGTGACAAAACACCAAGGTAACTAATAAAAGAAAAGATTTAATTGGGCTTACAATGCCAGAAGGCTAGAGTTTATGATAGAGGAGCAAAGACATGACACACAAAGAGCTGAATGGTAACATCTTGATTCATAAGGTGGCAAAAGGAGACTTACCTGGGAATTACTTGCTCTTTTGCAACCGCCAAACCCACCCCATACTGATATATCTCTTCCAACAGAACCATACCTCCCAAAATTTCCCAAACTGGGGATCAAGTATTCACACATATAATTGGGGGCATTTCCATTCAAATAACCATAATAGTACTGGATAAAAGCAAATTTAATTAATGTATTTCTGACTCTTATGTAGGAGGCTGAACGATCCAGAATTCATGGCCCACATATTGGTGCATGTAATAACATCATGAGCATCACGTGGTGAGGAGATTCAAGCTCTTTGATTTTATATTCCCAAAGAGTAAGTAATTCTATCATATGGGTAACACCATATTACCAAACTGACACCAATGCTGTATATGTGCTAATAATGATCATATGAAATTAAAGTCATTGAATTAAAAGTGTGCAGGATTAGCTAGTAGGGCATTCCACACATAAGACACTTGAGAGACACTCTGACATAAGATGGAAACAAATCCTTGGCTTTATCATTTTAAGGGTAATATATACATCAAGAAAATATCAATGGGAAATTAATTAAATCAGCAAACAAAACAGAACAAAGTGAAGTATAATTCCTTTCAAGAAGAAATAAAAGACTGTAAAATATGAAAACACTGAAGTGTTCACCTTTAGTCTTGGAACTTGCCACGGAATTTACAAATTTGAGTTCTTTCCTTTCTCCAAATTTTCTACAACCACACACTGTAAATGTTATTTTTATTTCCTCAGATCAAAGTATGAGATAAGACATATTCCCAATCCTTTCTAGTTCTTTTCTGAACTCTTGCTGGCTGGTTTAACTCACTTTTTTGGCCCAAACTCCTCTCCCACCTCACTGATTCAAATAGGCTTCTCTAGGCTTCTGACAGAATTAACCTGCCTGGTCTCAAGCTAGTTCTAGCATTATATTTTACTCTTCAGGCTCTTTCTCATTCTCTGGCTCATTCTGTCTTTGCCTGTATTTAGTTTGTTCTTTCTGTAACCTGTCTTTGTACAATTGTTCCTGTTAAAACAAAACAAAACAAACTCTGCCCCACCTGCCCCTGCTGCTCTTAAGTAGTCTCTCTTTCCTGTCCTGTTCTCCTGAGAGTTAGGCATATCTCTCTTTCTGTCAAATCTTTCTCTTATTCATAACTTTGTCTTTCTCTAAATTAGGCATCACTTTCAAACATGGCTGATTCCCTCTATAAACTAATCGTTCATACATTGTTTGGGATTAAATGTGTGTACTAAGGGTATGTCTATTCCAGCCAGATCATACTGTAATCCAGAGTGTATCTGAATTCCAGCTGGATCACATAGACCTAGAAGGACTTTATATGTAAACACTGGCTATAGCAGCCATGTTGCTGGATTAAAATTCCTCTACAACACACATACTCATTGGGTGCTGTTATTCATGATCTATTTTACTTTTTATTTATTGTTTTTACTGATTTACTCAACAATGAACAAATAAATATTGATCATAGATGACATAAATGAAAAGGCAGAAAATGTCTAAGAAAACACAAAATTACACAACCAAACTAACAAACAAAATAATAATTCATCAATGGCTTTACTACTAAATGCAAACAGTATGGCTATTATGTGTATTGAGTCTTTTGGGTGTATGCCCAGGAGCGATATAAGTGCGTCTTGAGGTAGAGCTATTCCCATATTTCTGACAAAATGCCAGAATGATTTCTAAAGTGGTTGTACAAGTTTGCACTTCCACCAGCAATAGAGGAGTTTCCTTTTTCTTTACATCCTAGCCAGCTTGTGCTATCATTTGATTTTTGATCTTAGTCATTCTAACAGGTGTAAAGATGGAATCTCAGAGAGGTTTTGATTTGCATTTCCTTGATGACTAAGGATGTTGAGGATTTCTTTAAGTGTTTCTCGGCCAATGGAGACTCCTCTGCTGAGAATTCTCTAATTAGTTCTGTGCCCCATTTTAAAATTTGGGTTATTTTGTTTGTTGGTGTTTAATTTTTTTGAGTTATTTATATATCTTCGATATTAGCTCTTTGTCAGATGAAGGATTGCTTAAGATCTTTTCCCAATTTGTAGACTGCTGTTTTGTTCTATTTATAGTGCCCTTTGCCTTACAGATGCTTTTTAGTTTCATGAGGTCCCATTTATTGATGATCTTAGACACTGAGCTATTGGTGTTCTGTTCAGGAAGTTGTCTCCTGTGTCAATGAGTTCAAGGCTCTTCCTGCTTTTTCTTCTGACAGATTTAATGTGTCTGGTTTTATGTTGAGGTATTTAATTCATTTGGACTTGAGTTCTGTGCAGGGTGATAAGTATGGATCTATTTGCATTTTTCTACACGTATGTATCAGGTTAGATCAACACTATTTGTTGAACATGCTGTCTTATTTCCATTGTATGGATTTGGCTCCTTTGCCAAAAAAAAAAAAAAAAAAAAAAAAAGTATCCATAGAGGTGTGGGTTTGTTTTTGGGTCCTTAGTTTGATCTCACTCATCAACCATTCTATTTCTATGCCAGTACCATACAGTTTTTATTACTATTGTTCTTTGATATGGAGATATCTCTAGAAATTCTAGTATTGTATAGGATTGTTTTAGCTGTTCTGTGTTTTTTGTTTTTCCACTGCTCTTTCATGGTCTGCAAAAATTTGTGTTGGTATTTGGTGGGGATTTCATTGAATCTGTTGATTGCTTTTGGTAAGATGGTCACTTACTATGTTAATCCTACCTATTGATAAATATGGGAGATATTTCCAGTTCTGACGTCCTCTTCAAATTCTTTCTTTAGAGACTTGAAGTTCTTTCAGTAGGTCTTTGACTTTCTTGGTTAGAGTTACACCAAGATATTTTATATTATTTGTGGTGATTGTGAAAGGCATTGTTTCCCTAATTTCTTTCTCAGCCCATTTGTCATTTGTATACAGGAGGACTAATGATTGAAAAAAATTAATCTTGTATCTAGCCACTTTGCTGAAGGTGTTTATCAGCTGTAGGAGTTCTCTGGTGGAATTTTGGGGTCAGTTATGTATAGTATCATATTATTTGCAAATAGTGATACTTTGACTTCTTCCTTTCTTATTTGTATCCCCTTGGTCTCCTTTTGCTTTCTTATTGATCTAGCTAGAACTTCAAGTACTATGTTGAAGAGATGTGGAGAGAGTGAGCACTCTTTTCTTGCCCTGATTTTAGTATGGTTGTTCGAGTTTTTCCTCCATTTAATTTGATATTAGTTATAGGGTTACTGTATATAGTCTTTATTATGTTTAGGTGTGGGCCTTGTATCCCTGATCTCTCTAAGACTTTTATCATGAAGGGGTGTTGGATTTTGTCAAGGGATTTTTCTACATATAATGAAATGATCATGTGATCTTTTTCTTTTAGTTTGTTTATATGATGGATTGTGTTGGCGGATTTTTTTTTTTTTTTTTATGTTGAACCATCCCTGCATCCCTGGGATGAAGCCTACTTGACCATGGTGGATGATTGATTTGATGTAGTTGTGAATTTGGTTTGTTAAGTATTTTATTGAGTATTTTTGCACCAATTTTCATGAAATTTGTCTGAAATTCTCTTTCTTTGTTGAGTCTTTGTGTGGTTTAGGTATCCGGATGACTGTGGCCTCATAGATTGAGTTTGACAATGTCCCTTCTGGTTTTATTCTGTAGAGTAATTTGAGAATATTGTTATTAGCTCTTCTTTGAAAGCCTGATAGAATTCTGCACCCCAATCTCCCGGGATGTTTCTTCCCAACTGGGAAACACCAACTTCAGTTTTTTCGAGTCAGCACCATGGTACTTCCTGGGCACTGCCATCTTGGAAGTCCAGCTTGCAAATTCGATAAATAAATCTTATACATTCTTAACCAGGTATGCTAAAGCCATCTGGCCCTAGGGTGCTTTTTGTTTGGAGACTTTTAATGACTGCTTTAATATCCTTAGGGGTTATAGGACTGTTTTTACTGTTTACTTGATCTTGATTTAACTTTGGCAGGTGAAATCCATCAAGAAAATAGTCCATTTCCTTTATATTTCCAAGTTTTGTGGAATACAGGCTTTTAAAGTAATACCTAACGATCCTTTGGATTTATTTAGTGAGTGTTGTTATGTTCCCCTTTTCATTTCTGATTTTTAAATTTTGAGTACTCTCTCTCTCTGCCTTTTAGTTAGTTTGGCTAGGTGTTTGTCTTTCTTGATTTCCTCAAAGAAGCAGCTCTTGGTTTTGTCCATTATTTGTATTGTTCTTTGTTTCTAATTTATTCATTTCAGCCCTGAGTTTAATTATTTCCTGTCATCTACTCCTCTTGAGCATGTTTGATTCTTTTTCTTTTTTCTAAAGCTTTTAGGTGAGTTGTTAATTTGCTACTATGGGATCTTTCCAATATCTTTATGAAAGCACTTAGCGCTATGAACTTTCCTCTTAGCACTGCTTTCATGGTGTCCTATAAATTTGAGTATCTTGTGCCTTCATTTTGATTCAATTTGAGGAACTCTTTAATTTCTTTCTTTATTTTTTCCCTGACCCAGTTGTCATTGAGCTGATAGTTATTCAGTTTTAGTGAGTGTGCAGGCTTTTTGTTATTTCTGCTGTTGTTGAGGTCTGCTTTTACTCCATGGTGATCTGATAAAGAGCAATATGTTAATTGAATTTTCTTGTGTTGGTTGCAGTTTTCTTTGTGACTGACTATATGGTCGATTTTGGAGACGGTTCCACGGAGTGCTGAGAAGAAAGTGTATTCTTTTGTGTTCGAATGAAAAGTTCTGTAGACATCTATTAGTTCCATTTAATTCATGACCTCTGTTAGTTTCATTATTTTTCTAGTTTCTGATTTGATGATGTGTCCATTGGAGAGAGTGGAGTATTGTCTCCCACTACTAATGTGTGTGATTTAAACTTTAATAACCTTCCTTTTACAAGTGTGAGTACCTTTGTATTTGTGGCAAAATATTCAGAAATGAGATGCCCTCTTGGTGGATTTTTTTTCCTTTGATGAGAATGAAATGTCCTTCCTCATCTCTTTTGATTAATTTTGGTTAAAAGTTTATTAGATATTTGGATGGCTACTCCAGCTTGCTTCTTGGGTCTGTTTGCTTGGAAAACCTTTTCCAGCTCTTTACTCTGGGGTAATATCTACCTTTGTTGCTGAGGTGTGCTTCTCGTATGTACCAGAATGTTGGATCCTTTTTACGTATCTATTCTGTTAGCTTGTATCTTTTTTACTGGAGAGTGGAGTCCATTGATGATGATAGATATTAGTAACCAATTATTGTTAGTTCTTTTTATTGTGGTGTTGGTAGTGATAGTATGTTTGTGTGTTTGTCTTCTTTTGGTTTTGCTGTTGTGAATGTTTCTATACCCTATTTTTTCCTCAGTGTAGTTGACCTAATTGGGTTGAAGTTCTCTTTCTAGTATCTTCTGTAGTGCTGGGTTTGTGCATAAATATTGCTTAAATTTGGTTTTGTCATGGTATATTTTGTTTTCTACCTCTATGGTTATTGAAAGTTTTGCTGGATATAGTAATCTGGGATGACATCTGTGGCCTTTTAGAGTCTGCATGGCATCTTCTCAGGCCCTTCTGGCTTTCATAGTCTCTGTTAAGAAGTCAGGTATAACTTTTATATGTCTGCCTTTCTATGTTACTTGGTTACTTTTTCCCTTGCAGCTTTTAGTATTTTTTTCTGTTCTGTAGATTTAGTGTTTGATTATTATATGGCAGGAGGAGTTTTTTTTTTACTGGTCTAGTCTACTGGGTGTTCTGTAAGCCTCTTGTATGTTTAAAGGCATCTCTTTCTTTAGGTTAGGGAAATATTCTTCTCTGATTTTTCTTGGAATCTGGAATCTTCTTTTTCTTCTATTTCTATTATTCTTAGATTTTGTCTTTTCATGTTGCCCTTCATTTCTTGGATGTTTTATGTCAGGAATTTTTTTGATTTAATATTTTCTTCGACAGATGCATTGATTTCTTTAATTGTGTCTTCTATACCTGAGATTCTCTCCCATTTCTCTTATATTCTGTTGGTTATGTTTACCTCTGTGGTTCCTGTTCTCTTCTATAATTTTCTTTCTCCAAGATTTTTCTTGGTTTGTATTATCTTTATTGATTTTATTTCCACTTTTAGGTCTTGAACTGTGCTATTCATTTCCTTCACTTGTTTGACTGTATTTTCCTGTATGCCTTTGAGGGATTTATTAATTTCCTTTGTAAATGCCTCTAACATTGTCAGAAGCAAAGACTTAAGATTTAAGGTCATTTCCCTGTGTTTCTGCTTCATTAGAACAACCGGAGTTTTGGGGGCTTCTGGTGGAGCCATTTTGCCTGGGGTTTTGTTGACTGTGTTCTTACATTGGCCTTTGGCCATCTGGTTATCCGTTGCATTGGAGGATTGTTCCCAGAACGTACTATGATTCTTTGTGATCCACCAAGGTCCTGCTGGTCTCCTCAAGACAGCTAGTTGAGCTGAATTGAAGGCTACATGTATGTCTGTGGAGTCCAGAGTCATCTTCAGCATGGGCAGAAGAAGTCTGGGTGCTGGTGTTAAGGAGTCAGCAGCAAACACTGAACTGGGCTCTGCCATCTTGAAGCATGGACCTTGTAGGTGCCTATTGTCCAGCTCATCTCCACAGGAGGACCAGTGTAATGGTGGATTGGAGGTTGGGATGCTGACTCTGGTATCAAGGTGCTTCTCTCTGGGAAGAGGGAGGAACCCAAGATCTGGTTGTTGGAGCCAAGCATCCCTGGAACTGGGGATCTGCACTCGAATAGGCAGAAAGTGTCAAGGTTCTGTGAGTCCAGGATGGTGCCTGACTCCTGGACCAGAAAGACAGCTGTGGGAAGCCTGAAACTGTGCACCTCCAGCTCCCAGGATGTTCCCTCCTGATTGGGAAACACCAACCTTGGTGTTTTGGAGTCAGCCGCCATGGTATGTCCTGGGCACTGCCATCTTGGAAGTCCACCTTGTAAATTCAAGAAATAAATCTTATACATTCTTAACCAGGTATGCTACTCCAGCTCTCTGGATATAGAAAGAGGAGGACAATATTTCAGAATTATCCCTGGCTACATTGGGAGTTGAGGCCAGCATGGGTTACTTAACACTCTGTCTCAAAAACATAAATAAGTAGATAAATAAAATGAAACAATTCAATCCAAGTAATAGCTTTACTTTAACTTCTTCCTTCCTTCTTTTCCTACAGTATTCTTTTTTTTCTTTCCTTCCATCTTTATTTTCATTCTTTCTGTCTGTTATAACACGAATCATTACTTGTGATTAGCTCATCATCTATCCTGTCTGGTAGATTTCTGTAAAAAGAAAATAAATCAATTGATCATTTCATTTTATAAAAGTTCCTAAGGAATTAAGATATTCTTGGGGACTGACTGATGAAGCCAGCAGGACTATTGAACAGTTCCTATCAAACATTAATATTCCTAAGGGGTTATACTATACAGCTAAGTTTAAGAGAGATGTTCACATTTGGGGATATTTTTTAGTTTGGTGTTAGCAAAGAAAACTGCACCCATATTAATTTTCCATGATTCACAGATGATCCAAAGGTTTGTTCTTTCTTTCTATGCATAATGGAGGGCAGAATGTCCAAGGAAAGTCTCTAATTATTCAGGGTTAGCTGGTGACTCAAAGTCCACCACCAGCGCTAGAAGTGAAGTGGTTAGACTTTTTAAGGTCTCTTACTCCTGCAGGGCAGATGTCAGCACTGTTCCTCATCACCTTCTAATTAGTAACTTATGAAGCAAGTGTAATTTAAGATGACTTTCAGTGAAGACAAGATGATTGGAGAAAAGAATAGAAATTATTTATAGAATTTAGAATAATTATAAGAATTTCTTAACTATTGGCAAGGATAATATGATAATATTAAAATAAAATGAGAAAAAAAAACCTCTGCTGATTTCAACATTGCTCATGAATTTTCAAATCTTGCTGGCCATGATAATTTAAATTTGCAGGAGTAGTGTTTACTTGCAATGGGGGTTTTACTATTGCTTTGACTGTACTCACCTTCTTTCTGAGGTAAATACTGTGTATTTTAATTAATAATGAGATTATTGAGGCTTAAGTGGGTTAAGGCGAAATTGTTCAAATGTCTTTGAGAACTTTCAGAATGTTATACTTCAGTATAGGTGTTGAATATATAACCATGAACCAAGCATGCAGTGTGATTTTGAGGGGGTTTCTGTGCCTGGAATAAGACCACACAATACACAAGTGCCATGGACCATCTCAGTTGGGTATAGGTCTTTGTGAACGGGGTTCTTGAAGGGTTGTTGGGCAAAGATAGGCAAGTGATAAACAGAGACAAACCCAGAGGTACTGTTTGAATCTGAGTGTTTTTTGCAGACAAGCAAGCTAGGTTTTTATACCCATTTTTGAAATGGGGGTGTTTTTTGTGGTTACATTTTTTCACACAATTCAAAATACAGGATGTGGAGTAATAATGTTGTTATCAATTCTGTATCACTACTCTTAAGCTTGGTATCAGTATATATGTGCCCTCTTTATCAAAGGTCAATGTTCTCTCATTATGCCAAACATCTATTAGTCAAGACAGTTTTTTCTTAGTGCTTCTGTCACTATCTGTAGCTTTCTTAAACACTTTATTTGTAAGTCATAATATAAACTATGATTAATCCTTAGCTATGTTTTTATTAATAAGTGGAGTGGAACTTGGTGGTAAAACTCTGAATGACTCTTGGCCGCAGTCCCAAGTTAGGGGTCTCTTAGCAACACAATTACATTTGAAAAGTTCTGATGAGGAAGCAGGTCAGAAAGAGAAAACAGTCAGAATGTTCCAAAACAAGAAAGCTGTAATCATTTCCTCCTGGCAGAAACATCAGACCCACTCCAGGAGGCTCTCCCTTGAGTAGGGATCATCACCTTGAGTTGTGTAGCATCATTTGTCACACAGACTCCACTGGAGGGGTCGTGACACACAAGGAAAATGTATTGTACAAATACATGCGCAGTGACACTAGAAAGGAAATCACCATCTTAGTGTCTTAGGCATACCCAATGATGACAAAAAATGTCAAAGTCATTAAATGGAGTAAGTAATGAACAGGAAGCATTGAAAATGGTGTTCAAATGACAGTGAGCTGAGTAAAACAGAGTAAGTTTCTAGGGAAATTGTTTCAGATGCAAAAATGTAGTAATGCATGGTTAAAGTAGATTCTGATGTAAAGTTCAAAGTATTGAATTGATGACTATTGCTTTAAAACTTGCAACAACATGATCACTTGCCTTAGCTGTTAGAGACTTCAGTTATTCAGGCCAGTGTTATACCTTTATTCCTAGAGCCAAGTGCAAAGCTGCAAATGCACTTTTCAGGCAGAATCAGATAAAGGGCAGGATGCAGAGTCAGGGGAACACTCTTGTTCACATTCACACTGGTCATAACAATATCATATGTCAAATCAGAAGATTTCACCTTTCAATCATCAACATAGAGATCCCACAGAACAACTAACATTGTTAGGGGGATAATCATTTTTTAATTCAAGTACAGGCCAGAGGACCTGGAGAAGTGTAAGTCAGAGGATCTGATGGGATTTAGTATCTGAAAGGCATTTTCATGATAGAAGAGACTATATATTTTGTGACAAAATAATATGGTACTAGCCAAGGACAATACAGGGGGTAAAATTTAAACCCCTACCCAGATCTAGCCCATGGACAAGACAGTCTCCACACTTGAGTGGAGAGAGGGATATGACTTTCTCATGTACTCTGGTGCCTCACATTTGACTATGTCCCCTGGAGGGGGAGACCTAGTGGCACTCAGAGGAAGGACAGCAGGTCACTGAGAAGAGACTTGATACCCTATGAGCATATACAGGGGGAGGTAATCCCTCTCAGGAACAGTCATAGGGGAGGGGAATAAGGGGAGAATGGGAGGGAGGGAAGAGTGGGAGGATACAAGGGATGGGATAACCATTGAGCTGTAACAAGAATAAATTAATAAAAAAATATGGTCTAATTGGAGAATGTCAAGGACACAAGTTTTTTCTTTATTATGAGGAAAATGTTCACAGCCACAAGAGTTACAACGCATTCTGTTTATCCAGGAACTGAGAGAGCTGAAGTACTGAATAAGATGCTGTCCAACAGAGCTCCTCAACCTGTGGGGAGAACACGGTGGACCAGTTGTGAGTATTAGACAGACTCCTGGAAAATACACAAGGTAATAAATGGTTTGACTACTCTAACTAGCTCCTCATGTCTGTGCCTCTGGTACATTTCTCACATTTGGCACAGCAAACTTACATCCAAATTAGATGAATTTCTGTCATTGTTGTTGGCTAGAAAAGGTGCTGTCAATATTCTTTCTGACTTGCCATGATCAGTCACTTCTGGGCAACATTTCATTCAGGGGCTGTATGGGAGAGATTGCCTCCTTCACAGACCTGCCAAGGAAAGCAAACTGCTTCATCTAAAGAGGAGGAAATCTCCATCTTGGTCTGTGGCAACACACAGCCTACTAATTTCTACCTCCTATGTTGTTTTATGACAGGAAAATATAAACCTTTCCTTCAATGTAGAAGTTACTTCATTGTACACTCCCCCTGCCCCCAACCTGGCCTCTTTAATGGTGTTGGACAAAAAACAGCTTACTTTGATGTTTGTGTTATAGACTGAACGAACTGCCCTATGGAGTTTAGAGATTTCACTGGACAGCTGGAATATTCAATTTTAACTCTCCAGTGTTTTACATGATTTCTTTGGATTGATTGTCCGGCTATAACAAAGACTAATTAAAACTCTACACACTTATCTGTGGAGAGGAGCTGAGTTTTGCAAATATCCTGAGAAAGATTGCCTGAGAAACATTTTCTTTTAAACCTTGAAGACTTTGGATGTTAATTAGTTTTGTGATCATTAAATTTTGTGGTTCACAGAAGAAAGTGAAGCTCAGTCTTTCTCTGCATGATTGATTTTTAGTTCCTTATTTTACTTTATAAAGGATCCTCAGTAAGTAAAAGTAAACAACTTAAAGTTTTTTTTTAATTCTCACACAGAAGGGAAAAAATAATGAATGACTCTTTTTTTTAATGTATTACAAGACTTCAAGTAATAAGAAAGGAAAGGCTCTTCCTAGAACACAGATCTAACTCTTCATGCTGGTATCTAAGAATTCTAGTAGGTTCAAGGAAAAGTTGATATGATTTTTTTCTAGAAAGCTAAAAGATGTAAAAGCTGTTATAAGAAAGATTTTAAATTGTAGAGAAGTCTCTAACAGGCCTAATAGTTAATAAGAGAAACAGATAAAAATGGCCTTAATTGGCTTTCTTTTGATTACATGTAAATTATATTGAAACAAAGAGCTAAGCTTCAGACTTGATGCTCTGAGTAATAGATATTGTATTCTTGCTTTTGTTTTTTGTTTGTTTGCTTGTTTGTTTGTTTTTTTGAGACAAGGTCTCTCTGTGTTAGCCTTGGCTGGCTTTGTAGACCACGCTGACCTCGAACTCACAGCGATCTGCCTGCCTCTGCCTCCCAAGTGCTGGGATTAAAGGCATGATTCTTGCTTCTGAGGAAGAGATACTTGAGTTGGATGATGTAAGCAGCATATGTGACTCACCTTGGTGGAGAAAATTAAACTCGGTTTCTTCTGGCTTCAGATGTTAACCAATGAAAGCCAAACAACCTTAAGTACATAACATTGTGTTGGCTCATCTACACTTCTTCTTCAGGATACAATCACGGAACCATTGTAGACGTCACCTGAAGATCAGTGAAGATCAGGCCTTGAGTCAGAAGTGGGTGATGACACCAAAACCAGAATGTGAATTAGAAGGGACTCACACCATCTCAAAAATAAGTGCAGAAAGCACAAGACTGCTGTAACATACATATATGTGAAGATGGGAAAACTGAGAGGAAAGCTGTGTATCACATAGACCAAAGGATACAGCATGATACAACAACACAATGGTGGAACTTGTCTTCTTGGCTTATGTCTGTATACACTGTGATGTCTGTGCATTAGTATAATAATCTAGAGACTCAGGCCCCTGAGTTACCACTGTCTTTCAGCTAACTATTGCTGCATGTACAAATGTATACTGTATACGTCCATATGCAACACAGCTATATTTGCATACAAATGGGAACACAGAAACATATGCTAACATGAGGTACATACATCTAGATAAAGTACTATATATATGTAAAATTATTTTAATTTGATGTTTTTGTTAAAAAGCTGAAAAGGAGGATTATGGACATTGGTTCAATATTGGTGCCAAATACCACTGGAATTGATCATAATATCAGAGTCTGTTTGTTATCTACGTCTCATGCTGTTTGGGTTAGAACCAAATGCAATAATAAACACATCTTTCATTTAAAACACACTCCCTTTTGGTGACAGTAACTTGTGATTAATTCATTTTATTTGAGTTGGCAGCCACACAGAATAGACCTAAGCTTTACTTCTTTGCTTAAAACCAACTATATGAGGAAAACTATTATTACAGGAATGTCCCAGGGGCAGAATAGATTACTTGGATTCAACCCCTCTGCTCAATGTAGGCAGTAATGCCTCCTCTGAACTCACCCTGGCAAGATGTTGTCTGTTAGAGCACCACCCCAGTGCAAGTTGAAGATCTCTGTAGAAGTGCCACAGAGACATAAGGATTTAAAAGTTTTCATTGGATACAATATCAGGTGATACTGATTTCATGAGATGATTTTCAGCCAGTTGTTTGTTTTTTCTCTTAAAAAGCACAAGGGTGACCTCCTGCTCCCAGTTTCACATGTAAGTGCCTTACCTTGCCACTCTATCCTGTAACAAGTAAAAAGCTGCACAAAATGAAAAATCAATATACCTTGTTATGTCTGCAAGAGAAGCAGAGAGAGAGGAGAAGCTGTAGACCCCAGTGGTAGAGATTCTGGCGGGTGGCTACAGAGAATCACCCAACAGAAGAGCTATAGTCAAGACACCAGTGTCAGGAAAGCCTTGCCTGTGGCTCGCCCTTGCTGAGAGAGTAGGTAACAAACAGTAAGTTAAAAAATCACAGCTGCCTCTCTCTTCCTTCCAGAAACTTAATGTGGTTCTCGCAGTAAATATTGGAGAAAAACCACTTTCTGCTTCTAGTGTGGACAGGGGAGAGGAGCTGTTGGAAGCACATGGGAGTACTCTACTCAGCCTAAGAAAGACTTCTCTCACTAAATACCAAAACCAATCCTAGGGCACTTTTGCCAGGGCCTCATAGATACCTTCAAGAAAGGAAACAATGCCACCCAATTAGGATAATTATGTATCACAAAGGCCAAATTAAAAACAAAACAAAACAAAACAAAACAAAACAAAACAAAACAAAAAAAACAGAGCAAATCGCCACTACCACCACACCACCACCACCAAAATCCACTTGTGACTGCAGGATTCACAGTTCAGAGCCATCCACTACCTGAAAGATTGGGCCCTTATCTCAGGGCTTTGGAGCCCTTCTCCTCCCTCTACATCCTATGACTGGATTTCCAGAAGCCTCTCTACTTCAAATCCTTTTGGCCAGGATGTGTGGTCTAGTTATCATGGAGAAGAACAAAACGAAACAAGTCTCATGTCCTCTTATATTCAAAGTATGCAATGAGAAGGAACAGAGTAAGTGCCAGGGATGCCAGAGCTATTAGATTATCCAACAAACTTTAAAAGAGGGACAATTATTATGCTACTGGGTGTAAATATATTTAAACTGATACAGAAAGGTCACCATACAGTGCCTGTATCTATAAACATCTCCCAGGAAATTTGTTTTCGGTTCACTTTTTTCATTCTCAGAACAGATTGACTTCCTTTGGTCTTCTGGCCTATAGTGATGGTCAGGATGTCCCATAGTTGAAATGGCATATTCTTACCTGGGTCTCAATTCTGAACATCTAAATTATAAAGGACAGAGACCCACCCTTATGTACATGTGAAACTTGGTCCAATCAGCTAAGATGCTGATAGAAGTTACAAGGTAAAAATAGGTTTATTGGAAATGGTTACTAGGAATCAAAAGTTTATAAAATATTTTCAGACATATGGAAAATTATGGATTATAAAGTACAGTTGTGGTATCATGTATTTTTTTCATTTTAATCTGTTCTGTTTATTTATTTATTACTAAGGATTAAGATAAAAAGATTGCTTTTTTTAAATAATAAAAAATATTTTATTAAAAAAACCACACTAAAAAGAATGAGAATCAGTAACAGTGCACAGTGCCATCTTCCTAGCTGGATCATGAGGCAGAATTTTCCCAATTTCTTTTTTTTTTTTTTTGCTTTTTTTAAATTATTAATTTATTCATATTACATCTCAGTTGTTAGCCCATCCCTTGTATCCTCCCATTCCTCCCTCCCCCCCACTTCCCCCCTACTCCCCTTCCCTATGTCTGTGACTGAGGGGGACCTCCTCCCCCTGTATATGCTTATAGGGTATCAAGTCTCTTCTTGGTGACCTATTATCCTTCCTCTGAGTGCCACCAGGCCTCCCCATCCAAGGGACATACTCCAATATGGGGCACCAGAGTTTGTGTGAAAGTCAGATCTCCTTCTCCACTTAACGGTGGAGAATGTCCTGTCCATCGACTAGACTGGGTAGGGGTTCGAAGTTTACTGCCTATATTTTCCTTGGCTGGTGCCATAGTTTGAGGAGGACCCCAGGGCCCATATCTGCCTGTAGTTTTCCAGGACCCTCTGGATCCTTCTATTTCCTCATTTTCCCAGGCTTCTCACACCTAAAGTCTCAATATGATGACCTCTCCTCTGACCCACTTTCCTGGTAGGTACAGTTTTTCATGGGGATGTACCCCTTGGACTAGTGTCTCGATACAACTGAATATATACAATTTAACTCTTTTTGCTTCTGGGTGAACTCACTCATTATGATAATTTCTAGATCAATCCATTTGTCCACAAATTTTGGAAATTCCTTGTTTTTAATAGCTGAGTAGTATTCTATAATGTAAATGTACCACAGTTTCTTTATCCATTCTTCTACTGAGGGACACATAGGCTGTTTCCATGTTCTGGCTATTATGAATAAGGCAGCTATGAACATGGTTGAGCATATGTTGTGTGGTAGAGCATCTTCTGGGTATATTCTAAGGAGTGGAATAGCTGGGTCTTGAGGAAGCCCTATTTCCATTTTTCTAAGAAAGCGCCAGATAGATTTCCAAAGTGGCTGTACTAGTTTGCATTCCCACCAGCAATGAAGGAGTGTTCCTCTCTCTCCACATCCTCGCCAGCATGTGGTGTCAGTTGAGTTATTGATCTTAGCCATTCTGATGGGTGTAAGATGGAATCTCAGAGTTGTTTTGATTTGCATTTCCCTGATGACTAAGTAGGTTGAGCATGTCTTTAAGTGTTTCTCCTCCATTTGATATTCCTCTGTTGAGAATTCTCTGTTTAGTTCTGAGTCCCATTTCTCTATTGGGTTATTTGGTTTGGTGGTGTTTAATTTCTTGAGTTCTTTATATATTTTGGATATTAGACCTTTGTCAGATGAAGGGTTGGTGAAGATCTTTTCCCAGTCTGTAGGCTGTCACTTTGTTCTCTTGACAGTGTCACCTGCCTTACAGAAGTTTCTCAGCCTCATGAGGTCCCATTTATTAATTGTCACTAAGGCCTGGGCTGTTGGTGTTCTGTTCAGGAAGTTGTCTCCTGTGCCTTTGTGTTCCAGACACTTCCCCACTTTTTCCTCTAAGTGAATTAATGTCTCTGGTTTTAGGTTGAAATCCACTTGATCTTGAGTTTTGTACATAGCGACAAATGGGGGTCTAATTGCATTTTTCTACATGTAGACATCCAGTTAGACCAGCACCATTTGTTGAAGATGCTGTCGTTTTTCCATAGAATGGATTTGGTTTCTTTGTCAAAAATCAAGTGAGCAAATGTGTGGAGATTCATCCCTGCGTCTTCAATTCAATTCCATTGATCCACCAGCCTATTGCTTTGCCAGTACCATGCTGTTTTAATTACTGTTGCTCTATAGTACAGCTTGAGATCAGGTATGGAGATTCCTCCAGAGGATCTTTTATTGTATAGGATTGTTTTTGTTATTCTGGGCTTTTTGTTTCTCCATATGAAGTTGATAATTGTTCTTTCAATATTTTCAAAATATTTTGTAGGTATTCTGATAGGGATTGCATTGAATCTGTAAATTGCTTTTGGTAAGATAGCCATTTTTACTATGTTAATTCTCCCGATCCACGAACAAGGTAGATCCGACCATCTTTTGATGTCATTTTCAATCTCTTTCTTCAGAGATTTAAAAATTTTTTCAAATAAGTCCTTCACTGGCTTGGTTAGGGTTATTCGTAGATATTTTATGTTGCTTGTGGCTATTGTGAAGGGAGTAATTTTCCTAATTTCTTCTTCTGCCTGTTTGTCATTAGTATATAGGAAAGCTATTGACTTTTTTGAGTTTATTTTGTATCCTGCCAATTTGCTGAAGGTGTTTATCAGCTGTAGGAGTTCTCTGGTGGAATTTTGGGGTCACTTATATACACTATCATATCATCTGCAAATAGGGATAATTTGACTTCTTCCTTTCCCATTTTGATCCCATTGATCTCCTTTTGATGACTTATTGCTCTGGCTAGAACTTCAAGAACTATATTGAAGAGATATGGGGAAAGTGGGCAACCTTGTCTGGTCCCCGATTTTAGAGGGATTTCCTTGAGTATCTCTCCATTTAATTTAATGTTGGCTATTGGTTTGCTGTATATAGCCTTTATTATGTTTAGATAAGTGCCTTTATTCCCGACCTCTCCAGAACTTCGAACATAAATGGGTATTGGATTTTGTCAAATGCTTTCTCTGCATCTAAAGAGATGATCATGTGGTTTTTCTCTTTCAGTTTGTTTATATGATAGATTACATTGATGGATTTCAGTATGTTAAACCATCCTTGCATGCCTGGAATGAAGCCTACCTGGTCATGGCGAATGATATCTTTGATATGCTGTTGTATTCGCTTTGCAAGTATTTTGCTGAGTATTTTTGCATCAATGTTCATAAGAGAAATCGGTCTGAAATCCTCTTTTTTTGTTGTGTCTTTGTGGGGTTTAGGTATCAATGTGACTGTGGCTTCATAGAATGAATTTGGTAATATTCCATCCATTTCTATCTTTCAGAATAGCTTGAATAGTATCGGTATTAGCTCCTCTTTGAAGGGCTGGTAGAATTCTGCACTGAAACCATCTGGCCCTGGGCTTTTTTTTTTTTTTTTTTTGGTTGGGAGACTATCAATGGTTGCTTCTATTTCTATAGGTGAAATAGGGCTATTTAATTTGGTTATCTGGTCTTGATTCAATTTTGACAAATGGAATCGTTCGAGAAAATTGTCCATTTCCCTTAGATTTTCAAATTTTGTTGCATAAATGCCTTTAAGGTAGGTTCTTATGATTCTTTGTATTTCTTCAGAGTCTGTTGTTATGTATCCCTTTTCATTTCTGATTTTGTTTATTTGAATAGTGTTTCTCTGTCTTTTAGTTAGATTGGATAATGGTTTGTCTATCTTGTTAATTTTCTCAAAGAACCAGCTCTTGGTTTTGTTGATTCTTTGGGTTGTTCTCTTTGTTTCTAATTTATTGATTTCAGCCCTGAGTTTGATTATTTCTAGGCGTCTACTCCTCTTGGGTGTTTCTGCTTCTTTTTTTTCTAGAGCTTCCAGATGTGTTGTTAAGTTGTTTATGTAGGGTGTTTCCATTTTCTTTTTAAAGGCACTTAGTGCTATGAATTTTCCTCTTAGCACTGCTTTCAATGTGTCCCACAAATTTGGGTATGTTGTTCCATCATTTTCCTTGAATTTCACGTAGTCTTTTATTTCTTCCCTTATTTCTTCCATGACTCATGTGTCATTAAGTAGAAAGTTGTTTAGTTTCCATGTGTTAATACGCTTTTTGTTATTTCTGTTGTTGAAGTCTAGCCTTAGACCATGGTGATCTGATAAGATACAAGGTCTTATTTCAATCTTCTTGTATTTGTTGAGGTTTGCTTCATGACCAACTATGTGATCAATTTTAGAGAACGTTCCATGGGGTGCTGAGAAAAAGGTATAATCCTTTGTGTTTGGGTGGAAAGTTCTGTAGATATCTGTTAGATCCATCTGATTCATGACCTTGGTTAATGAAGTTATTTCCTGGCTTAGTTTTTGATTCAAGGACCTATCCTTGAGTGAAAGTGGGGTCTTGAAGTCTCCCACTATAATGTGTGGGTATCGATGAGTGGTTCAAGCTTTGTTAAAACTCTTTTTACAAATGTGGGAGCCCTTGTATTAGGAGCATAGATGTTCAAAATCATGATGTTTTCTTGATTGACTTTACCTTTGATGAGTACGAAGTGTCCATCCTCATCTCTTTTGATTAATTTTGGTTGAAATTCTATTTTATTAGATATTAGAATGGCTACCCCAGCTTGTTTCTTGTGACCATTTGCTTGGAATATTTTTCCCCAACCTTTTACTCTGAGGCAATGTCTGTCCTTGTGGTTGCGATGTGTTTCTTGAATGCAGAAGAATGTTGGGCCATGTTTATGCATCCACTCAGTTTGTGTCTTTTTATTGGAGAATTGAGACCATTGATGTTGAGAGATATTAATGACCAGTGATTTCTCAGTCCCTTCATTTTTGGTATTTGTAACAGTTGAGATTTTGTGAGATTGTGATTTTGTGATAGTATAGTTACCTATTTCCTATGTAGTTTTGGTTGTAGTTTGACCCTTTAGGGTGGAGTTTCCCTTGTAGTAACTTCTGTAAAGCCGGATTTGTGGCTAGGTACTGTTTGAATTTGTTTTTGTCATGGAATATCTTGTTTTCTCCATCAATGGTTATTGATAATTTCGCTGGGTATAGTAATCTTGCCTGGTATCTGTGTTCTCTCAGGGTTTGCAGAACCTCTGTCCAGGCCCTTCTGGCTTTCATGGTCTCTGCTGAGAAGTCAGGAGTAATTCTGATAGGTTTGCCTCCATATGTTACTCGGCCTTTTTCTCTTGCCTCTTTTAATATTTTTCTATGTTCTGTATATTTTGTGTTGTTATTATTACGTGGCGGGAAGGTTTTCTTTTCAGGTCTATTCTATTAGGTGTTCTATATGCCTCTTGTATGCTCATATGCATCTCCTTCTTCAAATTGGGGAAATTTTCTTCATTAAACATGGAGAAGTTGAGCTGCTGCCTACCTGGAGCTTTTGCCAGTAGGGACTGATGCTACTTGATAGCACTCTGCGTGCTACTAACAGAGAAAAGTAAATGCTAACTACTTACAAGTGCTTAGATCTAAAATGGTGACCTACTTGCAAGATACACTGGTGCAATAATGACATAACATTTGTGGGACTAACCAACCAATATCTAATTGGATTTGAGGTCTACACTAGGAGATGGAACCCATCCTTAACAGTGTTTGGGTGGCCAATACTGGATAGCTCAGAGACATATGGTAAAACCAAATACTACTATTCTGATAAAGGGATGTAGCACTAAAATGACTCCTAATGACATTCTGCTATATTCATAGATCTGCACCTTAGCCATCATCAAAGAAATTTTCTCTTGCAGTAGAAGGGAACAAATATAGAAACACAGATCCAGAAAATGTGCAGAGAGTAAGAGACCTTGCAATATCCAGTTCTACATGAGAGATCTCCATTAAATCTTTCCCATCAGGGATCTGGAGGAGGTGGAAAGAGCCAGAGGATATGAAAGACACCAAGGTATCAGGGCCTTCTAAGCATAGCCGGACTGATGCACCAATAAATTCACAGAGACTGTGGCAGCACACACAAGGCCTGGGTCTGCACCAGATGGAGTCCCAACACTGAGAGGATAAGTGGACACAAACCCCCATCCCTAACTCAAAGCTACCTTCAATGGATAACCACTTGCAAATGTAAAATTAGTTTTCTCCAACACAGTCTCACTGGGGACACAAGCAACTCTTAAGTGCAGGCAAGATGCCCAGCAATAGATGTCCAATACGATATAAACTCAGTGCATCTTTGAAAGTTCTTTGACTCATGTTTTGTAAGGGTATTTTTTAACCTTACAATATATACAAGTGTATACATTATAGCTTCTGGGTTTGTGTTTTTATGGAATTTATGTGTGTGAATATTTTTGAGTCTGTGTGCATTTATTGTGCTTTTTCTTTGGCTCCCTTTCTCTGTTTTCTCTTCCTGTTTATTTATTTTCTTATTATTCTGCACATGCCTTTTTGTTTCCTAAGGAGAGACAGAAAGGTTATGGATATGGATGGGAGAAAAGATGGGAGGGTAAACCATAATCAGAATATATTTTATGAATAAGGTCTATTTTCAAAAAGAAAAACTCTGTGCTATTCTTCTCTGTATTTTCTATCAGCTTATTGATATTATTTTGTTCACACAGTGTTTTGTTATAATATCATATGGTAATTAAAATTCTTTGTTAGGAATTCATTTTATTGTGGTTCAATTTGAAGATATTTTCTCACTTTCTTGAGACATGTTTCCCCAATTCTTGTATTCCTTACCATTACACTTCAATCTATGCATTAAAATAAAACCCAGAGCAAAGCAAAACAAAAGAATATAAAGAAACAAACAAGTAAACAACTGCTATATCTTGTCTCTATGGGCTGGCAGTAACAATGTGCACTGGTGTGGTGAAGTAAGTTTTACATTCCATGGGAAAGATGCATACTGGAGATATCAGGCAATGTAGTCAGCATTTAAGTACCATAGGTGAGCTTTGTTATGGTTATCATTAAAGGAATCAGGGATCTACAGAGATTTTAACTTAAAAAAATGTATCAAAATATCCATAAAGCCATGAATAGTGCAAACTCTGAGTAGGCTTCAGGCTCAATGAGTAGAGGAGAGACTTTTGATATTTTTATCACTGTCCAGGCTCACAGTACTTACCTATCCTGAACCCTTGGAAAGAAAGAGAGGATGAGCCTCAGTGGAAGGAATGCAGCCCTTTGAGAAATGTTTGCTGTGAGTTTGTCTTCTAGTACTTCCCAACTGAACATTCAATGTATATCCTAGGGTGCTTTACACTTAGAAAGAAAAAGTATTCTTAGTGTTACTGGGCATTGATTTCGAACTAAAGCCAATTATGGGAAGGAAAGATGATTCTGTATCCATTGCAGAATGATGCAGGAGTCACATGAATGACTGGCCGTTTCAGGCCAGACTCACAATGAGCCCAGTGGACCCACATGCACATACAAGAGTCATCTTAATTATTATCTCATGTATAAATAGAATGGGAATTGGCATACATGTCACACATGTAACCTATATTAAAAAATAAGGAGTTGGAAAAGCATACATGGATCGTCCCTAGTGTTCCCCAGCTATCAACGAGTAAACTGAAAGCAATCTTACCTTCCTAGAAAGTTGATGAGGTGGGTCCATCTCACATACTCAAATTAGTCAGAGTTGTGGCTCCAGTCATGTTCCAGTTCCACTTGCTTGTCTTCTTGGCCCAAAGGAAGATGGGCTCAGAGGAGTGAATTGGTTACTTCACACTTGGCCAAGTAGCAACGTTAATCTCAGCTTCTGTCTCACTTCCTCAATTACAGGGTGCCAGATGCTCAGGGTCTGAGCTGCCACGTGCCATTTAGTCCTTGACTATTATAATAGGCACTAGGAAATAGTTTGAACCACAGCTATGTTGAGTAATAAGGTATCGACCTCTTTTTTTTTCTCCTTACGTCGTAGCAATTATATCACAATATGATTTTATTAGGTTATGTCACTGGGGAAATTGATGATTCTAAAAAACTTAGAGGTGATGAGGCAAAAGAATTAATACCTTATAAATGTTTTGGTGTATTGAAGGAGGGAAGCTTAAATACAGAGGAAAAATCAAAGGCGTTCAACACTGAAAACATTTGTGAGGTATAAAAATTAAAGATATTTGTTGTGGTGTGTGTGTGTGTGTGTGTGTGTGTGTGTGTGTGTTTGTATACCTGTACGTGTTGTGGTGATTTTACTGAGAATACCCCTCATTGACTCACATGTTTAAAGGCTTGGCCGCCATTTGGTGGAAGTGTTTGGGATGGATTAGGAGGTGTGGCCGTGTCACTGGGGGTAGGCATTGAGGTTTCCAGAGTCCATGCTTTTCCACTTGCTCTGTCTTGGGCCTGCTAATCAGATGTATGCTATCAGCTACTGCGTTAGCATCTGGATTGCCTGCCTGTCTGCTGCCATGCTTCCTGTCACGATGGTCATGAACTATGCTGCTGTGGAACCATAATCCCCCATATTATTCACTTTATTAGTTGCCTTGTTCATGGTGTTGTATCACAACAATACAGACGTAACTAAGATACCTGTATGCGGGTATATGCCACGTGTATGCGAAGCCCAGGGGTTGGTATCAGGCCATGTTCTGGATTTTTGGCCTGTTTTGTTTTGCTTTGTTTTGTTTTTGAGACAGAACCACTCAAAGAATCTGAACATTATCAATAGTTAGGATGGCTGGCCACTAATGAATTCTAGGAATACCCCAATGTGCACTGCCTTGTCCCCCAGTGCCAAAGGTTACAGACATTTGCTGCCATGTTTGCTTTTATGTGGGTCAGAGTTCAGCTCCACATGTTTGTGCATTAAGAACTTTACTGACAAAAGCCATGCATTTAGACAAAAATGTATATTTAGGTGGTTATTTTGATTTTAATGATAGCCTGTTTAGTAATTATGTATTGGCTATGTAATTTTTTTTGGATGGTAACACACTTTTATCTACCTAGGAGGATGGGATAGGTGAATTATTTGAATCCAGGAGATTGAGGTCAATTCAAACTCACCACTTTAATGAATGCACTTGTTATTTGAGATTCCATTCAAGAAAAACTTCTGAAAAATTAGATTCACAGAATTTCTATCTAAATGTACACATACATAGATGAGAATATATATGTGTTTATATATAAATATGCTTATAACTAAAGGGAGCAAATGTATCTAAGAAAGTATATATATTTTCATTATGCAATGTATCTGAGAAAGCATGTATGTTTTCTATGCAATGTTTCTTTTTATAGTAAATACATAAACCATAAAAGCTATCTGAAAGAGAAATCAGGTTCCATGTGTTTGTGTTACAAAGAGTTAACAGTGACATAAAGAAGGCTGTATACTGAAATTCATGTGTTTTCTTTATATGATAATTCATTAAAATGTTTATGCAAAATCTATGTAGCTCAATTTTGGAAACAATTACAATGCATATAAGCCATATGGACACACATTTGCTCTGCCTGTGAAAGTGCAGAGTAGAAGCAATGGGATCATTAATGGCAGGAAATAAAAACTGTGGCACATAAAGCAGAATATTAATGAGCAGAGCAGAGAAAGGCATACACAGAGAGGGGGTGGATAGAAAATGAAAGAAGTGAAAGGGAAAATACAGGGAAAGAGTCTTAAATGGAAAAGCAGTGAGGACATTTTGATTAAGGGGAGAATTACTATCATTGCTGGGCAGGTGAGTGGTCACGATGAACATCATTGGGCATTATAGAATAATATTAGTTTATAATGAGAACATATTGAAAGATCTGGAAAATTTTTATCACTGTATACTATACTTGGGGAAATTAGGTTATAACTGTAAAGTTCAAAACAAATCAAGATAAAATAAATTAATGATTACAGCATATGTGGCAACTTCTTGTTTAATGTCTAGAAGGTACTTATATTTTCATACCTACAGAGACGAGAAGAAGCACGAACAGACATGTGTTCAGTGTCTCTGTGTGGCGAGTGACTTGTGACTGAAGGGATTTGATTTAGTTACCAACTTATTTTACTACATTTTCTTTAACATTTGAGGTCTCTCAGAACAATGCGTATTTACCACCATAGTGGCCCACAATAGAGGAAAAGAACATATGTGTATTTAATGAGAATCTCAGCCCTAGCACCAAAACTTGCATGGAAGTCCTAATGAATCAATTTAGGTGTGGGTATTAATCTATGGCGACACTTCTGCAAATGTCAAGCCACACTCACTATGCATTTGTCATCCTTGGCAGTGGATGGGAGGAAAAGCCAGATGAAATTGCCTTCCTCACTTGCAGCTGCTCAGGCCATGCTTTGATGCTGTTAACAGCCAGAAGCATCTTTGGGAACGGGCAGGTGTCCAGTTCCACAGGATATGTATGGCATATTGTGACACTTTCCTCAGCTTTCCATGTATCATTTGTAGATAAATCGTGGCACGAAATTGGTGCAAATTCTGAGATTTTAAACACTGCATCAGTATAGATCAGAATTCTGACATGACACTTCAGAATGAAGTTGTTAAGACTCTAACAGGGGTATCTTTTGGGACCTATTTGCCTTACATTGTATGTTTTTCTGCCTGACCACTCTACATGCTGTGCTTACATTTGTCATGTAAGACACACATTGTCTTATTGTTCTGTTACAGAATCCTCGGGTTTCTTTCTCTTGGAGATAATCCACAATATCCAGTCTCAACCAACAATAGATTTAACTCTCTTTAAACCTAGCAATGCACTTTGAAAAGAAGAAGAATCACCACAGTCACTCCTTGGCTGGGAAGGCAGGATGCTGCTGCAGTAAGCTTATCCTAGCCAAGATCAGCATGGAAAAAAGAAGGTAGTTGCATCTTCGTCTTGTAGGAGCACAGGAGACCGTTGAGTGTTCTCTCTACCCGGAGTGCAGAGCTTGCGTGAATTTGGTATGGCAAGTCTATAACCTTGTGTTGCATAATTTCAAAGTACTTAAAAATATTACTGCTTTAGGTAAGTTATCTAAAGGTCCAACTAATATATTTCTTTAGGAATCAGAAATAAAAAATATGTAGAATGTCAGTCCTAAACTGTTATTTCCCCTAAGACAGAGATCAGTACAGTCCTTGGCAGTTGCACAGGACAAAGGGCAAAAGCTGACTACATGAAGAGGTCCAATGCTATTTGGATTTGTAACAAGTGCCCTATGGTTCCAAACACTGTTTTATCCAGCTGTTCGGGAGCCTCCTCCACAAACAAATTTCAAACTTCACTTAGATCCTTCTTTCAGAGTTAAAGCAGCCTCCATTGGTCATCTTTCTGTCTCTAAAACTCAAATATTCATTTTTCTTAGACTTTTTTCCATGTCTGAAATGCAGCCCTTTTTCTCTTTGCTCTACTGCCTGCTCCTGCTGCACGCCACACCTGAGCTGTCGTCTGCAAGAAACTGCTTCCTCTAATGCAACGTGTTGCATGATGATGAGCTCAGCCTAAAGTATAGCTTAGGTGTATGTTAGGAAGAAATTCGTTCTATTAGGGTATTGATTTTTAGTTCTAAAACTAATGCACTCGTCATGGAGTTGAGAAAATTAAGAATATCCTAGATATGAAAGCCTTGTCTAAGTTTTGAAAAAAAGGAGCCATCAAAGAAAAAAGACCAAAAAAGTACCTATGGTTAAATCAGAACCATCTGTATTTTTGTGAAAGTTGCCTTTTTTTTTTCCTAACTGAATGTGGTCATTAAATATATAGACGTATGTAGGTGTTTGTTGAAGATAGATAGGTGATATATAAAATTTATAATCCTCTCTTCTGAGAGAAATAAGAAGTACAAATATACAGCTATAGTATCTGAATACTGTGTTTTCATAGTATATTTACCAATTAAAGGAAAGGATCTGTGTATGGCATATTGTGACACTTTCCTCAGCTTTCCATGTATCATTTGTAGATAAATCATGGCAAGGTGTGATCTGAAAATTTCTCCTGGGATAGGGCAAAAGATCTGTCTTTAAAATAGGCATGGACAAATCAAATAGCACACAGTTGGAAGAAATTTCAAGGTCATTCACAATTAAGGTAAGCAATAAAGTTAAAAATTAGATTATTGGATTGTAATATATTGAAAAACTGCCCAAAAATCTATACTTCTATATACTTCTATAAGTAGAAAACTATATAACAATAAGGTAGGGTGAAAGGATTTGTTAAAAAGTATTAATAAAGGTGAGAAAAGTAACAGTCATAGAAATTCTCTCTATCAAACATCACAGAAAGGTGCTAAAATTATAAATAGAAAATGATCATGTGTTCCTGAGTTGTTCTCAGACAAGATATTTAAGTAATAGGAAATTGTTAATTGTGCCATTCACAGTCCTGGAAGGCAACACCTCCCACTGCCTAAGTGTTGTTTTCAGATATGTAGCCTTCTTTTCTTCCTGTTCTGAGGCAGAAAAAAGGTACATGCTACATTATCTTCAGTGTTCTTAAAATATATATTTAAATGAGCTATCATTAGGTGCATTCAAAGCAATAATAGACCATCATTTGCCAAGCTCGTGGCAAAAATAGTGATGGGGAAGCTTTTGTTCTGGATGGAAGGCAAATAAACAGAAATTAAAAGTTGTACTCAGTAGTAGGTGGAGCTCAGATCTGAACTGTAACAACATAGTAGGTGAGATGACTTGTTTAATTGGACCAGGTGAGTTAACAGTATTATTCAATGCTAATTTCATCTTTGAATATTATTTTTATTTATTTTATTTATTTTGAATATTATTATTTAAAGTGCAGAACTTAGGAAGTTGAGTTAATGACATACATGGTCACGTAAAGTGTAGGAGTTAGGGAGTTGTGTGGATGGTATACAGATATGTTTGGCAATACTTTTGCAGAATTTTTGAAAGCTTCAGTTATTTAAAAGTTAAAAATATCATTTTTGAGGACTTTTCTAATTGTTTTGAAATCAAATTTACAATGAATACTACTAAATTAATTAGTACTTTAAAGTAAATCTGATAGATATGCAAGAGCACATGCCTTAACATGAAGCTGAAAAAAAATAAAAATAAAAGAAAATGAGAGATAAGAGTTTTTCACAAAATAAAAGAAACTGAGAAAGTACATAGATATCTTCTGAGAGTCTCCACTCAGTTGGGGATCAGGACAAATTCTGGAACTTGCTGCTGGACTTCAGGTGAGAGTGGTATGAGAGAACGAGGTGGGCATGGAAGGACCCAGCTCAGAAGCCTCACAAGGAGACCATCAAGGCTTGGAGATCTGTCCCCAGGGAGGCCTGCAGAAACTGTTGTACCAACCAAGGTCAATGAATGCATTTACCTTAGACTCCCTGTTCAGATGTAGCCAATGGACAGCTCATTCTCCGTGGTTGTGGTGAGAGCAGGGACTGCCTCTGACATGAACTCTGGTGCCCCGAATTGATGACTTCCCCTTGGTGGGGAGGCCTGGCAGGCACACAGAGGAAGAGGAAGCAGGCTGTCCAAATAGGATGTGGTCTATGGTGGTGAGGAGGTCCCCTTTTATCAGAGGTCTAGGGGAGGGGAATAGGGCGAAAGAGGGACTGAGGGTGGGAAGGGGGAGATACAAGTGAGGGGATTACAGTCAGGATGTAATCTGAGTAAATTATAATAAAAAAACCTACCAGAAAAGTAAGAAATGTTTATAATGTGTCACATTTGTATGCCTATTTAACTATTGTATTTTTCCATCTAAAAAAATATTGATACATATGTGATGACATGTAATCAGTGTGATCCTTTTGTCAAGGTTTTTTAAGTGCTTAAAAAGAAAGAAGAAGCTAATTTGCTCTTGGTGATCACATTCAGCTCACTCACTTCTATAAAATATAACTCCTTTCTGAGTGACATGCAATTATTGCCTGTGTGCAGATAACAATATTATTGCCCAGTAATTTTCCCCTAAGATTTTCAGTCTTCATTAATTAAAATTAATTAGTTTAACCTAGAGAGTGCTTATCAAGAAATATTTTTTAAAATATTAGTATAATTATTGAATCCTAAAATCATATTCTAAGCAAGAGCATGCATTAGTATAAGCATTGCATGTGCAAGGTTGTTGGTTCCATTCAACTCTGCAAACATATTTCAAAGAAAAGGCCTCACAATTGGCATGATGTGTATCTCTTGTTATAGTGACTAAGACGATTGAACACTATTTTTTTTTCTTAGCAGCTGACATAGCACCTTCTACTACTATGTCAACTACCCAGCAAGGAGAAAGCTTCTTGGTTTTTATTGTGTAGTCAAGTATGTGGTGTCTTCAGCACCAGCCTCTTGCCATCTACTTGCTGAGCAGCCAAGAGCAGTGGCAATACTCTGCATTGTTTTGGGACCTCCAGGAAAACCTGGGACAAACACCCAAGGGGATTCACCCCATACTTGGCACTGAGTTTTTACCTACGGAGTATTGGAAGTGCATAATTCCCTGGTAAGGAAACTCCAATTACACTCTTCCATAGTAAACTCTCTCTCTCTCTCTCTCTCTCTCTCTCTCTCTCTCTCTCTCTCTC
>OU015752.1:78150130-78178950 GCA_907169655.1 Acomys percivali | reverse complement strand
TCTCTCTCTCTCTCTCTCTCTCTCTCTCTCTCTCTCTCTCTCTCTCTGTATGTATATATATGACATATATGCATATATATGTTATAAATCAAATTTTCTGATTGATTAGGAAGAAACACAGGGTGGTACTGCAGATCTGGCCCCAAATGTATGCTGGGGAGTTCACTGGCCCCAGAGGTGAACATACTATTATTATTCCACTAAGTGAATGGAGCATTATATATCCCTCTAACCAAAGAGTAGGATGGTTCTCAGCCTTCATAAGAAAACTTTCTTTGTATAATGGATGGAGATCCAGAAACTCACATTTGGTCAAAGTACAGAAAATAAGACTCAGGGCCCATCACAGAAGAGGGGAGGGAACAATTGCAGGAGTCACAGTTTGGGGAAGGCCAGACCAGAACTGCCTTCCCGAGATAACAGAATTGCTGAACAAATGGACTTACAGCAGCACCCCCTGGTAGCCTGCAAAAGATGAGAACAAGACCATCCCTGAACAGTTGGGTGTGTGGAGGTTATGATGCTCCACTCCTGACTGAGGATATATGAGCAATTAATGGCTTCTGTGGGAGGAGGAGTCACTCATTAAAGGTTGTGATTTCTAATAGGTCTACCACATTCCAGTGAGTAGCTTCATGTCTATAAGTATTTGGACAGCATAAACTATAGTATAACAGCATTAATGGAGTTGATGAGTTATTGAGCAGGAAAAATGAATCAAAGAAGACACAATGTTGAGGGAGAGGTACATGGGGAAGATATGGGAGGAATTCTGGATAAGAATTGAAGATGAATATGACAGAAACACACGATATGAACTTCTCACATATAAAAGCAAATTTTAAAGGTAAAGAGTTTGTACAGAGTGCTAATTCACTGATACTAAGTAATAAACATGGTTATTATCTTAGGATCCACAGCATTTCAGAGTAAAAACAATCTTTTCCTGATATTCCACTGAACTGATTTTCATAAACAAATCCCTCTCATGTAATATACTTGTTAATTTTGCTATGATTGATACCTGATGAAGACAGTTCAAAGGGAGAAGGGTTACTTTGTCTCATCTTTTGAGGATTTACAAATAGTCATAGCAGGGAATACATGTTGTCAGGAGCATGGGAAGGCTGGATACACTGTCTACAGCCAGGAGTCAGAGAGACATGGATTGTGGTGCTCAGAAACACATCTGAATCTGAGATGCCAGCCCATTGGATAGATGAGTCTTCCTTCCTCACAATATTTCTCCAGAAACACTCAGATACATCCCGGAGGTGTGTTTCCATGGAGTCTCTAAATCCAATCAACTGAACAGTGAAGATTCATCAACACAGAACATTTAAATAATCCAGTGGTCTGGACACTGAAGATGTTGTTTGATCATACAATGCAAGTTAGTAACAGTTCCCTCTATGATATTGTCTTCATGGAATTTCCTATTTTTCTTTGCTGATCTTTACTAAATTAATGGGTATATAATCAGACTAGGCTGGTTAAAACTCATTTTATAATGCAAATGGTATTTTGTTTAATTCAATACAAGTAAGAGTGGTTTGAAGGTGGAGAATGGTAATATCTGTATTTATGAAGGACCAGGAGGTAATTCAACAGCAACCTTCTTGTTTTTGTGACTACAGCATTGCCTACTGGCGACAAGGGAACTTCTGTAGCTACATTACAGTGGCTGTCATTTACTCAAAGTATCTAAAATGTTCTCATTTCTCAAATATCAAAAGACAGCTTTAAATACTTGCATATGGTAATAGATATGCTAATTACCAGAGTTATAACACCATTTTAAGTACATTTGCTTCTTTATTACAACATAGAGTCTTGCTGAGCAAAACAAAATAAAAATATTGTAGTTTTATTTCTCTTTCAACCTTCAAAATGCAGTGTGTTCCTGCATTGCTGAGTAGCAAAGAATAATGCCATCCAAAGGAATGTTGCTTACATCCTAGAGCAACAGAGCTCTATAGCATTGGACATTATATCTTAGCAAGCTTACCCTGTGGATAAATTGGAAATTAACATTACTCAATCCAATCAATTAAGCACTAGGCAGAAAAATGTCGGATAAATATTCTAAATGTAACTAAAATATTAAGAGCAAGGCTAAATTTTAAACAAAAATCACATAAATTATCAGAAAAATACAACAGAAATTGTCTATTAAGTCATCTGTCTTGTGATATTGGTTTCAAAATTATTCTGAGTCTCTTCTTGCAGGTCTTGTTCAGTGATATAAGTTCTTCTCAACAAGGAGCCTTCTTCCTTTGTCAGGCAGCAGAGTAGTCAGCTAATAGGAATATTTTCCTGTTTCTGCAGAATAACACACACACACACAGACACACACACTCAGGAGGAGGGGCAGTGATGTGTATTGTTATCATTTTGGCAGCTGAAATCTAATGAGTATTTAAATCTTGTGAAAGTTCTGATTTTATGATAACTATATACTTTTTGTGTGCCACAAGCATTATTTTACATACTTTCCATGTCTCCACCCAAATCAAATGAATTTAAGCGATATAAGCACATTTTGTAACTGCGTGAAGACACATATCCTGAACGAACTTTGGACTCTGGGGATACATTGCTTACAGGGAAATTGTGGAATTGATGCTGATCCAAGTGCCTGATAGAAAGTGTGCTTTTAATGGTCCCTTTTTACAAGTAGCTTTTGCCTATTTTTGTACTTTGTACACAAACATTGAAGGGTATTTTTTTTCCTGACAAAGCTATTCTTTCATTGCACAGATTTAGACATTCTTTATATTTTATTATTCAATTAAAACAAGGAAAGTGGCATGTGCTAACCATGATACACTCTGTCTGCTGGAAGCTGTAATTTTCACATTGATTGGTATCAACCCAGAGAGTGCAAGCAGAAATTCCCGACTCATCAAATCAACCATGGCAAACCGAAATTATGAGAAATAGTGTGTGCTTTTCCACATAAGAAGAATGTCAAGGAAATGATGATAAAATAGTACTGCAACACATTCTAAATGTGCTTGAGTTGACAGCTGGGATAAAAATGAAGGACTTCACATTTGCTGTTCCTTAATACATTGTTGCTGAAAGAACAAAAGAGAATCAAACACACACGTATGATAAAAATTTCTCAAATTCATAGATGAAGAACTGCCCTCTGATTTTACTTATTCAAGATTTCTATAAGAACATGTACAAACACTGTACTCTGCTTACTTCTTTTAAAGTGCTTATAAGTGTTTCTCCGCCATTTGATATTCAAATGGCGGAGAAACACTTAAAGAAATGCTCAACCTCCTTAGTCATCAGAGAAATGCAAATCAAAACGACACTGAGATTCCATCTTACACCCATCAGAATGGCTAAGATCAATAACTCACCTGACACCACATGCTGGCGAGGATGTGGAGAGAGAGGAACACTCCTTCATTACTGGTGGGAATGCAAACTAGTACAACCACTGTGGAAATCTATCTGGCGCTTTCTCAGAAAACTGGGAGTAGGGCTTCCTCAAGACCCAGCTATTCCACTCCTTGGAATATACCCAGAAGATGCTCTACCACACAACAGGGACATATGCTCAACCATGTTCATAGCTGCCTTATTCATAATAGCCAGAACATGGAAACAGCCTATGTGTCCCTCAGTAGAAGAATGGATAAAGAAACTGTGGTGTATTTACACTATGGAATACTACTCAGCTATTAAAAACAAGGAATTTCTAAAATTTGTGGACAAATGGATTGAACTAGAAATTATCATAATGAGTGAGTTCACCCAAAAGCAAAAAGAGTTAAATGGTATATACTCACTTATATTGAGACACTAGTCCAAGGGGTACGTCCCCATGAGAAACTTTACCTACCAGGAAAGTGGGTCAGAGGGGAGGACATCCTATTGAGACTTTAGGGGTGAGAAACCTGGGAGAATGAGGAAATAGAAGGATCCAGAGGGTCCTGAAAAACTACAAGTGGGTCTGGGCCCTGGGGTCCTCCTCAAACTATGGCACTAGCCAAGGAAAATATAGGCAGTAAACTTCGAACCCCTACCCAGTCTAGTCAATGGACAGGACATTCTCCACCGTTAAGTGGAGAAGGAGCTCTGACTTTCACACAAACTCTGGTGCCCCATATTGGACCATGTCCCTTGGATGGGGAGGCCTGGTGGCACTCAGAGGAAGGATAATAGGTCACCAAAAAGAGACTTGATACCCTATAAGCATATACAGGGGGAGGAGGTCCCCCTCTGTCACAGACATAGGGAAGGGGAGTAGGGGGGAAGTGGGGGGGAGGGAGGAATGGAAGGATACAAGGGATGGGCTAACAACTGAGATGTAATATGAATAAATTAATAAAAAAATAATGGTAGCATGCAAATGGCAAAAAAAAAGATAAAAAAATAAAGTGCTTATAAAAGTCCCATTTCAAAAATGCGTGAGTGTTGTAACAGGGCTTATTTCTGTGAGTAAAGTAAGTAGGTTTTTATTTTAACTGCCTTGTCAAGTAATACGACTTAGCATTTATTCAAATTACCTAAATTACAGCCTGGTAATTATTTTTGTTATAGAGAAGAGACAATGATTCAGGGAGAGACAGGTGCATATATAAGATGGATAGTTTTCTGAAGTTATTAGTATGGACTATGCTTGGGTATGTAAGTATACCACGCATAGAGATGTATATTTACAATTCTGTACTTATTGATCATTTCCCTCATGATGTATTCATCTTTCAAAAGTCCCATATCTAGGCATTTCAATAAAATCTCTGATGGACCCAGCTTTTAGTCTGTAGTCAATACTGAGAGAGACACAGTTTTTATTTATTTTTTTATTTTATTTTTTTTCACAGTTTTTATTAAAAAGGTAAATATTATTATGGTAAAATCAACTTTAACTCAAAAACTTGTGACTATAAACATTCATTTTATATTTAAAGTAAATGTAGAAAATTATATCCACAAATTTATTTAATTTTTGAAACCATTTTCAAATTCTTTTGTGAGAGACAAGAGCACTGTGCTCTTAGTAACTCCATTTTCCCAATCCTCTATTGAATCCAGGGTGACTGTGTGTTTTCACAGAGTTGTAACCAAACACTTTAGATTACTTAAGAGATTTAATGTACCCCCCCCCCCCGGGCAGTGGGCAAAGAGACACCTTGTTGGTGGCGTTTTTATATTAGTCAGGAGCAGAGCAGATGTCAGTCTTTTGTTCATCTTAGCTTTATGCCTGGCATGTTAACCAAAACTACCTTATGCCTAAGACTCATAAAAATAAAATAAAATAAAATAAAATAAAATAAAATAAAATAAATTCAATTCAATTCAATTCAATTCAAATCAGTGCAGGAATAGGAAGGCAGACAGAGACCTGAGGACTGCCATGCTGCCTACAGACTTCCCTTCCAGTACAGGGCACAGGTAGGCCATAGATACCCTCCTGCCACCACACCATGCCGCAGAGATGGAGAAGGTCACCCAGGGCCTGGCAGCTGTGTGGCCAGCCTGCAGTGGGGGCCACCATAATGTGTGAGTATGTGGTGGTCAGATGGGAGAGAAAGATTAGGGGAACAGCTTGAGAACTATGAGGAGAGATGGAACTGGAGACTCAAGGGTAGAGAAGAGTAGCTTAGTGTGAGTGGCCAGCCCTGACACATGGGTCCATGGTGAGGTCCCAGCCCAAGGTTTTGCCTAGGGCCATGTTTGATTCCGTGACTATCTAGTGGTGAGGGTTGTTGCTGATGTCCATGGATCCTACTAGTGTTAGAGAACATGGAGATGTCTCTGGTTAGGGCAGTTGCCAAGGACTTTTGGATGTTCAGGGGATATGCAGAACTGGTCTTCACCCTCTGGAGATTGGGCCCTGCATCCCACCCAGACAACACAATGGATCTGGCCCTAAATGATGCCAGTCCCAAGCGTGTGAAAGCAGGAGAGCTGTCCCAGCCCCCACAGACTCCAGCACTGAGAGTGTGCCCTGGACTTTGACTGGGTAGCACAGTGGAGCTGGCTATTGAGGTGTGTCCTGACGGCATGAGAGCAGAATTGCTGATCCTGCCTCTTGCCAATAGCATCACTGGGTGGCTGAAGAGCCTGCTCTAGTGGTGCAGATAAGGGAGAGCTGGTGGACTGAGCTGGTGGTAGTTCAGGTGCTACCCAGGTTCAGATCCAGAACTCTGAATTGGCCCACTCAAAATTTTATATCATCTGCAAATGGTTGGGGGCATGTGAACGGGCCAGTCCTGCTGTTGCAAAGCTGCATGACACAGGGTAACATCAGGATAACCAGGAGCAGTCCCGATGAAGATTCAATATTGATGGTGTCTCAGAAGCCAGAGATCTCAAACCAGACCAATGACTCATAGCGATGAGCGTTTGCAAGTGAAGATGTGTGGGACACACTGTGACATAATACAGTTTCCATGACGAGATGCTTTCTATGCTTTGTTTTTGTTGCTGTGGTTATTGTTTGGTTGGTTGTGTGTATTTTATTTTGGGGGGGGTGGCAAGTGTAAAGGGGAGATATGAGGAGATGAGGAGAAAAGTGTATGATTTGAAACTCACAAAGAATCAACAAAAATGTTAAAAAAAGAAAGTCAATGTATGTAACATGTTCCAAAGAATTATTGCTATTTACATGTTTAGTGAGATCAGCTTTTGAGGTTTAAAGAATCAGAGCTGTCCTAAGCTCTGAAGGAAACACTGATGTACTCAATGTAGATTCCATCACCATGGGCATGTTTTCTCTCCTCATTTATATTTGCCAAAGATTTTATTTTAGGAAAGCACTGAATTCAATGTGGGTTTGTATTATTCTTTTTTTAAAAATTAATTTATTCTTGTTACATCTCTATGGTTATCCCATCCCTTGTATCCTCCCATTCTCCCCTCCCTCCCATTTTCCCCTTATTCCCCTCCCCTATGACTGTTCCTCAGAGGGATTACCTCCCCCTGTATATGCTCATAGGGTATCAAGTCTCTTCTCGGGGACCTGCTGTCCTTCCTCTGAGTGCCACTAGGTCCCCAGGGTTTGTATTATTCATTGCTGTTTGTAAACGTTGTTTTAATCTCCTCATAAGAGGAGAATGAGATGAAAGCTGTCCCCAAGTGTTATGAATACACAGCTTGGGCTGAGCCCAGAACAGTTTTTCTCTGTTCAAAGTATCCCTAGGGCTAGGCCTGGAAGCTTCTATTCTTCATACAATCTAATCATCTGGGAGCCTGAATCTTGGAGGATTCACCTTCCAGCTTTCATCTGGAAGTTTTCAACCTCCAAGACTTACTGTTGAATAAACTCACCTTTTTTAGTTCTTTCTAAACTCTGGCTGGCATGCTCAGTCCAATTGTTCTGTTTCAAAACTATTCTACTGATTCAAACTAACTTCTCTTAGCTTCTCACTAAATTCTTCTGCTTGAAAAAACTGCCCCTGAATTGCCTGCACCAAACTGTACTGCACTCTTGTATGTCTGCTCTCTCTGTTCTGCTTGTACGTAGATTTGCTCCTGTCTGTTCTTGTGAGAGTCAGGTGTATCCTAGCTCTCACTCATTATGTCAACTTTTTCTCTGATTCATCACTTTGTCTGCCCTTCAGTTAGATATCATTGTTTGAGATTAAAGATTTGTACTAAAAGCATGCCTATATTTTAGCCAGAGGGATTAAAGGTGTGTACTATGGGCATGTCTTTATTCCAGCCAGATCACATAGACCTAGAAGGCCCTTGGATATAATTCCTGCCAGAGCAGCCATGTTGCTGGATTAAAATTCTGCTACAGCTATTCATTCAATTCTTCAAGCTGTGTAATGTGTGTGTGTGTGTGTGTGTGTGTGTGTGTGTGTGTGTTTAATAAAACTAAGGTTAAATAAATAAACTAATACTACATGAAAGTGTTCTGTCATAGTCTGTTATATTACAAATTATTTCATTGGGATATATCACACAATAATATATAAAATGAACTTGTTGAAGAGAAAAAAACTAAAGCCTATTCAAATACAAAAAAATAAACACAGCTTTAAAAGTGTGCCTAAGCATAATACATATAACCACAATCTTCCAGTCAGTCCAGAACTCTGATAGAGAAAAGCTATTCTTATCATGGTGTCTTAGGTGTCTTAGGCTGTATATGCCTTGTAAAGAAGTTGAGCCTTCCGCCATTGACGCATAGTGAACACTACATTAAAAAGAAGGAAACATTTAGACACTTATTTGATAAATAAATTAGAAGGTATCAAGGCATTTATGTAGTACTAGGTTGCTATGTATTCTGTGTGGAATGCTAAAGTTGACAATGCAGTCTATAAACTTTAAAAATGTGGTTCTTTAGGGCTAAGAAAGTGGCTCAGCACTAGGAGGGCTTGAGGCACAAGCATTAGAATCTGAATTCAGATCCCCAGTACCCATATAAATGACGGAACTAGCAACACTCTTTTAGAACCCTAGTTATGGGGCTGGAGAGGTGATCATCTATGAGTGTGCCCTGAGGTTCACTAGTTAGTCAACGTAGCCCCCAAACCAGTGAGATGCTGTTTTAAGGAGAGATCCTATTTCATGTGAAAAAGATGGAGAATGAAAGAGCAGTATCTTATGTCCTTTGGCCTACAGATACATTCATAGGCACACACTCAGAAGCACACGCACGCACATGTATTCCACACATAAGCATATAATTAATTGGTTCTTGTGACATATACAGCCTCGCTCTTAAAACATTCTGTTGATTTGTTGAGTGTTTTCTTTGAGTTCTGAGGAATAGATTTTATAGTAAGGATCCTCAAGATGTTATATATAGAGAGAAAGTTAACGCTTATAAGAAGTTTCTTCCACCATGTGAACTGGAAATTTCTGGTTTCTTTGAAGACTCAGTCATGTCATGTGGTGTTATGCTGAAAGCTGTCTTGTGAGAGGGCATGTGATGTTTTGCAGGGAGCAGACACGTGAGCGAGCCCACGATGGTAGAATGAGTGTACAAAGAACCACGGACAGTGGGATGAGGCTTTTTGTCGTTTCTACGCTGTGCAAGTGCAACACTTCTCTGGCCTTTGCAAGACTTCACTGGTCTTCACTTTCCAGAGAAAAACATTCTAGAGAACTCACTGTACTCTGGTTGACTCTGATCACTTCTGCAGACTCGTGCTGATTTGGTGCAGCCTTGTGGTTTTTGCTGGATTGTACCATCTCTATGTATTTGTGGGCTGTTTGGTGTTGGCTACTGGACTGGACTGCTGGTATCCTGACAAGACACAGTGCAATTGTCCTACATCTGCACAGGTCCACAATGCCTTTTCCCGATTAACATTCTTTGTCCCCTTCTTCTGCTTGGTGGGTTAGAAGTGAGGTTGAAATAAGAACCCTAGATAAAGTAGATTTTGAAAAACCTAAGCCTACCACCATGCATTAAGTTGTATTTTTTAAAACATTTTGGGGGGCGGTGGTCTGGAGAGATGACCCAGTGGTTAAATCATGCGCTGGTATTCCAGAGGTCCTGAGCTCATTCCCAGCACCCATGCCTAGCGGCGAACAACCAAAGTGTCTAAAATGATTCTTTCTGATCTTTCCTGGCACCTGCGTACATATGTACATATTATACAGAGGCACAAACAAGTATGAAGAAAATAATATGCATCTTATTTATTTTACAGCAACTGAAGTGGGGTCACTATAAAGTAACCCACAGAAGTCAAATGTCCCACACCACTTAAAAAACAGACCATACTTCATTCTGGTCCAGTGTCTAAGTTGAGACATCTTCCCTACTTAGCACTAAATTCTCCAGGCACAGCAGAATTAGTACCACTAAGGTTCATATTACTTACATTGCTATGCACAGGGTCAGCTTTCTCAAGGCAAATGCTGAAGTCATTGGCTATAATTATTCTTAGTAACCTACAAGTGATAATATAACTTTGATAAATACTCAGATTACTTGGTAATTCCTCATAGTTCTCAAATTGACTGTTTGAGTTACAACAAAAGGATAGCTCAAAACTGAAAATTAAAAGGCATTTTAAAAATGCTCTGGATGTAATAGATTTCTCTAGAAACAAAGTACTCTAAAAGCGGTACAAGGTTAGTTAGAAAGAAACACTTTCAGGCACATTTTCGTCAAATCTACTCTATACAATGACTAGGGAAGAGAAATAATTTTCAATAGTTGCACAACTTCTTTACAATAAGTTTGTCTGAGCTTAACCAGAACAGCTACACGGTTCAGTGAGGGTCTCCACCGAATTGCATCTAAAGCGTTAATTCCCATCCAAGGTAAGATGTGAACAGCTCAGAGAATTGACTTTGTTAGAACTGCTGTGACAGAATCTGAAGAAGGAGGTGGTTCCTCACAGTTTTAATACTTCAAGTTACAAGTAAGGTGTGACCATGTGACAGAGGCTAATTACCTGATGGTAAACAGGGAAGAAAACAAGGAGGGCGGAATTAAGATGGGCTAGTGGTGGGGTGACTTTGAAAGGCACAACAAGCATAATTTCAGTGACCCAATTACCGTAAAGCCTCAAATTCTAAGGTTTCAAAAAGGCCCTCAAATAGGACTTCTAGTTGAGGTGACAGACATTCAGCACAGGACACTGCAGGCTCATTCTTTATGCCAAAAAAACTCTCTCTATTCTAAGCCTGGTACCTATAACACTTGGTTCCTTGTGTACTCAACATACATGGGTAGGTGACAATGTCTACCAGGGGGTCTCCTATCAGTCTGCAGTCTGATCAGTGATCCATGCTTATTTTCCCCCATAACTCTGACAATAGCTGAAGAAGCAAATGTTCTATTTATGAGATAGTGTGACTATCTAGAGTCAAGAGGGGAACAATCAAGTGAACAAAGAAATGAATAAATTATCAGTTTAATCAATATTAAATTTTATTGGGATTCTGCTAGGTGTGCTCTGTGTGTATCATGTTCCATATACAGAACTGCCTTTTTTAATAGCTTGTCAAAACTAAGATGGAGTTACCCTGAAGATTTAGTCTTCAAGCCTTTCTTTCAAATGATAATCATTTTCATGATTTCCATTTAAAAATCGATAATACACTGTGACATTCAAAACATTTATCAGCTGCTACTTCCAAGTGAAATACCATAAAAATTACTCTTAGAATGAGAGATTATAATTTGCAACAAATGGACTTAACCATAGTTTTAAGACTATACTTTTGAATCATTATCAGACTGTCCATGTCCTCACATAGAGAACAAAATTACAGTCTCTGATACTTGGCAAGGCATTGATGTCTATTCTCCTCTTTGGAGCATAAGCAATGCCTCACTCAAAGCAGCAGCATTCACAAGCACTGAGAGTCTCCCAGACTGCCAATCCCAGTGTCCACACCTCCTTAACATTTTCCCCAAAATATGCAGTTTGACATGTAGTTCAGTAGAATAGTTGTCAACGATGCTTCACAATCAAGAAATTGAGATGCATTGGAGCAAACATGAAATTTACGCACAAACTAAGGGTGAATTGAAAAAATTAATAGAAATGTAAGCCAGCAGTTTCTAGTATTTTCTATGACAATTCTGTTTCTCTTGTTTCTTCTAGACTACATATAATAAAAATGTATCTCAGGAACAGGTATGGGAAGCAACTGACGAATGCATTTGATGAACGATTAAGGAAACTTTTATCTTCTACATATACTAATCTTCTACATTACCTATACTTATACATATACATACAATAATGTTAAAGTACTTCAAATTATGAGAAACTGTGTATGATTCCTCAGACCTCAGAAGCAGTGTCTCATAATAAATCAGACACACTTAAATTAATACTTATATTTAAAATAATTAATTATTCCCTTACTTCATTTATAGAATTCTCATGCATTTAAACAAGATAAATTGGTTTCTCCCTTCAGCTCTTTATACCTCTTACTTTTGTTAACCCATGCCTGCTCCTCATTTCCTGTACCCCCTTCACCCACATAAACTTAAACATTTATCTCACAGTATCCACCCCATCCCCTGGTACTTTCATATCCCATACATTGTGCTATATCCTTTTAATATATTTTTACTCAGGTTGTGATATCATAGGTTTCTATGTAGGCACTATATGCACACTTGAGATTGGCTAAGTCTTCCCCTGTACAATGAATAGCAGTGAATGCAGAGTCTGTTGGGTACAAAGTACTAGGGTGTTAAGAGTTGGTCTGGTGCTATGTATTCTAATGATAATTACTGGTCCCCCAGATCTGTTTGCCACCAAGATGAGTACGTCCTCAAGTACACCAGTCTTTGTTGCATAAACTTTGCTCTACCTAATTTAATGTTAATTGGTTAATAAAATAGCTAGAAGTCTATAACTGGGCAGAAGAGAGGAGGCGGGGTTTATGTCTCCAAGCTTGGGGTCAGAGAGGCTGGGAGGAGAGAGAGGAAAGAGAAGATACAGAAGAGAGTAGAAAAACCAAAAAGAAGGAAGTTGCCATGGGGCACTAAAAAACATGAGCATGTGGCCATGAAGGCTGATCTGATGGAACAAAAACAGCCTAGGCAGGAACCATTATGGGAAGAATCTTGGGTGTGTAGCTGGGAAATAGAGAAATAGCTTAGAGGGTTGATACCTGCCTAGTTATGGTATAACTTTTAATTTATAATTCTAAAATCGACTCTGTCTCAATTATTTGGGAACTAGGGAGTGTAGAGAAACCCTCTAGAGCCAAATATAAACTCCACAACACTAGGGATATTGAATATTTGAGTGTCCATAAACAAGACCTTTATACCAGTCCCTCTAGGTTCATGGAAGATCACATAATAATGGACAGAAAGAATGTAAGATATGGAAGATAGGGAGAATAGTGGCAGGATGATGTCTTCAGGGCGTGGACAAGCCATAGCAACCATGAAAGTCACAGAAAATGTGGTTATCTGCACTGTGCCTACACAACACTGGACCCTTCAGCACCAGCCAGTCGTGCATGGAAAGGGGGCTTATGGGGGGCCCTATTCCTCCTGCTGAAGTATTCTGAGTGAGGGAAAATTATGATCCTTAGATGGTCACTGACTGATGGGTCTATTGAACTCCACTGGATAGTACAATACCCATACTCACTTACAAAGCCCTGGCTGAACTCAATAGAGCATAAAACAAAACAAAACGTAAGAGACCTGCAGGGTGGGGCTACTGACATGTGTAGGAGGGAGAGGAAAGAGATCCAAGGGAAGAGTAATCAGATTACAACATGTACATGAATGGAATTGTCAAAGAATAAATTTAATGAATAATTTTAACTATGTATAATGAACTTTAGTTTACAAATAAATTTATTTGCCTATAGTATATAACCATTTTGTAGTATAAAATTATCTGTTATGAAGTAATCACTATTATAAATATTAAAAAATATTTTCACCTTGTTTTAGGTCTATCAACTTTTTTCGCCCTCAAAGCTCCTTGTCAATTATTTTATAACCAGGGCCACTCATTAAGACCCACATACATATATGAATCTTTTACCATTTTTACTTTCAAGTAAATCAAATAGCAAGATTTATGGCTCAGAGTTCTTGTCTGTGGAAGATTTTGCCTTTAATTCTGTGCTTTGCGACTGTTCCAGAAGTAGGTTAGAGCAACAGCTAGAAAATTTGGAATCAATTTTACATATTGTGCAGAACCATATTTAAACTAAGTGTTTGGCCAGAGAAAACGTCTCCACAGACCACACAGTTTTGCAGTGGGAAAGAAACATGGTCTGGCAAGCGTGATATAGTAAGCATTTGAGCTGCCTTATCATGGGGTTTCTTGCCCTTTTAATAGAACCTTTCTTACTTAATATATGCCACAGCCATTTGATCATAGAGGGTTGCTGAGCAGGTCCTGGTGTATGTCTTAAAAGACTCTGTAATCACATGTTAACTTTGTGGCTCTGGCTGTAGGCAGGGAAAGAAAAAAAGTATAATTTAGATTTTTTTCAGAAGACATATAATTATTAAGAAATAAATAAACATTTCCCCCCACAAACTTCCAGTGGTGTGTTGTGATTCACATGTAGTATTTTCAAAGATATCATATAATATTCTTCCTGCTGTGAGCACTTCATTCTCTACTGCTTCAGCTGTGAACGGCTTCTGTGATGCAGAAGTGGCCATTTTGAGAAATGTTGTCTTGTTTCAGTCATTTTACATTAACAACTGTAGGAAACTTTAGGAAACTGACTAGATTCATCACAAAAGACAATTACGATGTCTGTAAAAATGTTTGGATTTCACAAAAAATTTGGATCTCCACGTTCCGCCCCCCCACCAATGTGTGTGTGTTTAGAGAAACTTACGTAGCCATTTTTCCTTCATCATAGTAGGGGTGTATTAATATACCCTGTGTACCACGACCTTAGACATTTTAATGAAAGGGCACACCTTTAATCCCAGCACTCGGGAGGCAGAGGCAGGCAGATCTCTGTGAGTTCAAGGCCAGCCTGGTCTACAAAGGGAGTCCAGGACAGCCAAGGGTACACAGAGAAACCCTGTCTCAGAAAAAAAAGTCACTGAACTTTTGTTGATTTCATTTCCTGTTTAGAACCTGCAAATGTCTTAAAGATATTTATATTGTAGTTATACTTCTTCATCACTGCAAACCATCATCCTAATGTCACTTATGTCGCAGACCTGTATTGTGTATTATAGATAAGAAGCTAAAACTTCTTAGAAACTAAGTAATAAAACATGTCAGAAATTGTGATATAGTGACAACAGAGCTCTCTTCCCCCCCACCCCTCTCTCTCTCTGGAAATAAATAAATAAATGTCTACCTCTTTCCTTTAAGGAAAGCACCAATGACAATACAAATTATGATTCCACCACAGTCCACCTGAGGGAATCAGTCCTTTATTGAGCTTGCCTTCAGAGCATGAGTGAGTTACTCTCTGGACTGTGTATGGTTCAAAAGTAGCCATTCTACCAATAGGTATCACCCTAGCATGGAAGATGACTGTCCTACAGCTGCATAGGCTTACACCTCTGTTCAGTTCATTGTCCACAGCCTATATGTTCTAGTACCTCCTGAGACCAGGAAGCCATAAACAGTTTGGAAGAGTGATATACAACTAGCTGGGAAAATCAGGAGTGAGTGATTGAGACCATATGGGAGTCAACTGATCCTTCTTATAGCTTTGGTATGAGAGAACATTAACAATCAAGAGAACTGAGGAATTGGAATGAGTTAATAAATAAGGCATGCTTTTAACTATTTATTTATTTAGCTCGACACAAGCTAAGGTTGTCTATGAAGAAGAAACTACTAATGGAAAATGCCTTTATTGGGTTGGTCTTTAGGAAAATAGGTAGAACATTTTCTTGATTAGTAATTGATGTGGCAGGGCATAGTCTCCTGTGATGTGGTGCTACTCCAGGGCAGATAGCCCTCAGTTAATTAAGCAAGCAGACTGAGTAAGCTACGGGATGAAAGCATGTAAGCAGTATTCCTTCATTTTTCTGTACTTCACTTACCTTATGTTACTGTCCTGACTTCCCTTCAGGATGGGCTGAAAACTGTATGATACATAAATGTTTTTAATCCCCAAAAGGCTGTAGTTTATCACAGCAATAGGAAGCAACCTAAAACAGCAGGGCTACACTATTCACCACAACATTGTAACCACTGGGTAGCTGGGCAGTACTGGGTAAAGCACTGTAGCTTTACTTTAAGCTATTTGAAAAGCTTTAGCTTTCTGTATGGTCAACTATCCCATACTGCAAGTAAGCATATAACTGTTAGTTGTTATAACAAATAGTTACCAGAATATTAGTAATAGGTGTCATAAATCCATTGCCAGATATTGAGCTATGGCCAGCAAAAGAAGTGAGAGAGTGAGGAAGGAACAAGGAGCGAAGGCAGTTGTGAAAGAGCAGAGATCAGACATTTGTGAGTTGTGAGGTTCTTGGTCAGAAATAAAGACTTTAAATATGGACAATTTTGACAAAAGGGGTGAGAAATGTCTTCATGTTAAGTTCTAGGAGAGTCTTTTTCTTAAAGTTTTTTTTTTTTTTTTTTTAGGCTGCAACTTATTTATTTTTATGCTAATCCATCAGCTTATTAACATGCTCCTGGAGGTTCTGGGATGCCAGATAATACAGAATGTCCTCAAGAAAGAGTCAGGCTCCACCACTGAGAGTAGCCTGAGCTACAATACATTTCTAATTGTAACACACAATACTCCATCCACAGCCCACGCCATTTGTATGAACCCTTGGCATTCTGGCCAGACAGAATAAGGGCCATTGCCAGTGGCCCTGGAGAAAGATGGAGCCATTTAACCTCTTTTGGTAGAACCATTAGAGTCAACCGGCTCCTCGGTGTATCAGTACCATCGTTGGCCTTCAGACAGTTCCATCATGGCCCTGCTGAACCTCGGTGATTAACAAAACCTCAACAGAAGATCATGTTGCTAGCATTCGCGTAGTAAGAACAAAATCCACAGGAGAGCACCAGTCAGACAGAGTTGTGTTATCACATGATAAGGCATAAATGGCCACAGCATCAGTAGGAAGTAAAAAGTTCTTTTAAGTCACTGAATATCTTATCCATCAAAATGCCATTAATAGGTGCTTGAAAATTATATTATACATATAAGAGCCATTTAATTCAATTGAATCAATGATTCATACTAACACAGGCATGTTGACTTTTAAGCTTAGGCACTATCACTAGTGCCCCAACAGTGAGTTTGTCTGCTTTGTGTTTTCTTACAGTACAAACTGCATCTGAGAAAGTGAGAAGTCTGTCAGGGGCATCCGTGCACAGCCTGGTTATTCCAAAGTATGGAAGAGAAAGCAGCTCTCAGGTTGACATTCTCTTTGTGCAGAGCTACACAGAGAAATTAAAATACTCTTATCAAAAAAACCTAGTAATGCACGCTTTAGTCCACTTATTCAGACCATTCAGTGTAGGAATACCTTATGACTTCTCAGGATGCTCTGTCTGTCTTAGAATAGATCTAGCGGCTGGAGACTATACAGAGATCATGAGCACTTGCTGATCGTCCCGAGGATCTGGGTTCAATTCCCAGCACTCACATGGTGGCTCTCAACTGTCTATAGTTCCAGTTCTGGGGGATCCAATGATCTCCTCTGGCATCCTTGGGCACCAGGTATGCACATGGTACACAGAAATACATATATAGGGGGAGGAGGTCTCCCTCAATCACAGACATAGGGGAGAGGAGAAGGGGGGAAGTGAGAGGGAGGGAAGAATGGGAGGAAACAGGGGAAGAGCTAACAATCGAGATGTAATATGAATAAATTAATAAAAATGATTAATTAAAAAAATAAGCTGCACCTGTGAAAGAATGAACATTTTTTCCCTAAATTGAAACTGCATTTACTCATTTTTTATATGTATATGTGGATGTGGGTGCACATGTGCCATGGGGATACTTGTGGACACTTGTAGGATTCTGTTCTCTCCTTCCACCATGTGCAGCCTGTGGATTAAACTCTGGCTGTCATTCAGTCTTGGTGGCAAGTGTCTTTACCTGCTGAGTGATCTTGCTGGTCCTAAACTTGCTTTAAACAGCAGCAGCAGCAGCAGCAGCAATAGCTGTAGCAAAGTTGTTCAATATAAATTCTTCTCTTTTTCTTAAAGTTTTAAGGTAGTATTTTGAGTCCGAGTTCTCAGAAAAATAATGGTACAGTTGAATTCTTGTTGCTCCCTGAAGTTTTTGGTAACTTACTGACTTCATGACCAGCTTCCCTCCCTAAACTCCTGTGAAGGCATGCAAGAACCTGAGACTAAGAACCTTTTTGCAAAGAGTTTCAGGTCCAGGTTCCTTAATGCCCTGTTCTGCCTCCAGCTTAATGACAGCTGTTCACTTTATAAGCCCTGGCACAATCACTGACAAGACCCAGTTTGCTATTATTTCTCAGCAACTTCTCTGACCTTGGCGAAGGCAAGCTTCTTACTCTTGTAGTTGTTTATATCCTTGCTCCTCTGTTTAGATTATGGCCATGGAATTTTCTTTTACCAAAGTATGGCTGAAGGATATTGGAACATCTATAATTCATCATCGAGCTCCCCAATTTTTTTTTAACCTGAAGAGAAAAATTAAAGCTTAGGTCAAAGCAACTTACACAGCTATACAGCAATGACTGGTAGCTTCCAAAAGAGGCTGTTATCATGGAGATCTCATTATATTCCTTCGTCATGGAAGTCAAAATCACTTTTAGAATAAGTGTCATGTTCACTATTTCAGTATGTCTAGCAGTTAAGTCAAAGTGAAGCCACATCCTTCCCAAGTTGAGAGGACACTGTGTGGCACACTGATTATCACTTAAACAAAAGAGGGACAGGGTAGTCACACCTCTGTTTCACCATTGTCCAAAATCCTGTAGCATTTTGTATACTGTTGAAAAATGTGTCCTGAAGAATTTGAAATGGTACCATGAGGAAAAACCCCGAGGCTGGGCAAATAGGTTAACTAGACAGATTCTCTACACTGATACAAGTAGACTGTTATGGTATACTGCCTGTACACAATGCTTAGGCTGCATGTCTCGTCCCTATACTATTTTGCCTTACCTGAGTTCATCTTAGTACAAATAAAAATGCAGTTTCCAGTACAAAAAAATCTTTAAGTGATTCTGGAACATATCCTAGGATTCTGTCTGTGAGATGCTAACCTTAACAGGATCAGATGTAGAAGGTATATTAAATGCTGAGAAAATAACACAATATTCCTTTTCATGATGTATTCAGATTCTGGTTACCTGTGCCTTGGGCAAACCATCAATGAATTGTACCTTCATGACCTGATAAACTAACCTATTATTAAACAAGAAAAAAAATCTTTTAGTGAAAGGGCATGTGTCTTCCTTTCAAATTCATCTTCTGTTTGTGAAAAATGATTTCCCCAGCCTTCAGCTATGTAAGATTCACATGCAAACTGTTTGGGTCTGTTTTCATGTGTATTTGTGGTGGTTTGAGTAGGAAGGATGGATACCAGTGTTCTGTTCTCCATCAAGAATTCTACCCAATAGTTTCTTTCCTTGTACAAGTGACACATTCAGACCTCCCGAGCTTATCCCCTCCATGCAGCAGGTAGCCTGACCTAGGGACTTCTGATTTCAGATTCCAGAAGGAAGTGCTGAAGCCACCTGAAAGAGACAGTTTTTCTTTTGCTTGTTGAACTAATTTCCATCAAAATTCCACTTGGGGAGGAGCCCGGGGGGCATCTAAAGAAAAAAAATACCCTATAAACTGAGATATTTCACACTAGAAGCCAATAAATGGATGCATTTGCTCTTACACCTGTGATACGCTACAGGCTAAGGATGCCATTTACGACCAGAAGACACGCTAAGAAAAGAGAGTGCTGGAAGCAGATGCCAGTGTTGTGCCACTGTTGCAGTAGAAATCACTGTGCATGGCCCTTCTTATTTCCAGAGACAAAAGCACAAACAGCTGCATAATTGTCTGAGAAAACCATCCCTCTTAGAGATACGGAAGCACCAAGAAACTGATATAGGAACCTTTTTTTTTTTTTGGTGGCAATTCAGACCATTATAGGCAACTCAGGAAGGACTTGGCAGAGAGAAGGCGCCAGGAACATTGGAGAAAGAAGCCAGAGGACTTGGGTCTGCACCACAGGGCTGCTAACTGCAATAAGAATTTTATTAGGCTGGAAGTCACTAGGTGGTTTTAAAGAAAAGACCAAAGTGGTACCATATACATGTTTAAGAGGTTCTTTTTAAAGAATCCCTTTGGATGTTGTGGCAAACAACAGCAGGGTGACAGAAAAGGCAACTAAGGACTACCAGAGAAGTTCAAAGTGTGAAAGCTTTGAGAACACCCATTGTATGAATTCCAAATACTTCCTGGGCTTTTAGTTCAAGGCGGAGAATCCCGTTCATTCTCATGGATAAAATTTCATGGCACCAGAAGTCTATTCACACAGAAGGGACAGTGGGAGAGGCAGACGTGTCCACCAGTTTCTGAGGAGATAAGAAAGGATAGAAAGGAAAGGGGACCCTGCTTTTCTCAAACATAAATATAAACCCGGTTTCAAACAGCAACGAATGCATACAGACTCATTCCAAGCATAACATCTTAGATGAAGAATGGTTTAGATCTATATTTGATTAATCCTTTAAGAATTCCTCAAAATTAATACTGAAACCATTTTACACTTAAAATATAAAAACCCCAATATATATATATATATATATATATATATATATATATATGCTTTATTTTTTATAATGAGGTCATTTGAGGAAGTACATTTTAATGTAATATTTTTATTTCAATAGCTGTTCTCTGTCTCTTTGGCTATAAAAAAATTTATTAATTTATTCTTGTTACATCTCAATGGTTATCCCATCCCTTGTATCCTCCCATTCTTCCCTTCCTCCCACTTTCACCCTATTCCCCTCCTCTATGACTGTGACTGAGGGGGACTTCCTCCCCCTGTATATGCTCATAGCGTATCAAGTCTCTTCTTGGTAGCCTGCTATCCTTCCTCTGAGTGCCACCAGGCCTTCCCATTCAGGGGACGTGGTCAAATATGGGGCACCAGAGTTCATGTGAAAGTCAGACCCCACTCTCCACTCAACTGTGAAGAATGTCCTGTCCATTGGGTAGGTCTGTGTAGGGGTTCGAAGTTTACTGCACGTATTGTTCTTGGCTGGTGCCATAGTTTGAGCTGGACCCCTGGGCCCAGATCTGCCCATCATAATGTTCTTCTTGTAGGTTTCTAGGACCCTCTGGATCTTTCTATTTCCCCATTCTCCCATGCTTCTCTCACCTAGAGTCCCAGTAGGATATCCTCCCCTCTGTCCCACTTTCCTGATAAGGGAAGACATTCATGGGACATGTCCCTTGGGCTAGTGTCCAGATATATACCATCGAAATAGTGAGTATATACCATTTGAGTCTTTATGCTTCTGGGTTAACTCACTCATTATGATCATTTCTAGTTCAATCCTTTTGTCCACAAATTTTGGGAATTCCTTGTTTTTAATAACTAAGTAGTATTCCATAGTGTAAATGTACCACAGTTTCTTTATCCATTCTTCTACTGAGGTACACAGGCTATTTCCAGGTTCTGGCTATTATGAATAAGGCTGCTATGAACATGGTTGAGCAAATATTCTTGTTGTGTGCTGGAGCATCTTCTGGGTATATTTCAAGGAGTGGAATAGCTGGGTCTTGAGGAAGCCCTATTCCTCATTTTCTGAGAAAGCGCCAGATAGATTTCCAAAGTGGCTGTATTAGCTCGCATTCCCATCAGCAATGAAGGAGTGTTGGGCTAGCCTCCTGACTCTGTGGCTTTTAACCAGTGATAAAAAATTGAAATTATTATAGATAGAAGTTTAGATAAATAAGTTTCCTGTCTTATTTACAGTTTCATTTATCTATTAATAATACATGAGAAAAATAGTCTCAAAAATCATTAACATTAAAGGATAGGGAAACATTTTACATTATAATTCAATTAATCCCAGAGAAATTCCATAGTTTCAATAAACATTTCTGTCTCAAAACAGGAGAGAAAACTAAAATCTGAGTTCAAATTTGTGGTATCTACATAAATCAATAATTTTTCAAGGAGTAATTAAAATTAACATCGGTTATTTAGAAGCAAGAGAAACTTTAACCTACACAGTGAATATAGTCACCAAACCCCACTAAGATGTATATCATAAATTATCTTTCAGAAAACCTACCCTAGCACTAACCAAGGACAGTACGTGAAGTACACATTGAACCCCTACCCAGATCTAGCCAATGGACAAGACATTCTTCACAGTTGAGTGGAGAGTAGGGACTGACTTTCATATGAACTCTGGTGCTCCATATTTGACTACATCCCCTGGATGGGGAGACCTGGTGGCAGTCAGAGGAAGGAGAGCAGGCTACCAAGAAGAGACTTGATACCCTATGAGCATATACAGGAGAAGGAGGTCCCCCTCAGTCACAGTCATAGGGGAGGGGAGTAAGGGGAAAATGGGAGGGAGGGAGGAATGGGAGGATAGAAGGGATCGGATAATAATTGAGATGTAATATGAATGAATTAATAAATAAATTAATTTAAAAAAAGAAACCTACCCTAGAAACAGTATTCTAAGACAAGCTGAAACAAGGTTCAAGAAAGCTGCTCAGGATTTCTTTTAAAAACCTTTTACTACCACAATATTAACCTACTTGGAGCTCAAGGAAACTGGACCATCCTCAGAAAAGAATCAGGAGATGCATGAGTTGCACACATTTTAGGCCACGTGGGCAACAAAGAAGACATTTAGCAACACTTGGTGATGTACTTGGTTACTGTGAACACCCTGCACAAAGCCAGGCAGCAAATCAGTCTATTCTCAGGTTTCTAGAAAATGATTCCAAGAAGCTCCATTCCCTCAGAAGGAGACAACCAGGGCTGCTGCACCAAGGTTCCGATCTTGTTCTGCAAGTTACAATCACAGACTGGCTGTGTTTTTTCTTAGTGCTAAATAAAACATGGGAAAAGATGACTTAAAAAAAATCAAACAAAGGCAGAACCTTGACAAAATATTTCCTCCGTAGCCAGATGTCGATTTTTATAGGTGTATTGATTTCAGAGTAATAGATGCCTGCAAAAGTCAGAGCAAATTCCTGTCACAGGAATATGCTATTGCTATCTGAGGGAGATCAAACATTGCCTTCCTGGGTCTTGTGATAATATCTTTAATTTCTCAGGAGTCCCTTGGCTCCCGTTCATTTCCAGAGGACACTATGCATGGTAACCAGCTCAGTTCCTTTATACAACAATTTAGTTATAATCACTGTGATTTGAATACTTGCTCTGAGGCTTCATGCAAACAGAACAGGTTGGAAAGAAGACCCTTCTTCCCTCCCATCATTTAACAGGCTCAAATCTCTCTGCTGAGTCAAGGTCTAGCTCCAAATACACCTGCAGGGATTAAACAGCACATTCGCCAAGGCTGTGTCCCCAGAACTGAGTTCCTGCTATGTACCAAATTCCTGAATTGCAAGTCTGCTTTGCCATATCCATTTGCACAGTCTATATTAGCATAGTAGGTTCAAGCCAATAATATTGGAAACTCATGCCATAGGCCCAGTGGTCTTCAATGCTGCTGGAATCCCTCTGTTCAAATGCCAAGGAACATCTGAACAGAATTATAAGCAGGGAAAGAAAAACATGTCACAGCTTTTGCTGATACCAGAACTAATTGCCTCAAGTTTATGGCCAGAGAACAATTACCACCTGCCACACATCTTTTGAGACTTTTAATGCTGAGTGACAGTCATTATCCATACAGGGTGTATGTAAAAAATAGCTGGGGAGAATATAAAGTAAATAATTGTAATTTAGAAAGGCTGTACAACGCCAGCAGGATGTGTTTGGGGGATTACTGCCTTGGATTTAAAACATGTTCTTTAAAAAAAAATTAATTTATTATAATTTATTCAGATTACATCTGGAATGTTATCCTCTCACTTGCATCTTCCTGTTCCCACCCTCCATCCCTCTTTGCCCCTATTCTCTCCCCTAGACCTCTGACAGAAGGGGACCTCCTCCCTTACCATATGGCCACAGGCTATCAGGTCTCATCTGGATAGCCTGCTTTCCCTTCCTCTGTGTGCTCCAGGCCTCCCCAATGAGAGGAAATGATCAAATCGAGGGCACCAGAGTTCATGTGAGAGGCAGTCCCCCTCTCCCCACAACTGTGAAGAATGTGCTGTCCACTGGCTAGATCTCAACAATGGGCATAGTTTTGTTTCATGTATTGTCCTTGGTTGTTGCAACGGTTCCATTCTTTATTCCCTGGTCCTCATTCTAATGCTTGGCCTTCTTAGTGTCAAAATCACCTGGGAAAACTTACTCCTAGGAGTTTCCACGAAGAAACTACCAGCAGGATATTTTATTTATGTGGGGAACACAGCATTCCAGTATTTGTGTTCTGTACCAAGCGGGTACTGTAAAGATTCAAGATATTATCCAATAGACACGTGATAGGCTGCTCCTAAAGATCTCTAATCTAAATAGGCTTTTTTTTTTTTTTTTTTTTTTGCTTTGAGGGTAAAGAATGAAGAACTATAAAAGAGTCAAACTGAAGTTTGCAAAAGAAATTGCTGCTACATCATTATAATAAATACAATAACTTGACAGGCATCATCCTCTCTTGTAATTCATCCTCCAAACTCCAGCAGGCTCCAGCTGCTGAGCACCTGTCTAGAATTGTTTGCAATGAGCTTCTCTTGGAAACCACATTAGTCAGAAACACACCTGTCTCTCCTGGAAGGCATGTTACAAAGAAGCCAGTGTTGAGGGATACCTGCCTGCCCCTCCTCGTAGCCATGTTACAAATAAGCTATGCTTGGAGGACATCTACCTCTGCTCTACTGGAAACCATATTACAAATGAGCTAGAGTAAGGAGGACACCTGCCTCTCCTGGAAACCATGTTACAAATAAGCGAGAGTCATGAGGACTGCTGTCTCAGCTGCTTTCCCTCTCCTCGGAGAGGTTATCCCCACGAAGTCCACACAGCGCACTGCATCTTCCAGAGACTTCGAATACAGCCTGATTTTCTGGCAGTGAACAAGCTGCTATCTAAGTCATCCACAAGAAACTAGTGCCTGTACATGGCAAGGAATAAAATCCTACTGGCAGAGGAATCAGGTGACTTGGGAGCCAAGGGGCATTGGAGAAGGATAAGAAACTGCCATGAGTATCTGCTAGGCAGGTGCAGTAATTACATTCCAAAAAACTTGGATCAAAATGATCTCTGTTAAATACTGGTCAGGACAGCAAGGGTAAGAGTGGGAGAGGGAAAGCAATGAAGACAAGGAAGAGAGGAGGGAGGGAAGGAGGGAGGGAGGAAGAGAGAGACAGGGAGGGGTGGGAGGAAAGAGGAACGGAGGGGGAGGGGTGAAGGATGAGAAGATGGAGGAGGAGGGGGACATGAAATCTGAAAAGTACATTTGTTTGGAAGAAATTTGTGGCCGAGTGTCATCTATGGCCAACACATGTCGAATGGGAAGCAAAGCAAAGATTCTTGGACTTGTTTTCCATTTCCACACAGCACTGAGTCACAACTATGCAGTAATTAGATCTAAGTGCTCAATTTTAAATAATGTTGGCACGTGAAATCAATAGATTTTATTTTGTTTAGAAATGTGTGCAATATATTACCCTTAGCTTTCACATAGCCAGGCTTCATTATGATACCCCATGTTGAACTGCGTGGTAGACTCTACAAAGAAGTTTACGTTTTGTATCGAAGCAGCCGCACATCTACCAATATGGTTTGGTTATTGATGATTGCATTTTTTGCCACACTATAGGTTCTATGAGGGCAGAATGTTTTTTTTTTTTCCAGAGAGGCTTGTGGTGTAACAGTTAAGCACATGGATATTTCTGTCTGGGTTCCTATCCTTTCTCTTCTAGTTACTAGCGTAATCTTGGAAACATAATAAAAATATTGCTTTCTTTTATTTTTCATAAGTTGAATATCATTATCAACGTTGTCTTTTGCAAAGACTTCAGAGAATATTCAAGTAACAAATTATAAACATGGCAGTTATATATTTAGTGTGCTTGTCTGCATAATAATTACTTTCAAATTTTTAATGATTAGAGTCACAGATACACTGCAAATCACACAGAATAATTAATCAATGGAAATTTGAATGCTGAGCAAATGAGCAGACAGTAAGCCTCAGAGGTCATGTAATTCTTTGCCAAAACACTCTGAATTTTGACTTTCTTCACTAAATGTCTATGTAACCAGGGCCTAGAAAGATGATTCAGGCAGCCGGGGTGCCTGCTACCAATCTTCAGTTTGATCCCAAAGCCCTCTTGGTGGAGGGGAGAACAGATTCCTGCATGTTGTCCTTCGATTTTCACCTGTGCGCTGTGGTGTTTGCATGCCAATGTGTGTGTGTGTGTGTGTGTGTATGTGTGTGTGTGTGTGTGTGTGTGTGTGTGGTAATTTATATCACACAGATGTTTGCACACACACTCTATGCTACTCATGTAGAGATGAGCATGATAATGACGTGTGTCTTAGTTAGGTTTCTGTTGCTGTGGTGAAACACCATGACTGAAGAAACTTGGAGAGAAAAGAGTTTTATTTGGCATACTCCTCATATCACTGTTCATCATCAAAGGAAGTCAGGACAGGAACTCAAGCAGGGCTGATCCTGGAGGCATGAGGTGGTGCAGCAGAGGCCATGGAGCAGTGCTGCTTAGGACTTGCTCCCCATGGCTTGCTCCCTCTGATTTGTTGTAGAACCCAGGACCACAAGTATAGGAGTTGCCCTTCACACAATGGACTGGGTCCTCCTACAACAATTACTAATTCGGAAAATGCCCTACAGGCTTGTTTACATCCCAATCCGTATGGACTTACTTTCTTAAAAGAGGTTCTTTCTAGTTTGTATCATGTTGACATGAAAGTATGCAGAACAACTGAACCCTTGTCAACTTGACAGATCACTATTAAGCCCCAAACTTCCCTGTCTTACTCATCACCAAGATCTCACAATAATAAAAGCATCACAATATAAAATATTAAAATATGTAATAGTCCAACAGTCTTTAAATATTCAAACACTTAAAAGTTCATTCTCTCTTCAAAACACCAAAACTTTCTTTGGAAATCTAAAGTGTTTGTAAAACTTAAAAAATCTCTTTAAAAGTAATCATGGGCTACTTTATAATAAAAAAAATAAATCAAATATTTTCTTACTTTAAGAGGGAAGAGCTAGGGAATAGTAACAATCAGATCAAAGTAAAATCAAACTCCAACTGTGTGAATATAACAATGTCCTATGCTTGGGGTCTATGTATGATCTTCTGGGCTCCTCCAAAGGGTTTAGGTTATTTTTCTGGCTCTGCCCTCTGCAACACACAAAGCTTGTGTAAGGTCAGGCATGTTCCCACCATGGTGCCATCCATGGTGATCACCCCACGGTACTGGCAGCTCCAAAATCCTGGGGCCCTCTGCTTTAGCTAGGCTGCACTTTCATTAGCAGCCTCTCCTGGGCTCCCTTCATTGTGCAATGCCTCCAGTTTTCTCTATGACCCCTACAATCCTGGACCTTCAACTGCTATTCTGGCTACACCTTCACCAATGGCCTATCCTGGCCTCTTCTAGTGCCAAGCCTCAGCTGCTCTCCATGACCCCTTAATACCTTCAGAACCAGTACTCTTACACTGCCAAGTATGGCTGCTGATGCAAGACTCAATGTTGGCAGCCTCTGGAATATAGCACAGTGTGCTAACTCTGAGGGAACATTCTCAGAAGAGTTTATCTCAGTGATGTTTTCTTCTTGTCATGAAGTAAAGGATTTACTTTACCGGTTCGAGTCTCTCATTAATTACAGCTGATTCTTTAGCTCAAGCTGACCAAAACCCACAGATTATTCACACAAACACACAAAAACACCTGATAAAGTCTTTGCTAACCTTGGAAACTTCACAAACCAGGCCTCTGTTGTCTGCACTGCTATCAACATTCTTTTTTTTTTAATTGAAAATAAATTCTTCTCTCTTACAATATAGTCCAACCACAGTTTTCACCTTTCTCCACTCCTCCCAGCTCTCCCCACTTACCTCCCATCTCTGCCAGACCCATACCCAGTCCAATTACTCTTTAGAAAAGAGTAGGCCTCCAATAGAAATGACAGCCAAATATGACAAAACAAGATACAATAACACCAGGCAAAATCTCTCCTATCAAGGCTGGATAAGGCAACCCAACAGAAGCAAAAGTCCCAAGAGCAGGCAAAAGAGTCAGAGACAAACCTGATACCACTTGTTAGAAGTCCCACAAAAACACCAAGCTAACAGCCCCAACATATATATGCCCAGGACCTGTGCAGACCCATGAAGGCCCTGTGCTTGCTGCTTCAGTCTCTGTGAGCCCATAGGAGCCCTGCTTAGTTGACTCGATGGGCCATGTTCTCCAGGTGTCCTCTATCTCTTCTGACTCCTACAATATCCCTCCCCCACCTGTTCCATAGGGTTCCCCATTTCCGAGGGGAAGGATTTAAAGGAGACCTCCAATAGACTCTATAGTAGAAGTTTTGGTTTGTTTAAAACACAGTTATGTTATATTTTTGTTTTAATCCCGAATTTGGGATATGAGGCTGCCTTGGTTTATGCACAGCTTATAACTGCCACATGCAGCTTGGAGAGGGACATGGGCTTTGCCAGCTGGTAATAGCCTCAGTGGGTTCAGAGAGGGGAGTAGTCTTTGTCAGCTGAGGTAATCGATCTCCGAGGACTCCAAGAGGGTATAAATATCAGAACCCAGAGAGAGGAGAGAACACTTCAAGGATGCCTCGAGGAGAGAGTAAAGGATGATTTGAGGGCACAGTCAGAGGAGGAAGGAGGCCGCTGGTTCTTTTGCTGTTTGCTGTTAGCTAGAATGTTGGATATCCTGATGCTTGAGATTGGTATTGCCCCAAAGAACCCCATGACCCTAAACAGCAGCAAGAAGGAATTAAAAAGAACTCCACCTCCTCTCCCCACTAATATTCTTTTTCTCCTGCTTAGTGTTGGAGCGTTGGAAGGTATTCGGCAGGAAAAGGGCTGGGCTAGGAAGAAAAGAAGAGATATAGGACTCCAAAGAAAATAGAGTTAAAAAGTAACGCCAATATGATGTTTCTCTGCATAATGTTTGTCTTTGATCTCTGCACCTACTCCCATCTGCTAATGCAGGAAACCTCTCTGTTGATGACCGGACACCGCACTGATCTATGAGTATAGCAGAATATCATTAAGATTTTTTTCTTCCCTTTCTTTCTTTTTCTTTCTTTCTTTCTTCTTTCTTTCTTTCTTTCTTTCTTTCTTTCTTTCTTTCTTTCTTTC
>OU015752.1:78131485-78150120 GCA_907169655.1 Acomys percivali | reverse complement strand
TTCTTTCTTTCTTTCTTTCTTTCTTTCTTTCTTTCTTTCTTTCTTTCTTTCTTTCTTTCTGTCTGTCTCTCTTTCTTTCATCTTGCCAGTTGTATTTAGTTCTACCCCAGGTCTCTAGGCTATCCAGTTTCTGGTTTCTGGACATCCAGATATTGTAGGACATGAGCTTTCTCTTGTATTGTGGGCCTCAAGTTAAATGAGACAGTGGTTGTCCACTCCCACAAGTTCTGCCTGCCCCAGCACATCTTGTAGGCAGGACAGATTGTTGGTCAAAGGTTTTGTGTCTGGGTTGGTGTCCAAGTTTATCTTTCAGTAGCCTATAGAGTACCTTCCCACATGCCAAAGGGACTAGATGTAGGGGTGAAGGCTTCAGGCAGGTACCAGCTTGAGCTCTTTAAGTTCAATGAGGTGTGTGAATGTTGTCCTCTGTAATGGGGCCACTCTGCGTTTTTGGAGAGCAAGCTTCTTTCCTAGCATTAGGCTGGGTTGTTTAGGAATCTCCACAGGACCCACTAGACCAGCAACTTAACCAAATGCAAACCAGTCTCACTACTAGAAGCTTTGCCTGGCTCGAAAAGATGGTTAGTTTAGACTGTGTCCTCCATTACTAGACATCCTCACTAGGGTCACCCTTACAGATCTAGGAAGTTTCCACTGCACCAGGTTTCCACACTATCCTCCAAAGTCCCCTGCTCTCTCCATGCCTTCTCTTCATTCATTCTCCAAACCTGATACCTCCTGCTCCCATCCCCACCTGCACCCAGTCCAAATTAATACAGCACAGCCCACGGAGCTCTCAACATTCAGTGGCTTTTCTAGCCCAAAGCTCCAAAGTCCTTTCACAATCTCCCCGCAAAGCAACATAGTTAGGTATGTCACATCAATACTCCATGATCCTGGTACCAACTTCTGTCTTAGTTAGGGTTAATATTGCTGTGATAAAACACCATGACCAAAACAACTCTGAAAGGATAGGATTTACTTGACTTATGCCTTCATAGCACTATTCGTCATTAAAGCAAGTCAAAACAGGAACTCAAACACGGCAGGAACCGGAAGGCAGGGGCTAATGCAGAGACGTGCAATGGTGCTGCTTACTGGCTTGTTTACATGCCTCACTCATCCTCTTTCTTCTAGAACTCAGGACCACCAGCCCAAGCTTGGCACAACTCACAATATCTTGAGCCCTTCCCCCATCAATCACTATAAAAAATGCCACACTGGCTTGCCTACAGCCTGCTCTTATGGAAGCATTTTCCTAGTTGAGGCTCCCTCCTTTCTAGTGGTTCTAGTGTGTATCAAGTTGACGTAAAACTAGTCAGGATATGTAGGAACCAGGCCCGAATGGGCTGCCTGCCTGTGTTGCTGTTTCATGTCCTGTTTCTAGCAGCTTCCATATCTGTGTTTATGTTGGTTAGCTAGTCATGTTTACTGCTCTGAGAACGCACCCCTCCCTTCTGGGGACTTTTTCTCCTGTTCGCAATCACTTCTTGAGGGATTTCACCTGCGAGTGGCATTCCTGTTTTGCTGCCTGTAAGAAGGCTCTTTGAACACTGAATAAAGGTTGTTGTTGAGGCTGCTGCCGCAGCTGCCGCAGCTGCCGTTGCTGCTGCTTTCTTAGCATGAAGGACTCACTGTGTTATTGTGTGTGTATGTGTGTGTGAGTTAAATCCGCAGTCCTTCGCCCTTGACTCGGTACCGCGGTGGCGCGGGTGCCACGAGGACAATGCATATCTCAGAAGATATCTCTATAACTAAATGGTGTGCCATCATATGCTTACCATATTGACCCACAAGTTACCCTGAGGCCACCCTGACTACAACCACAGATGTAGGCCACAGATTGTTTCACCAGAGAGAAAGACAGAGAGTAGCACGCTTAAGAAAAGAGAAAAACATACACAAAATGTATAGTTTTCTCTTAGTAAAAACGTGTTTCTGATTATGTTTCATGGGAACATGTGACCCCTGCTCTTTCTGTTGATTATTCCTACTAATTCAGGCTTTTGCTAATTCTCACAAAATATGTGAGTATTATTGATGATGCTTGCAGTAATCATTCCTCATCTGATGACTGCCTCAAATACCAAATTGTTGTTCTTTAGCGTATGTATTGTCAATTAAATGCAAACAGCAAAAATATATATTAATACTAATTAGAAAAGTATAAGTCCCAGCATCATGATTGATACTTTTTAAATACTCCAAATAGCACAGAATACTTCTGGATAATTGTCAAAGAAATTAAAAAGCTTTCAGTATGATATTTTAAAGTAGTCCTTGACCAGAGGCAGGCCAGTATTTGCTGTTCAATTCAGTTTGCATAAGGTAAAATACATTATGATCTTTGTAGCAAATATTTTTTATTGAAGAAAAATAGGCCACTTTTCAGCACTTTTTATTTTTCAATACTCAACCATTATGTGACACAATCCAGATGAATATACAGCTCAGGGCTGTAGATCTTCTGACAGTACAGTCCCCAATTAAAAAAAAAAATCACATCCATTACTCTCTCTATTCTATGGTGCCAATTATTATTTCCACCCATGCTGCAGTTAGTGCTAATTTCATTACCTGAGCTATAAAAATAAAAGATTCCCTTGTAGCAAATTCACGAATTTAATTTCAGTCCAGCTGTACACCTTGTCCATCTAAAACAGCAAGCATCTGCTCCACAAAAAAAACCAATACAAAACCAAAATAACAAACTGTATTGAGCTTGTAATTCAGTGTACTTTATGAAACAGAATTGTGAGTAAAACAGCAATACTATGCTAATTTGCTCCTTAAAGACAGAAACAAAGTCAGCCCTGATATTTTCAGCATTCAGATATTTGAAATTATGAAGAAATCTTTATCCAGATGAAAGACTGACACCATCCTCTTCTGGGCACTTCCTAGTTGATAGATAGTCAATGCTCATTCAGGGCCCATAGGACTTAGGCACTAGTTTAATTGACATAGTTTATGTACATAAAAGGAAAGATAAAGTTCAAAAAGTTTTCTAATTTACAAATGAATACACTAGATTTGAATCACATTTTAAATTGAATTATTAAATTATAATATTATAAAAATGTTCTTAGTTGTGGAAGAACATATTAAATATTTTATCCCATTAGAAAGTATGGGGGTTCCTGAACAGTAATCAATGCACTGTCTGCAAAATGTGCGAAATCTAGGTTTTATTTTGCCACTTAACACTGCAATTATATAACAGAATCACACCACATATTGTCAATATATTGGGTCATATTATTTCCATGTGAAAATTATCAGTGACTTAATATTAATTCTTCAAATGATAGCTAGTGTAAAGCTGATAGTTGAGAAGAGTAGGAGATGGACATCTCATCTATAGATGAGTAGCCACATGGGCGAGGAAAATAGTTCAAATATCTCTGATCCAATCTCAAAGCAAGGAAAAAGCTGAGAGACACAAAAAAACATTAATTAAAGAAGAACCTCAAATCATACTAAATATAACCCTATTGAACTACTAAATGAACTTTTGTAATGTACCTTTTAAAATGTTTAGAAAAAACTCCTTTGCTAGTAAGGTATTTCTTTCATATACAATAGTAAATATTTATGACAGACAACCTAGAGAAAACCTGTAGACACATAAGAATGTATACATTTTAAGAGGAAATTTTACTATATTGATTCAAACTCATTTTATCATTCCAAGAGTTAAGAAAAACAAACTAGTGAATATTCTCACACTCTAGAGCAGAAAGTCAAAGCACATGACTGTAAAACAACGTTGTTCAAATTTGGGACTCTTTATCCAGTCATCCCTGCAAAGAGTCATGGACGTTCGCCACCTGCCATGCGGTTAGCATTCTGTGGGACACACAGGGAGGGATGAGGCAAGAAACCTGTGCCCTAGTTAAGAGTGGAAAGGCAAGTCTAAATTAGAAAGAATTAATCTTCCTCATTATTGTAGAGGTGAGGAGTGGCTATAACTCTCAGCACTTGGGAAGTGGAGGCAGGAGAATGCAGAGTCCCAGATACACTCTACTTTGTAGTAGTTTTGAGCCCAACTCAACACACATGAGATTTTGCTTCAAAAAGAAAAAGAAGTAGAAAACTATAAGCCTATTATTCTATCAAGAATATAGAATATTACATGAACTGTGGGGTGGAGTGAGATGGAACGGGAGATGTGACGAGTAGAAATTTCATATCCTGATCTTATATTAATATTGGCTAGTTAAGCTAAAAATCTATGAGTCAATAAATTATTTATCTTTCTTTTTAAGAGTGAAAATACTGGTAAAATCCAGACAACTACTCTACATGTAGAGTTAATGTGTGGTGCTGTTACTGTCTCTGCTAACAGTTTTACCCAATGCTAGAGCTCAATAAATTGCTTTGAATATAACACATTCAAGCCATTAGGCCCTATAACATAAGTCTTACTAATTTCTTTTAGTGTGTTTTTATTCTGGGATGTGTTCTCTCTAGGTGTCAACTGGGGCTTAACAGATTAATCGTATACAGTATACAATAGTTTTATCTTTTTTCTGAACTTTCAATATATGTTTATCTGACAGAAATGAATGATCTCAGTTAGTGTAGACCCCTAACTTCATCTGTTGGCTAGCTTTTATCTGCCAAGTGGGTCTTTGAATATATTATCATTTATATATCCATTTTGAAAATTATGAGTTATTCTATAGTTATGCCAAAGTCTGGCTCTTTTGATCAGTGAAAGTCTCATATAGAATTCTACCTTCAATGCTAAAATGTCTTTGCTTTAAAAAAGTATTCCATGTTATTTTGCCTTCATAAATGTCCATTCTAAAATATTTGTGTGTACATTGCATGTTAATATTTTAGAATTTCCTTCCTATCTTACATTTTGTCATTTTCCAACAACAGAAAAAATTAAAACTGACACTTCAGACAGCCTGATTCACATCTTGACACAATATCAGTGATTATACACAAAGAATGTTTAAAACGTAAAAGATACTATAAAAGACATCTGGTCATTCAGTCTAAAAAAGAAAAAAAAATGCTCTGTGAGTATCATATTAAATCTAACTAATGAATTCTGGTAACTAACATATCATTGACAAAATTAACTGGCATAATTTTATATCAAATGGTTATTAAGTCAATGTCATGAGACAAGCAATAAATACCTAAAATAATGTATTCTTATCTGCAATTTCACCTTTGGAGGAAGTGACACCAGTGGCTACTGTGGACCAAAACCATCATATTTTTGCAGTTTGGATTTTTTAAAACACCAAGACTCATATTTGATCATCCTCCGGTTGATGTTACCAACTAGACCTTAGAAGTCCTAGATATTCATACAAAGACCAAAAAATGCTGCATTGTATTTTAGCTTGAAGCAAATCAATTTGTACTGGGTAATTTTAAAGATGTATGAGTGAAGAAATTCTTTTCATTGGGTTATTGCTAAAGTTCATAATCAGCCTGGAATCCACATTATAAAGTTACATAACGATCTGAAAAAGCTGCATGCTTTAGAAATGTGTTCCCATCAAGCCTGTGCTCTGGAAACATGACTTCCGGAAAGGGAAGCGTTTGACGCCATGCCTCCTGTTTACAGGATTTTCTCTTCTCTAGCTGGAGTCCCATCGAAACCCTCTGATTGTTTTTCTGGGCCTTTTTTCTCTTCACATTCAGAACAAAGAGGCATTTGCAGTTTCTGCCAAACATTAGAGAAAAGACAATTTAGAAGGTAAAAGTACAACATTGTAGCAGGACAGCAAAGGTCTATCATTGCAAATAAATAGCATCTAAACCACTAGCCACAAACTACACAAATATCTAAGTTTTTACCACATGTAAACACTGTCTTTACAACAGGTTCAATTCCTCAAAAGCTACTATGAGAAAACTTAGGTCAAATCATCCAACATAAATTCATCTAATTCTAAAAAAATTCTTGAACATTGACATTTATATAATATTTTATATAAGAATGAAATCAGAACTAATGTTTGCAGGTGAACTTGCTTTGTGTGTGTGTGTGTGTGTGTGTGTGTGTGTGTGTGTGTGTAGATAACCACATTGTTACTCTCTCTCACCTCATAAGAACTATGGACTTAAAAAAAAATACTCCATTTAATTTCCTTTACCTTCTTGGCTGGCAGCATAGAGGGGGGAGGAAGGGACATGTCCTCGGTCTTTGCAGGGCCTCACAGAGGTAGGCACACTAAAAGCTTTGCTGGCAAGCGCAGAATACAAAGTTCAAGGGCCCTTGCCAAAGGATCTAGACACATTCTTTTAGACAATAGAAGCGCTTCCTCTGTGTCTTTTAAAATGGCTTATCAGGTAAAGGTGCTCTCCACCAAGCTTGATGAGCTGACTTTGATGCCTTGAACTCACCATGGTGGAAAGAAAGAAAAAAGAAACCCTTCATATTATCCTTTGTGCCCCCCCAAAAAAGCCATGGCATGCTCCATCTGCATCCCCCCACAGAAAATAAATTAATGTTAAAGGAAATAAACAAGAATTGCCTACAATCCAGTGGCTACATGAAAGACGTTCGGATATAGTGGAAATCAAGTACACTAACAAAGGAATACCTGTGTTGTCAGCTCTGACTCTGCAGGGAGGTGACTTTGGGGACCCTCCTCATGCTTGATGGAACAGGAACTACCCTCCTGTAAAAACAAGTAAAACGGGTCAAGTTGTTTAAATTAAAAAAAAAAAAAAAACTTTGATGGAAAACTCACTGTTGATTATTCCCAATCCTCTGAGAGACTCCACCCAGTGTGGGATCAGGACTTGAAGCTGGACTCTGGGTGAAGAGCTGGGAGTTGTATGGAAGAGTTGGGGATGGGAGAACTGGGGTCAGAGGGGGTGTCAGGAGCTGCACGAGGAGACTATCAAGGCCCTAGGATCTGGACAGCAGTGAGGGGCTGGGGGCAGGTGGTGGCTGCACAAACTGATGCACCAATCAAGGACATTGCAAGCAGAGAACCTAGAATCCGTGTTCAGATGTGGTTGATGCACAGCTCATTCTCCATCTGGGGGAATGGAGGGAGAGAGCAGGGGACTGCCTCTGACAAGATCTCTGGTGCCCATGGTTTGATCACTGCCCCTTGGTACCCTGTAGGAAGGCAGAGGAAGGGGATGCAGGCTATTCAGGTGAGACCTGATAGGCTGTGGCCAGAAGAAGGTGGGGGATGAGGACCCTACTTGTCAGAGATCTAGGGGAGGAGAATAGGACTGGAGAGGGAAGGAGGGTGAGAACAGGAAAATAAGAGCGAAGGGATTACAATTGGGATATAATGTGAATAAATTATAATAAAATTAAAAATTAAGTTTCCACCAATTCAGTGCATACTGAAAAAATAAAGTCAAAATCCTCTCAGTTGAGTTCCAAGAACCAGCACATGCTCAGAGACATTTGCATCTCACAGGAGCCTCTCTCTTTTGCTGGCTACTGATAAGCTCAATTCTAAGGGAAATCATTCAAAAGAAGGAAAGGATTAAAGAAATATTACATCTGTGATGCATTTGGACTCATTGATGACCGATTTGATTTAAATCATTTAAATTCATCAATGGTGAATGTGCCTGCAGGGACATCACTATAGGAAGGCAGGGGCTACAGAGATTTCTCAGCAGTTAAGGGTGCTTCCTGCTCTTTAAGGGAACCAGAGTCCAGTTCCAAACACACGTGCTAGGCAACTGACAACTGACAGCCACTATGACTCCTGCTCCAGTAGATCCATTGATCTTCCCTAGCCTCTGCAAACATGAACACACACACACACACACACACACACACACACACAGAGACACACACACAGACACAGACACACACTCACAAATAAATCTTTAAATATTGTAAGACAGGGCCTGGAAAGATGGCCCAGAGCTTAAAAGCTCTGTCTGCTCCTGAGTTCAATTCCTAGCAACCACATGATGGCTCATAACCATCTATAATGAGATCTGGTGCCCTTTTCTGGCTTGCAAGCAGACATACAGGCAGAACACTGTATACATAATAAATAAATAAATAAATAAATAAATAAATAAATAAATCTTTAAAGAAGAGAAAATCTCATAAAAGCATTGTGAGACAAGAAGGAAAGTAAGTTTTATGTATGTCTGTGTACTATATGACTGCCTGGTATCGAAGGAGACCAGAAGAGAGCATTGGACTATCTGGGACTGGGGTTATTGATAGTTGTAAGTCACCTGTGGGTGATGGGAATAGAACTGAGGTTACTTGGAAAAGCAGCGAGTGTTGTGAAATGATAAATATGTCTGGCAAAATATTTTGCTATAGTTTAAAAAGGTAACGTTTCTGTATGTGAAATATCCCTTTATTTTACAAAGCAAGAAGATGTATGTTCTCGTTTAGCCATATGAGATGTGAGAAGAAAAAGAAGCCATTGATAATGAATGCAGCTTCAGTCAGCTCCCATGCTGCCTGAAAGAGCATGGAGATACTGATTTCCTCCTTATTTCTCCTTTTCCTCTCTTTGTCTGCAGCCTCCTTTCTCTTTCCCCTATTCACATATTATAAACAAATGTTAAGATGGAGCATGTGAGTGTTCCATGTGCTAACTTCCTATAGTCTCCTGCATGAATGAAACAGGGATAAGAGTTTAGTAATACACGAACACTGGACAGCTCTTCACATTAAACAAAACAGTTTCTTTTCTAGGAAAACACATGGGTCAGGGACCTCATCTAGCTTCATTCTGTCATATGAAATACTCTGATAAGTCCACAGAGATTGCATAGATGATGAAGACTCATGTAGTTCGGGGTTTCAGAAGTAAGTTATTCTTACATTTGAACTTCACTTGTACATCATGTTACTTTACTCTTCGCCATCTTGCTATGTCCTCCACCTTCATACAAATCATATTTTATGTGGTCTTGAAATGATACTGCCATTCCCTCCTTGGTTCACTCCAACAGTAGCAAGAATCAGTTAAATGCCTGCTCAGCCATCACTGTGTATCTCAACAGTAGCACTTTGGATTGATTTTTTAAATATGTATAAGCATACACAGCCCATCAATACTTTGTGTGATCCTTTAAGACAAAGCCCATAGCCTTTGATCAACCATAGGTTGCAATCAGATAGTAGATTGCCAGCATTTAAAGCCTACTAAGTAACAAATGGATAACATCCACAGATAATGAAAACATATCAGTCTTTAAAAATGTTCACATACCTGCTTTCTCTGCATGACCAGATGTGACCATGTTTTATAGAAGGTCCATTTTTTTTTACCAATATATGTCTAATAGAGTGATATGAAATAACAGCAGAAATCATACTCAAAACATTAGTTACTTTATTTCTTACTGGCATAGTCTATAGAGAAATAGTCGACAACACTCATGGAAATAAATGTTTCATGTTTTCCATAAAGGAAAGATTGGTTATTGATTACTTAGATAACTTGCCATTTCCTTTTCAGACAGTGAGGGTACAACTGACCTTGAGTTATGGTGAGAGTATTAATAGGGAAATTTTTCTAGGACAAAGAGGAGGGAAGGAATTAACAGGAGAAGGTGTAGAGATGTACCATGGGTAACTGGTGAGGATGCAGTAAGATGGGAACTCTGAGAGGATGGGAGGAATACAGAGGTCAAACAGTGATGTTTATGAGGTATCTGGTCCTTAAAAAGAAGAAATTCCATTGTAAGTGCTCTCCATTGAAACATGCTTATGTTTTAATGATAGTACACAGACAGAAAGCTTTCTTGTATTGAAATCTAGAGACAGATAAACCTCATTCCATGGAACTCATCCCATGAAATGGTTTCTCAGCTATATTGTCATTATGGTCCTCTTCATGGAAAGGCTGTAAACTGTCAGTTCTCTAGGCATCCCTCTCTTTGTGTGACTCTAGAGACTATGTATGCAAAGCTGCTTTGTTTTTATTTTGTTTTGGATTATTTTATGATTTCTGCTGTCACCTACATAGACTCCCAAATTTTCTCTTTTTTTTTTATCATGACTATTAAATACATACAGAAGCACAACAAATATCTGTCACATGAATGGGTTCTTGGTGTCTTATCTCAACAATACTTGGAATAATTATAGGTATTCTGCTCCACATAATTCTTCATGAGACTAGCTCAAATAAGTTACAGGTCTTCAAAAAGCTGGAAATGTTTTATGCAAGTTGTAAATTAAGGAGTCTACCCCTTCAGTCATTATTCAATTATTATGTTTCTGTGAATATGTGTGTATATGTGCGTGTTATGCGTGTGTCCCATATGTGGATTTGTGTATCCCAATGTGTACATGCACATGTGTGTATGCGTGCCTGGAACATTCACCCTTATGCTTATCATTTTCAGCGCTACTGTAATACTGAGAGTTCTTTAGATAAGGGCTTTAAACAATTTTATTGCTTAATTCTTATAAATACTCATCTATAAAACCATTCTATTTCAAAAGATACAGTACTAAAAAATTTATCTAGAAAAATGCAAAGATTGGTAGAACTAAAGAGCTACTATCAAATGTTCAAAGGGATACAGTGGAGGAAAGGCAAGATGTGAGGAAGAGGAGAGGGAAGTGAAATTGAATACAACTAAATGACCTTGAGTAGATCCCACAATGGCAGGATCTGTAGATCTCCCTGTCAAGCTAAGGCTCACCTTTCCACATACTTTTATTCCTAGACCCCTCTAAGATCTAGAGGGTAGTTAATGGAATTTTACAGAACTTGGCATATCTGAAATCTTATTTTTCAAGCTGCATAAATTATACTTTCTACTATACAGTGGTTTACTTTTTAAAGGAAATTGTAAAATGATACATTTTTCAAATTTAAAGTCAATTATGAACCATTTACAGTTCCTAAAAGAGTTCTAATTGACATAAAAAGTTAAGAAGAAAATAAAATTAACCAGAAAGGAGACTGAATTTTAACAACCAATTATAAAGCATGTCAATGTGGTAGATAGATTAATGCTCGTTGCCTTGTAAGTGTCAACAGAATTCTATGGGTTGCATGGTACCAATAATAAGTTAAAGTTTAATATTAGTTTTGGAAATGTGAGAAACTAATAATTACATAGCATGCTTATTTTTCCTGATGGAAATCAACAGGGGTGGAAAGAAGGGCAATATGTAGTTCTGAATTTTACTTTCTGGGAGAAAGAATATAGATGTGGGGGTATATATAGGCTTACTCTTCCCTATGTAACATATGCAAAGAACAGATTCAATGTTTAATGTTTATCATAGAAATCTATGAGTTAGTCATTCATGATTGCTGAAGTCTAGAATCTCAGAACTTTTGGATTTAAAAAGGAGGCTTATTGTGAGTTTTATGCCATTCTGGGCTACATGGTGAATTCTAAGTCAGCAGGGTCTATGTAGGGCACTCATATTTCAAAACACAAAATCAAAATTAACGGGGACAAATATTTAATAATTTGTGAGAAAGAAAACAAAATAATTGTATGAAACTATGAAAGTTTAATAAATAATGGTAAAATGAAAAAATGATAGGACAATGTTTGAATACTTACCTTCGCAAAATATTTAAGCTAAAAATATGAGAGAAAATTCCACAGCAGTGCAACAAAGTAGATGTGAACCACTAATCCATGAAACAGTGTGAGATGTGGCAACACATGGCTGAGTTGAGGAGAACAGAGTGGATTGTTCTAAAGTTTGCTTTCATAATAAATAACACCAACTATCTTTCTATATGTCCAACCATATAAGTATTCCCCATTTTCATCTTTCTCTAATCTGCACATCCATTCTTCTTTGTTCTTGCCTGCTAGTTCCTCTCCCTTTCCCCTCATCCCTCCATTGTATTTCTGTTCTCTTCCTCTCTCTCCTTTGCTGCCTTCTCCTCTGTCTCTTAATCTCACTCTTCTACTTTCTCTACTGCTCTTTCTCCTTTTCTTTCTCTCCTTCTTTTTCCTGATCACTGTCATCCCCTGTTGGGTCTATATGTCACCATTCCTCCTTCACTGTTTCTGATTTGAACAGGGCAAAAATGATGTCCTATCAACCAACTGCTCATCCTTCTTCAGTAACTGTAAAGTCAAAACGTGTCCTCGATTAGACCAAGGCATCTAATTTAATGAGCACTCAGATAATTCACAATGAGTCAGTGATAACGTGTCTGTATATTTGACTTGGATGCAGATGGACCATTAGGAATTTATTCAGTGAAATAATGTTTCATGTTAGAAATGACACTTTAAAAAAAAGGCAGAATTAGAGGGTGACCAGCCATTGCTGTAACAGTGATACACTGGCGTTTTGCTTAATTGTAAACACACCACATTACGACTTCTGTAAATAGATTAAAACTTTAGGAACTATAGAAGACAAGCCAGGTGTTGTGCCTCACAGATGTTATCCTGGCACTTCGACGGCTGAGGTAGAAAGTTTGCTGTGACTCTGGGGAGATTCCGGGTTTTATAGTGAGAATCAACCTCTCTAAAATAAATAAATACATTGAAAAAAATCAAAGTAGAATAGTTTACCCTAAATTCATCATGAAATTGTCTCATTTAAAATTCCATCCCTTTTCTGAATGTGTGAAGTGAACAAGTAGGCCTGTTTCTTGTGCCTTCTCTTGGGATCTTTTCTTCTGTTTTGTACAATTCCAATGTGTTAGTTTTGTCTTATCGTTTTATTACTATCCCTTAGAAGCCTGTTTTCTAATGACAGGGAGAGGGTGGATTTGCATGGAAGGGGATGTGGGGAGGAGTTGGGAGAAGTAGAGGGAGGGGAAACTGTACTCAGATATATATATATGTGATGGGATAAAATCTATTTTCAATAAAACAAAACAAAACAAAACAAAAATAAAATTCCATCCTTGAAGATTGCTATAAGCTTGTTACTACTCTTAGTAACTTGATGATATTTCACAAAAGTTATTCAACATCTAATGAATTTCCTAAAATATTAAAATAATAAACCAAGGGATGCAAATATACAATTAAGCTTAAAACAGAGCAAAGGAAATATGTATGATCAGCACTAAAGCTTGTTTCCTGTTTATATTGAATTAAGAGATGAGACAAGCTAAAGGCTGAAAATAAAAATGATAAGAACATACACACACACACCAAAAAACAAAAAAACCAGAGTGAACATCTTAAAGATACTTAGAAGTGCAAATGAATCTGGGATAAATATTTCTGAGATATTGTATTATCTATGCACTGTATTTCAAAAAGTGCTACAGAATTAAAAATATTAAAAACCAATGTTGAATCCAGGTGAGGAGTCTCAACCCTAGAGGAGACAAAAAGTGCTGACACCTGCTATGGTATCCATATCTTCTGTGAATGTAATGCTGACTCTCCCCAGGAATCTAAACTTATAACACACATTTATTACATTTTCAGCTCCTACAGGTACTAGTATGCAATTCCAAGTAAGGACTTTGAATAAATAACTAAAATGTGAGATAGAGTGATGCAGATAAGCAAATACATGTATAAACCTAACACAGTGGGCATTCAGACTAGGAGGTAGGTATGTGCCCTTCATGGAGATAGCAAAGGTCAATGATTAGCAAATGAGGCTGTGAATATAACCACAGTTTTGTCCCAACTGTCTCAAAATGAACATTATTGTGCTAGCTGGGCTATTGTTATTTGCTAAATTAATAAGTTGAATATTATTAAGTTTCCTGTATTGTTTCTGGAGCAAAAGCATAACCAAGATCATATTTTACTTGTATGAAATTAAAGTGTATTAAATGAACATGGTAATTATATCAGTAGAAAATGTAATTATTCGGAAAACCTTTGGAGACCTTCTTTCATTCTTGCAATAACTGGATGTATGGATGGAAACAAGCTTACTCCTCTGGAAAATGCAACAGCAACATAATTAATAAATCAGCCTTAGCTATGAGGGAGCACTGTCTAGAATGGAAATGGGCTCAGGAAGCTCAAATCACTTAAATCGAAGCATGAGTTGCAAAAGGGATGTCTACCACACACCATCATCAACTCACCAGGGTTGTTGTATGACACAATGAACGCTGTCTTAAACAGCAAACTGGCATCTCTTAAATCTCTATGAAGCTGAAAGCATGAAAAAGTCTGACTTTTTTTTTAACCTGTAGATCTTGGATTTTATTTCTGGATGTTCCCCCCCTCCAATTTATATAGACAATGCTTGGATTATTGTAAGTGTTCAAGGCCATATGTATATATTGTTTTTTATTTCCTCAGAATAAGGGATGAGATGAAAGCCTTTCCCACTCTGTGCAAATACATGGCTTGGCCTGAGGTCATAACATTACTTTCTCTGTTATAGTGATCCCCAGTCCTAGGCCTGGAAGCTTATAGCCTTCACACAATCTAATTTTATGCCATCCTGGACCTTGAAGGCTTCAGCTTCTTCCCTTCATTTGCTAACCTAGGTCTGGAATGTTTCAATCTCTAAGAGGTGCTACTGAATAAATTCACCATTTCTGGCTCTTTCTGAACTCTTTATGGCTGGTTCAACTCAGCTGTTTTGGCCCAAACACTTCTACAAGATGACTGGTTCAATCTGGCTTCTCTCTAGTCTTCTGAGTGAATTGCTTTCCTTGGCCTCAAACTGACTCTGGTTTGGCTCCTTCTCATTCTCTGTCTTGACCTGTGTCTGTAAAACTGCCCCCATAAAACTTCCACACACAGTTCCCATCCACCTCTTCCTCAGTACACTATTCCTTTACTTCTCCCTGCACTGCTCTTAAGTAGCCTCTCATTCCTGTGCTGTTTTCATGAGAGCTGGGCATATCCTATCTCTGACTCATTCTGTCAAATCTTTCTCTGATTCATCACTTTGTCTGCCCCTCAATTAGATGCCACTTCCAAACATTGCTGCGTCCTTCTGTAAGCTAATCTTACTTTCATTGTTTGGATTAAAGGTGTGTACTAAGGGCATGTCTGTATTCCAAACATGTCATACTGTAATCCAGGGCATGTCTGCATTCCAGCCAGATCGCACAGATCTAGAAGGTCTTTAGATGTGATTCCTTGCCAGAGCATCCATGTTGCTGCATTAAAATCCCTCGATAGCTGATTAAAAGTTTCCCTTTGGCCAGGATCTCACAGCAAGGACAGTGGCAGCCAACTGTGCAGGTGTGGCAGTAGTAGACATGGAAGACTATTGAGCATGTATGCCAGTAATAAACACAGAGGAGACGTGAGTAAATATGTCATCAGCTAACACAGCAGACAATTGAGAAAATGTGCTAGACGTAAACAAAAGCAATAGCTTGTGTTGCTTTCTGTTTTCTTAGCACCCTAAGAAAAGCATCTGCTATTCATAAAAGTAAAAACATCACGTGCCACATTGCGATTAGTTCTCAACTCTTAATTTCTAAAAAATGAAAGCAAAATGCAACATGTCTTAAATGAGATTGAGGGAGAAACAGGCTTTCCTGTCTCTTATTTATATATTTAATATTTAATATTTATTTAATATTATTTATTTAATATTATTTATTTAATATTTATTTTATTTAATATTATTACCTAGCGGATGCCACTTTAAAATTGAATAAATAGGCCTGAAATCAGCTTCAGGGTTTCTCGAAGTCTTTAGTGCAGAATATTAACAACAGACATTCTAGTAGGGTTTACTCAAATAATGCATTCTAGGAATCTTCTCACAGATTGCTGATGTGCAAAACTGGATCCTGGGCACACAATTGGCTAATCCAGGGTTGCTTAGACATGCTGAAATTGGAAAACCATTGCTATACCCTGTATTGATAAGACTTCCATAAAATAAAGCCATTTACAAAAGGCAGTCTGAAGACCAGCATTGTAAGGCTCAGATGTAGGTCTTTCTTTCTAGTCTCCCTGTTCTATCCAGTGAAATCTGTGACCAGCAGGAATCAAGCACTCATCCATAGTGACACATGCATTGGTGTCCCCCACTTCTCTCTAGAGTTCCAACGATCAGCTATAAGATCATTTCTCCCTCTAATACCTTACTTCTTACCTTCATTGTGAGTTGTGAGTTTTCATTATCTGATCACACATAGATACCCTCTCTAACTACTAATTCTTCTTGAGATACTTTAGATAAAAAAATCTCATTTTTCATATTTTGCTGGTACTTTATTCTTCAGTGTTTTAACCAAGTATATCCATCTCTGTTGTGGTGAAGTGGTACTGTGTATAGATAGACACTGAAAATTACAGACTGTGAAGTTTCTTAAGTCAGATTTTAGGTTTTCTCATCTCAGAAATAATTAACTCTAAAATTATGAATCATTTCACATGAACATTTAAACACAGTTATATAAACAATTTATGAATTGAATTAGAATAATAATTATTAAGATGATATTTGCCTTTAATACTGTCTATAGATATAACCCTTATCAAAATATAGCAGGCAGGATTATTAAACTGTCAGGTCAATCATATGAATTACAAGGCATTGCAATGGGCAAAGAATAGCTAATTTGGTATTCAAATGGAGTAGAAATGTTTTAGGATTTTAACCTCCTATTTTCAGAATGTATGTAAAGGTATAGGTATTAAGATAGTATGATACTTCCCTAGGGACAAACACACCAACTGGCTATCTAATACTAAATGGTAAACTCTGAAAATTTTCATTCAAATAACATTACAGACTGAGCAGATTGGATTTATGTATGTGGGAATATATATGCATATTTGAAAGAGAACAAGAAAGGATATATCGGAGAGTTTGGAGAAAGGAGATATAATTATATTGTAATCTAAAAATATTAACTACTAATCATATTTAAAGTTATATGAAGTAATAAAAAGATAGTATGGAGCTACAGAACTGATTAACATATACAATATGAAGCAATAGTGAAAGCAAAAAAATAAACTCAAAAATTTCATCAATTACTTCAAGGTGGGCTGTGACCACCTTGTGAGAGGGTGTCACATATCACATATTTACATTACAGTTTATAACAGTAGCAAAATTATAGTTATGAAGTAGCAATAAAATAATTTTATGGTTGGGATCACCACAGTAGGAACTGTATGGTAAAGCGCTAGGAAAGTTGAGTGACACTGAATTAGTTTTTGATGAAGAAGATTAAAATATTAGTGTATAAAGGATAATCATTGCATAAAAATGTGACAGCTAGGACAACTGACTAAAGAGCCTTACATTGCAGCATAATCTGGAAAAAAATAAAAGGCCTATTATGGGTTACAAGTCTAAACGTTGGCTATAATATAGCTATGAGCACAGAACAAAGAAACAGAAAGCAGTTCTTGTGTTTTAGTGTATTATTTTAAATTAAATTCTCTTTTCTGTTAGTTTATACATCCAATAAAACAAACCAAAGTGGATCTTGCCTCTCCATCTAAATGTATAATGATGTTGAATGTATTTTCATGTTGCTACCCTGAGGTGGTTGCCACACTCTCATAATGCTTAATACAATGCAGGATGTTCTGAGTTCAGACAGATACACTCTAGAATAGTTCCCACAAATCCAGAAGACACCCCCAAGCTTATTTGGCTAACTGGAAGAAGTCAGAAATGTGGCAGTCTCAGATATGACTTGTGGAGAGAAGGCCCTGACTCCTGAGTGCTGTTACCCAAGCTCTGTGTTTGCCTGAGCGTCTCACAATCACAGTCTCTAAGAAGCTTTGCAGTTATTAAGAGCAATAGAAGCTTTGGAGTCTCACAGTCCTTAATCACAGTTCCACAGCTATGTACATATATGCACATTCATGCATATATGAATGCATATGTTGAATTATCATACAACAAATGACATATTCCGGAAATAGATGTCCCATCATCAAATTCATATAAAATCTACCACGACTACTAAGGGGCTTATACAAAAATTACCATTTTAATATATAACTAGAACTGTAGAAAAAATAGACAACTGGTTACTAGATAATATACCACAGGGACTACGCCTTTCCTAAACCAACGCTTTTAAAATTGTATTCTATGGGTCACATGCCTATAGGATTGTCTGTGTTGAGACAACAGTCATCAGGCACATTTCAAAAGTTTTACAAAATCCCTCAACTCTATTCATTTAGAACACTTCCAAATAGATGTTCAAAATGTGAATAATGTCCCCAGATAATTTTGTGATTATTCCTATTAGAAAGCCACTTTTGGTGACATTTATCTGTAGCATAAAATTACCTGGTGTATTTGAAATAAACACATCAGTTCTACAGATTCCACCCACAGGAATGAAGAATTAATTTTTCGGGAAAGTCCTGTGCAACCATATTTTGAAAGTGTTCTCTAGGTAATATTATTCTGACTTCACTGATTAGAACTCCTGATAAAAAAATGAAAACTGATATTCATCCCATGCCACTAATCCCTCTTCCTTACACGTGTGAAGTTTATCTAGTTTATATTAGTCTCTGGATCTGTAGCTCTGAGTGAACATTCTGTACCCTAGGAATTATAGCTTCTGGAAGGTTGAGACATCGAACACCAATGTCTACTGAAGTAAGACTAGAGACAGTAGTTTCATTGTCGCCAGTGAAGACAGAACCGAGGAAGGATACACTTACAAGAATTGTCAAAGGAAAGGTGTTTATGAGGGAGAACACTAGAGGAAGGAGAGGGGGAAAATAGTAACACACACACACACACACACACACACACACACACACACACACACACACACACA
>OU015752.1:78098124-78116469 GCA_907169655.1 Acomys percivali | reverse complement strand
AGAGAGAGAGAGAGAGAGAGAGAGAGAGAGAGAGAGAGAGAGAGAGAGAGAGAGAGAGATTTATTGTCTTTTTTTTCTTTAACCACATCCCAGACCATTTCACCAGTCTTACTAGTGAATTTCAAGTCACCCACCACCAACTGTGTATTTAATGAAAGTCTATTTTCTGTGTGTTTGGGATGAAATGTAAACTTGTCAAATATTTATTTATGAGGTAGTCACTGCCTAGCTGATAAATTCAGGGCAGTGTTCCAAGGTTGAACTCACTACAGAATATCAACTAAGCACAATAGAAATCTGTTAATGCAATAGAAACTTTAAAAAAACTGTCAAAGATGGGTTGACATTGAGATGAGCCTATACAAGAAAAGAAATTCACCAGTAATTGGAGCAAGGTTGAAAATATTACAGATGCAATAAAATATCTGGAAGGATTTGAGAAACACTGACTTTCTTCCATGCTTTCCTTTCTCCACTTTAGTGAACTATTTGGTTAGATGATTATACCACTAATTGCATTAATATTACTTTTTTTCCTTTGTGCCATATATTCCTATCCACTGGTACATTGATAATTCTATTATATTCTGTCTTTTGATTGATCCAATATATGGATAGTTGTACAGACTTCATTTTAGTATTCATCGTTCAATTAATCATTCACTTTGCAATTGACCAAAATAATAAATATTTCCACAGCCTATTATCAATGTTAAATTATACATATTCTGCATCATGAGAAATTTAAGGTTTTGAAATTTGGAATAATTTGACTTGATTTAAGTTAACTCATATTAAAGAACTGAATGAAACAGCTCAATTTAAATTTTTACAAATGAATTGTAGGCTACATAATGAAAATTTATGATTTCTATATAGTTGCAAAACTTTCTGAAAACATGAAGAATTTGCAGTCAGGGAAGTTTATAAGACAGAACAACTTATTTCATCATTACTTTGGAGCATGAACTACTGACTCTCACAATACTACAAAAGCCAGCTAGTTCATTGAAGCCAACCAATAGTTTCCAGTGATAGTATTCATAACCACACTTCTGTCAAAAATGTCAAGGTAAGTAAACTTGGAAATAGCCATTCCCACTCATTTTATAAATAAATAGACTAAGTGGATTCATTGTTCCCCTCATTCAATAATCTTTGGGTAAGTAAGTTAAAATTGTCCTCAATCTCTATCTAATATTTTTCAAGGCATCATGGCTTAAAATATAGCTTCATGTTTTCATAATCATTCTATCATGACATACTTTCTCCATCTTTCTCAGAATCTAGCAAGTTTTATGAGTACTTCAAACACTGCCAATAGCTTCAAAACAATATGCAACTCCACAGACAATGTTATAAATCATTTTTATTATCTGACTATCAAACTTTCAGTTATGTTTTGCTGTGAAATAATCTGGCTATTTTTATTATGTGGGAAATCTGAAGGCTTTTGAGAAATTCCAAGCAGTGATTAAATTAAATAATTTAAGCACTGTAATATGTAGTCTCATGCCAGAAAGTCAGTGATTATTCAATTAATAAAGTAATCCTAAAATCTATATTATGGACATGTAGGATAACAATCTACAGAGGTATCCATAGTCAGTGAAATGTTTACACTCTCAATTGTTTATTGATATTACTACATTTCATTTCAAAAGATAATATTACCAAATTTATCAATTATAAGATAAAATTGGTTTCTGTTCATTCTATATAGAAAGAGCTTTTCTTCCATAGGATTATTAACTAAAGACTTTTAGAAAATAAATTTGAAGATATATGCATAATAATATATAAAGAAAACAGAAACATGGTTTATAATTCCATATTCTATAAGTTTCATCTCCTTTGTTTCTGGTAATGATATTCATGAAAATGTTTTAATTTGCAAGAAACAATGATAATCACCAGACTTTTACGTTTACTGAAATGATAGTGTTCTAAGTTGTGAGGAGCATCATTAAAAACCTTGTGCTATAAGATGAATAAAAGACAACTTCGTTCATAAATAATATTGAAATTTAATTTACTATTTTGTAACAGTTTATTTGGAGAGGCATATTAACACCCTCATCATGTACATACACAATTTAAGTGAAATTCATAGTCTACATAATAATGAACACTTTTAATGCTTATTCATTTTAAATTACTGTGTGTGTGTGTGTGTGTGTGTATAGAATCTCCGTGTGTGGTATATGTGCATGAGCAGAATGGAAGTATGTACACATGTGGAGGCCAGAGGTGAACAATGGATGTTCTATAACTTTTAATCTTACTCATTTGGTACGCTGTATCTCAATGTACCAGGGGCTAGGCTGGCACCAAATAGCCCCATCAGTCATCCCATGCCCAAATCCAAAAGTGTGATGTTATAGTAGAGATGACCATTGCTAGCTTTTACATGTTAGATAGGGAGTCAAACTCAGGTCCTCATGCTTATGTAGCAATTGCTCTTTGCACATCTCACCAGCACCCTTTAATTTTATTAGACCTTCCAATAGTTCCCCCCAAAAAAATCCCCCGTGAGATACTGCCCTGCTGATGTATAGTCTATTATTACAATTTATTAACGTATATTGCTTCTATGAGACAAGCGTTCCCTTTCCATTTTCATACATCTACCTAGTCTATTTTGGGCTTACTCATTCTATTACTGTGTCTTGTTTCCTCATCCTCTTGTTGCCCTTACACTGGATTGGTTTTTACACTTATTTTTTTTAATGGCTGGTTGTTTTTCATTATAGTTTCCAACCTCAAGAAGTATGTTACAGAATTAGAGACGGAAACAACTTATTTGTAAGTAACATTTCGCCAAGAATCTTTTTGTTTCCACCAAGAATCTTACACTTCATTGCTTTCTTTATGTAGTATCTTCTATACATTTTTCTATTGATAACATGTCAGAACAGTCATAGATGTACTCAGAATAGAGAAATTGTGTGAGATGGAAACAGTGGGAAAACATTGTGTGTGCAAATGAAAATAATGAAGACTTCTATGCAGCCACTGAAATATACATATAAAGAGGAACTTCTGAAGTTAGCAGAATAATGCTATGTTCACCTTAAACTCATGCTTAATGATGTATCATTGCATAACATAGGAAAAGGATTTATTTGTAAACTGTTTAAAAACTGATAACATCATGGGCATAGTCTTCAAGCCTGTGAATTCATGAGGGGCAGAGGACTGAATATTTGCCAGTCCCAGCAATTCCTTAAAAGTGTTGAGGATGTAAGATGGCAACATGGATGCAAATGATGAAATTGTGTTATCAAGGCATTTATGGTATCAAAAAGAAAATTTGCGCTAGAATTTGGAAGTGAAAGATGGCTTACAAATTTCATATTGTATTGAAGTTAATCATTATTTTAAATGATCCAAATGTGTCTCCAAAATGAAAAGTGATTATTAATGCAATTTTTCAAATCACTGCAATGCTTCACTGCAATGCACTAGTGTGTGTGTATGTAATGTGTGACTCAAAAAATCTCTTCAAAAGGAGATTGAAGATGACATGAGAAGTTGGAAGGATCTTCCTTGCTCATGGATAGGGAGAATTAACATAGTAAAAATGGCCATCCTACCAAAAGCAATCTACAGATTCAATGCAATCCCTATCAAAATACCTACACAATTTTTTAAAGAAATTGAAAGTTCAATTCTGAACTTCATATGGAAAAACAAAAAACCCAGAATAGCAAAAACGATCTTGTACAATAAAAGGTGCTGCAGAGGAATCTCCATACCTGATCTCAAATTGTACTATAAAGCAATAGTAATTAAAACAGCATGGTACTGGCACAGCAACAGGCTGGTTGATCAGTGGAATTGAATTGAAGACCCAGATATGAGTCCAAACACATATGGTCACTTGATTTTTGACAAAGAAGCCAAATCCATTCAATGGAAAAAGGATAGCATCTTCAACAAATGGTGCTGGTCTAACTGGAGGTCTATGTGTAAAAAAATGCAACTGGACCCATATTTGTCACCTTGCACAAAACTCAAATCCAAGTGGATTAAAGACCTCAACATAAAACCAGAGACACTAAGTCACTTAGAAGAAAAAGTGGGAAAGAGCCTGGAACATATTGGCACAGTAGAAAACTTCCTGAACAGAACACCAACAGCCCAGGCCTTAATATCAACAATTAATAAATGGGACCTCATGAGGTTGAGAAGCTTCTGTAAGGCTAGAGACACTGTCAAGAGAACGAAGCGACAGCCTACAGACTGGGAAAAGATCTTCACCAACCCTACATCTGACAAAGGTCTAATATCCAAAATATATAAAGAACTCAAGAAATTAAACACCACCAAACCAAATAACCCAATTGAGAAATGGGGCTTGGAACTCAACAGAGAATTCTCAACAGAAGAATATCAAGTGGCTGAGAAACACTTAAAGAAATGCTCAACCTCCTTAGTCATCAGGGAAATGCAAATCAAAACAACTCTGAGATTCCATCTTACACCCATCAGAATGGCTAAGATCAAAAACTCAAGCGACACCACATGCTGGAGAGGATGTGGGGAGAGAGGAACACTCCTTCATTGCTGGTGGGGATGCAAACTAGTACAACCACTTTGGAAATCTATCTGGTGCTATCTCAGAAAACTGGGAATAGGGCTTCCTCAAGACCCAGCTATTCCACTCCTTGGAATAGACCCAGAAGATGCACCAGCACAGAACAAGAAAATTTGCTCAACCATGTTCATAGCAGCCTTATTCATAATAGCCAGATCATGGAAACAGCCTAAATGTCCCTCAGTAGAAGAATGGATAAAGAAACTGTGGTACATATACACTATGGAATACTATTCAGCTATTAAAAACAAGAAATTCCCGAAATTTGTGGACAAATGGATTGAGCTAGAGATGATCATAATGAGTGAGTTAACCCAGAAGCAGAAAGACTCAAATGGTATATACTCACTTATATCTGCATACTAGCCCAATGGGCATGTCCCACGAAAGCCTTCCCTTACCAGGAAACTGGGACCGAGGGGAGGACATCCTATTGGGACTCTAGATAAGAGAACCATGTGAGAATAGCAATGTAGAAGGATCCAGAGGGGCCTAGAAACCTACAAGTAGAACATTATGATAGGCAGATTTGGGCCAAGGGGTCCCGCTCAAACTAAGGCACTAGCCAAGAACAATACAGGCGGTAAAATTTAAACCCCTACTCAGATCTAGCCCATGGACAGGACAGTCTCCACACTTGAGTGGAGAGAGGGATATGACTTTCTCATGTACTCTGGTGCCTCACATTTGACTATGTCCCCTGGAGGGACTGTGTCACTCAGAGGAAGGACCGCAGGTCACCAAGAAGAGACTTGATACCCTATGAGCATATACAGGGGGAGGTAATCCCTCTCAGGAACAGTCATAGGGGAGGGGAATAAGGGGAAAATGGGAGGGAGGGAATAATGGGAGGATACAAGGGATGGGGTAACCATAGAGATGTAACAAGAATAAAATAATAATAATAAAAAGAAATCTCTTCAAATAACATAGCCCATTGAGGGCAGAAGCTTAGATCCTCTAGTTTGGTGCAAGGTAATTTGGCTGTTATATTCATCATCAGAATATTGGAATTAAGCTTAATTTTTATAAGAGGAGAACTGTTTAAATTAAATTCATTATAATTATTGTAGCAATAAAATAAGATGGCTTGTGATTGTATCCATAAAGAACTATGTAAATAAAATCTATCATTGTTATTCAACAATTTCAGGAAAGCATTTATGAAACATGAATGTTCACAACAAAGTATGATGCTAACATGCCAGAAAAGAAGCATTCGCTTTCAAAAGCTGACAGTCTGAAATATGTTTGTGATGTATCTGATTGCATTCTTCAAATATCCCTGATCTACTTTATATCCTGGAATTATGCTGACATATGAGATAAAGTCATAAAGGGTGGTGTGGTGAATGAGGTTTTTTTTAGTTACTTTTACTTCTTTTTCTTCTCACTATTTGCATATTTATAAAATAGTCCTCTTGAGACACACTGTTTCCAGCAGTCTCCTAGGTAATTGGTATACAGACCTGAGTAAAACCAGTCATCAAGAAACATATTTTCATAATCAATTTAATTAGCTACATGATAGAATCATAAAGAAATTACCTACTTATGCCTGAAAGATAGTGGGAACAGGAAACCATCACTTCACATATGAGCGACTGCAAATTGCCTCTTCTGATTGTGTTCTGTCAATCTGTCACTAATAGGTTCAGTGAAAAGGCTCATATTCTGCATTGTGCTATCTTTCTATCTCTATATTGCATTTATCCAAGCTTTTTTCCCACTACATGCACAGAATGTCACAAATTTGAAATTATATGCTCATATTTTATTATCCAAAACAGGATGATCTATGGTGTCCCAGAAGTGAAATGTTTGCCCTTGGAATGTGGCTGCTGTAAATAATTTCTAAAGTTAGGTAGCTCTGAGACCATTCCCGGCTTCATAAAGGAAAGACAATGAAACAAGGACACACAGATCATAGGAAAGCCTGAGGCTAGCCTTGTAGGGAGCTCAATAAGGTCACCCATGGTTCCTCAAAACCATGGGTGGAAATTTCTTCCTTATAGTGATAGAAAACAAAGTCCTGCTTTTAACAGTCTTCACAGAATTTACATCCAATGACAGTGCAAAGGTAGCTAATAAACATGAAAATTCCCTAATCAAGTCTTGTGCAAGAATCTATTTATTTTCAGCAAATTTTCTCTTTTCCTTCATTTCTACAGGAAATTGTACGCAAGGCTTTGCCTCTGCTAGGCCAGTACCTTAGCACTGTGGTAGAGTCAGGGCCCCTTTTAATTGTTCTTTCTTTTCATTTTTGAGTCAGGTTCCTATTAAGTTACCTGGATGACCTATTACATGTTACATAGGTCAAGCATGTATAGAGATTAACATCCTACTGCCTCAGTCTCCCAAGTGAACTGAGATAGCAGGTATGCAGCCCCACTCCGAGCCTCTAAATTATTTTATTTATTTTTTGTAAGATTCTGTTTAGAGTTCTTTGAGGGACATTTCTTCAGAAATTCTCGTATAACAATATCTAGTAGATCAAATAAGTCAGGGGCTGGCTAAATACCCAGTTTGTAAAAGAGCAAGCCCAGAAGCTGAGTCCAATCCCTGGTGCCCATAGTGGAAACAGAGAACAGACTCCTGGGTGTTGCCTTTTGTTTTCTATATTCACTTCATAGCATGAACACACACACACACACACACACACACACACACACACACGAATGCCTATTACTCACACTTCCACACACACCAAAAATGCATTTGAAAACTATACCATCCAGTTAATTCTCATAACAGAGTTTTTTTTTCAATGTGGAAAACAATGTAGTCTCATGGTATTAGTGAGAAATTATTTTATTCTTTTTTATTATTAATTTATTCATATTACATCTCAATTGTTAGCCCATCTCTTGTATCCTCCCATTCCTCCCTCCCTCCTGCTTCCCCCCTACTCCCCTCCCCTGTCTGTGACTAAGGGGGACCTCCTCCCCTGTATATGCTCATAGGGTATCGAGAAATTAATTAAGAAACCCACCTCTCACAGATCATTAACGTTGCATAGCACTGTCTCAGAAGCTCTGTTTCTAGATTCTATATTTTGAAACACTAGAATATTGCATATCTGGTTCATTGTGCTAAATTAGCACATACACACATGGGTTTATTAGGTGCATTGCTATGTGTTGAGAGCCCTATTCAGAAAGAATGACCACAGTCTGGGGCCTAATTGCTCAAGGAGCCTGTGCATTGAGAAACTGGAGTAAAACAGTATTTAATTGGTCTGCTCCACTCAGATTGGATCTTTCAAGCATGACACCTGGCAGTTAGTTTGTAACATTTAACTGCAGATTCTGACAGCCTTCATGGTCAGTGTTATAATAGTCCATAGATGATGATGGCTATGGGCTCATGACCCCCACCTCCCAACAAGCTGGGCAGCTGAGGGTAGATAATTTTCACTGAGAGTTCTGATTACTGGCAAGATGCCTAAGTCCCAGTGGGTGGCCCACATTTCTGTGCATACTGGTAGCATTAACTAGACTTGAGATACCTTTAAAAAGAATGAAAGCATGAAGTTAGGAGGCCATTTACTTTTGTGACATCCATGGAAAGTTGGAAGAGGTCAGGGGTGTGATAATAACATACTTTATGCATGAATAAAATATCAAATAATAAACAGATTAAAGAAGAAGAAACATTAGAAATATGAAGTAAAGTAGACACTGTTTTCTTTGCACATGATAACAAGCTGTTTAATGCAACTTCTGATAATTACTGAAGCCAATATTCTCACCAATAATATTTTGCTCCAATTTACTTTAATTTTAGAAGGATTAAATGACATATATCCTTCAGTTGCTAACAAACTCTCCCTGAAGCATTTCAAGATTTCCAAGCGATCAAGATTCATAGCTCTCCTCACATTTTGTACCAAGAATGAATGTTTATGAACATTTAATCTTTTACTATTTCTAAGGGCAAACATTTGTACTCATATCACAAATAAGCTGCCACAAAGGGCCCACTTTACATCTACTATTTCAAGTATATTCTATAATTTATTGTGTGTACATATTTATTTATATATAACCATCTTTTGTAGTAGTATGGACTAAACATATGGCTTTGAACATTTTAGGCATATTCTCTACAATTGAGCTATGCCAAGATCCTAGGAGCTCCTATTGCAACACATAGTATGCACTAATATATATGTATTGTCAGAAAGGGGACAGATCTAGTGGCAGTCATCAAACAAAGCATTATAACCTCATATGCTGAAAATATAATCTAAATTTTCTCAGGTCTCATATATCATTGCGATGTATTTCATAAAAATATGAATATTTATTTATTTATTTTATACTCACAGTAAGTGTGTATATAGACTATATTACATGTGTTTGTAGTATGGAAGGTGGTAGGTAGCTAAGTGATAAGCAATCATATAGGAAGAAAAATGTCTAAAACATACCCTTGTGATATGGTCAAATGAGAAATTTCCTCTATCAGCTGAGGATGATAAGAAGGTTCATGCTTGCAAGGTACTGTATCCTTTCTTAACTCTGCGTGCAGTATTTTAATTATTTTCAGTATGGGCTGTAAGTTAGGCACTTTGAGTGACCCCTGAACATGTCTATGTCCTCAATTCCTTCTGAATTAAGAGTGTTGATCGTTGATAGGGCATTTTTCAAACACCCAATAATTTGAAAATACAATCTAATATGAGAAGCATGTTCTGTGGTGACTGCAGGTGCGCTGTCCTGATAGGTCTTAAGAATTGCTTTGCCAAAGAATTTTGGCATATAGGAAGGTAATAAAAACCCACATCCACTAAGATGCTAGGCACTAAGAAGTGTGCTATTTTAACTCAGATGCTGGGAAACTCCTGATTAGATCCCTGGAGCTTGCTGCCATAAATGATTTTGGTATTTAAAAAAAACTTTTAAAAAATTAGCATGCCATCCTGTTGCATTTATGGAGCTCTCACGACTGTGACCTTTATTCATGTAATTATAGCAGAAACTAAGATAGTGAGCTGTATTGCAGAAAGAGCAAGACTGACAAGATTATATATTCTGGGATGGAGTAAAACCTTGCGTCCGCATAAGGCAATTTCAGCACTTTCTTAGTCTAGTATATCTGTACTTTTTTCTCTTCATTGTTGTTTATAGCATTGCTATGGTGACCCTGATGGTAAATGCGTTTTCTTATTTTTGTTTCACTTTCATGCTAAAAGTGATGTTACATTTCTGTGAGTCACTACATTGTGTTCTTACAGTGGGCCAGTTAAGGAATGATAGGGCTATGTTGAAAAATCACTGGTATCTTCCTAAGAACATTATTGTTTAAATAAATTGTATTTTCATTAATGTGTATGTTTCTCTTAGAGAGACTGACACACTTGTGAGGATATCATCAGAGGTATAAGATCCCTCCGAGGTTAAAATTGCTTGTGAGCCTGACATGGCTTCTGGAAACTGAATTCAAGTGCCCTGCAAGAGCAGTGACTCCTATTAGTGGCAAAGTCCTCTTCCAGCCCTAAATATATTTTTAAAAATATGTTCATAGTGGGACTCTGGATTCCAGGTATTAGACTTTTTATTTCACGTTTTTATTGTCCATGTTCCAAGGGATGCATACGACTAAGTGGTAAATTTTCTGCATTTCCACAACAGCTTTACAAAGATGGTGATTTTATTTGCATTTTATAGATAAGAAGATACAGAAGGGGGTTTTGAAAAAGGAGAAGTAACTCGATAACATTATTAACTAGAAAGCAGCAAAAAAGGAGTTTTTAATAAGCCTGATTGATAATATAGATTTTTATTTCTCCATTATGGAATTTTATACACCAAAGCAGTACATCATTGAATGAATAAGAGGGCTTGCATTATAAGTGTGAAATTTGAACTTGAATTTTGAGCACCCATATAAAATGCCAGGCATAACTGTACATGTATAGTACTCCAGTAGCACTGGGGAACAGAAACAGGTGAATTTTGAGTTTCCTATGTCCAGCATTTTGATTAAATTAGCAATCTTCAAGTTGATTGAGAAACTCTGCTTCCAGTCCATAAGCTGGATAGCAATACGAAAAGACATCCACATTCTCCTCTGGCCTCCACAGGTGAAAAACCTGCATATTCACATACATACAGCACATATACATCCACCATACACATGCAAACACACATACCATACAGATGTACATACATACATAAGAACACACACACACACATACATAAAAACACACACATATAGCATATTGCTATATGTTTAGTTCTATCATGTAAGAAGAAGGAGTGCATAAAACCAATGTACGTATATGTACTATGCTGCTGATAATGTGATGTTTATGTTTCAAATGTACTACCCACACAGATATACACACACTTGTGTATACATATATGTACATTAATAACAATAATTCTGTGTTCTACCTCTGTGGCTTAGTAGGATTCTGATTTATGGCGTCTACCAATTTTAGTAGTGTAAATGCTACCAATTTCAGTCTATCCCAGAGATACCATTAACTAAGACATGAAACAAAATAGTAGTATATAAAGATAGATTTTTGCTACATGGACAAAAAGATATACTTCTACAAAAGATACTCACTTTCACTGTTTTGTAGCCTTTGTTCGTTACAATATTGACTTTACTAAAACTTACTTTATTGTGAGGGTATAATTAGTAATTAAGGAAGGCCATGATTACTAGTGATGAGAATAAAATTCACAGATTCCACAGTCACACTTCCACGTGTTTATAAACTAGTCCCAGGAGACCACTGGAACATTCTACATTCTCCATGTCCACACTGACACATATTCTCAGTTTTCATTATAAAAAAAAAAAAAAAAAACAAAAAACAAAAAAACTAGCATCAGATAACCAAGCTTCTTAGTTCAAAAATAAGCGAAGTTTAGCTTAGCAAAAGAAAAGGGAAAGGGATATAATTTCTTTTTTTTTTTTTTAAGGGATATAATTTCACCATCAAGAAGCCTGCTCTGACTTGGTTGCTAAAGGCATGCGTGCAGTATTTCTCACATGTATGTCCTCGGAGGCCCTTGCCTTTTGTCTCTCATTGGTCAACCTCTTATGCTTACAACATTAAACTTTCATGTATGGTGAGGATGTCAAATCTGACCTGTAAATTCAGATTCATTCCAGATCAAAGCATGATGTTAGGGAATATGGTTGCACACTTGGCATATGACAGACACCCAGTTGTTAGCATATAGAAAACACTCCAGTTGGTGATCCTTGAAAAAACCCTCTTACTGTTCATGCCATCTATGTATGCATACTTGGAGTGCCAACTTGGTTTTCTCTCTGTGCATCTTCCACTAGAGTCAAGAGTTCATACAGTACACCTCAGTAATACATTTCATCATGAGTTTAAACCAGTCCTCCCCATCAGCATATTGGAATCAAATATCCCTTTTGCCACTGTAGTCAAGCTGCCATCAGTTATCACAGGATCAAAGAAACTGGCTTCCTTGGTTTGTTTTTTTTCACTCCAGTTATGTTCAGCTTGCACAAAATGGAAATGGTGGTTCCTTTTGCACTTACCTTTTTATTCAAACACTATTCTATAAAACACATGCTTTAGCAAAGACATGACAAATACATTCTCCTAGACACACTTAGAACCAATAATATGCTTAATCTTTTTCTCTAATAAAAGCTAGTTAGACCATGGGATTCTAAACACTAAAATTAAATTTAAAATTTAAAGTAAAGAAGCCTTGATAATCTGTCTTGTGCAGATTCATATACCTTCAAATGTTACCCTGAAAGTCCAAAAAACCTATTATATATATATATATGTAGAGGGCAATCTAACTGAATGCAACACTCAATGAGATATATTTTCCAAAAATATGTCAAATAGGAAGATGAACACACATTCAATCCCATTTCAAGTTAGTTCTCTGAAGACTCCATGCCGGGTAGACCAAAAGGATAAGCCCAGCCACTTTCCTGAGGATAAGGAAGATAGCACATACTTTGTAACCGAGGCATGAACTACAAGCCCTCAGAGGCAACAGTATAAAAATATCTTCCTGAGAAGTTAAGAAAAAATGCACTCAAGTCAGAAAGAATGAGACCTTAATGACTATGGAGGATGCAGTGGTGGAGGGTAAGAAAGCATAACTGGATGCACACAGGAGAAACATGGGCAACAGGAACATTATAGAGCCTGTATGAGCTGTGGGACTGATGGCTCATGTAGTAGGCATGCTGTAGTAGCCAAGAAAATAAGTGCACAATGATGAGAGAGCAAACTTATAATTCTGTAGTAGTGTAATGAATATTTGGCTTTAAAACATGTAAACATATACTTATATATCACATGTATACAATATATGCACATAAAACACACACACACACACACACACACAATGAAATAAGCATAATGTTTACATCACAAACCTCCCAGAAGGAACAAAGTAACAACAAATGTTACTATTTGAGTGATTTTTTGTCTTCCTCTGAATACTGCCTTAAATTTGTTATTTTAGATATGCTTCACAAGTTTCAGGAGAAGCCGTAGGAAACACCACTAAGGATGATTTCAAATGCTGCTGCTGAAATCAGGAAGAGAACCACATATATACTAGGTTCAAGAGAAAAATAAAACAGCAAAACATAGCCTTAACCAAGGGGAAGGAACTCATATGAAATGGAAACTTGCAGCACTTAAGAAAGTATTGCAGAGGCACCAGAGAATGCAGAGCACTCCCATGGACAAGCATCAAGCAGAACTAATATTGTTTAAACGGCCATGCAACCGAAAATGGCAGTGATTGATGGTTCAATACAATTTTGATGAAATGTGTAGTGATACTCTTCTAAGAGCTAGGGGAAAACTCCTCAAATTAATATAGAAGTACAATTAATTCCAAATGGCCAAACAATACTGAACCAACACTGTCTTGGCGTCAAAAGCAAATAAGTAGAAGAGTTAAAAAGAACAGATGATTCCACCCAAATAAATGTACACAGTGACAAGCAGTTTGTTTTTGATAAAGATATCAAAAGCATCTGTTGGAGAAGAGACAGCCTTTTCAAAACTTGTGCTGAGAAAACTGATTTTATCATGTATAAGAGTGAGGTTAGATCCTTATCTCTCACCACATACAAGTTTGTTCAAATGGAACAATAAACTTAATGTAAGACCTAATTCTTTGAAACTGTTACAAATACTGACTGAAAGAAGACCTAACAGTCAGAAAATAAGGCTAATAGTTGACAAATAAGACTGTATGAAATTAAAGTGTTTCTGTTCAGCAAAGAAAAAAATTAACATAGTGATGAGACAGTTGGCATAATGAGAGAAAATAGCTATTTAACAAGGAATTAAAATCTACAATATATAAAAAAATCAAAAATTAATGTTAAAAATTAAATTAATTAAACAGATAGTTATCATAAAAGAAATAGAGAGAGAAATGCTCAAAATATTTTAAAAGGTTCAACAACTTTAGCCCTTGGAGAATGTAAATCAATAGTACACAGAGAGTCTATCTCAGTTGGAATGGCTGTGACGCAGGAATCAAACAGCCAACATTGGCAAGAATATGAAGAGAGAACCTTTATTTCTTGCTTGTGGGATTATAAAATGTGCAGCCAATATCTGAAAATAAGAATAGAAATTCTTCATAAAGGTGAAACCAGAACAACTCTCCTTGATACAATCAAAATAGTCTGTATCCAAATGCCGTAAAGATGCAAGCACAGTATCCATATACCATGGGGATGTACACACAGAATCTGCATACTATAGGGATGCTTGCACATCGCATCCACTGTAGCACTAATCACAATAGTCAAGATATGGAACTAATTTAAATGCCAACCCACAGATGAACATCAAAAGAAAATGTGGTACCTAAACACAGTGAGGGACACTAAACAGCAGAAAACTAGTTTATGGAATCGCGAGAAAAATGTGTAAAACTGAAATTTATTGTGTTACATAATATAGACACAGTAAGAAAAATAATAGATTATTTTCTCTCTCTCAAATATTGAATAGGTGATAATGGTGTGTTAGACTAAAGAGATAGATTATATAGATGACTTACAGATCAAAGATTGATGATGATAGATGGTAGGTAACTAGATAGATAAATGATTAGACACTGTTATAAATACAGGGATAAATGAGGAAAGGCTATTTGGAGAAGGATGACTGACAGGGAGGGAAGGGGAAAGGGGGGTTATGGTGTGTGATTATTTAGCAATGTACAAAGACTTTTATGCATGAAAACATGAAAATGAAAGATATTATTTTGTACATTATTTTTAAAATGTTAAGTTAAAATTACTAAATGAAAATAGATGTAATTGATGAGAATTGATGCAGAAGCATGGAAGACAGAGTCTAAGTTCTCATATTACTGTAGCTATCCCAGATCCAAAGACACCGAGTAGAATGAGTAGTGGGCAACACTCTCTCAGGCACACCACTCCGTGGGATAGGCCACGCTCTCTCAGGCACACCACACTGTGGGACAGGCCACGCTCTCTCAGGCACACCACTCCGTGGGATAGGCCACGCTCTCTCAGGCACACCACACTGTGGGACAGGCCACGCTCTCTCAGGCACACCACACTGTGGGACAGGCCACGCTCTCTCAGGCACACCACACTGTGAGACAGGCCATGCTCTCTCAGGCACACCACTCTGTGGGATACAAGGAACTCTCTCTCTAATGGTTGCAATGGTTAAATGTGATAATTTAAAAAAGTATCTGAGGGCCAAATATTTAATCCTGACACTCAAGAGGAAGAGATTGACAGATCTCTGTGAATTCAAGGCCAACCTGTTCTATGAAGAGAGTTTCAAGATAGCCAGGGCTAGGTAGTGAGACTCAGCCTCAAACAAACAAGCAAACAAACAAAAAACAAACAAACAACGTGTAGGCTGAGAATGTACTCCATGGATGAACACTAGCCTAGGTTGTGCAAGGATCTGTGTTCAATCTCTACCTTCTTACACAAAACACATTACTTTTGTTTTATAGAGAAAATTCTCTCATGACTGATGAGATTGATTCTGTTGTATATACTACATCATGTTATACGATTCAGGACTTAGAACGATATTGTCTTCTGGGTTCCTGCATAAAGATTATGCCCTGAGCACACATAAAACACAATTTCTGCCACTGTTAAAAAGATGAAGAACATAGACAAAGCATAAACATTAGACAAGCTTTTAATGCTAATCTCTAAAATACAATACTGCTTATTACATTAGTCTGGATTTATTGAAATTTATCTTAAACAATGGATTTTTTTATTATCGGTTTTTGAAAAATAAGGAATCTACAAACTGCTTGCTTAAATCCTCCCTGCTCTTTTCTGTGTTAAACTAAGAGAGATAATAAATATTTATTAATTTCAGTGACAGGACATACATTTAATACTTGAAAATCAATAAAAGCAACCCTCAGTAATCTCTTCTATATATTCAAGGTCGTAAAAATCCCAGCTCTAATAATTCATTTAAGCAATTGTAATTTGAGTTGGAGACAAAAGCCACATGATCACAGAATTAAGGGCATAGTTTGCTGGAAGTCATCTGTTTCAGATGAGGGTTTGTCTCTGCCACAGACAGCACTAGGGAAACTAGACCACCTCAGTTCATTAAGTCACATCAGGACCGGGTTCTTCCTCTTCCCATGTGGCCTGGCAAGGCAGTCCCACCAGGGGAAGTCATCAAAAATCAGTCAACAGAGTCCATGTCAGAGACAGCCTCTGCACCCTTACTAGAGGACCAACATGAAGCCTGAGCTGCCCCTCTGCTGCATCTGTGTAGGAGGCCTAGGTCCAGTGCATGCATGGTCCTTTGTTGGTGCTTCAGACTTCACCAGTCTTTCTAGGCCCTAGTTAGTTGGCTCTGATGGTCTTCTTGAAGAGCTCCCGTCACCTCTAGGTACTTTTATACTTCTCCCCAACTTCCCCACAAGACTCCCTACATTTTATCCAATGTTTGGCTTTGAGTCTCAGCTCTGTTTTGAACCACCGCTATGTGGAGCTTTGCAGAGGACAACTCTGTTAGGCTCCTGTCTGCATGTATAGCAGAGTATCATTAATTGTATCAAGGGTTTGTTCTCTCTCTCATGGGGTGGGTTTTGGGTTGGGCCAGACTCTGGTTGGACATTGCCTCTGCTCTATGCTTATCCCTATATATCTTGTAGGCAGGGTATGTTTTGGCTCAAAGTTTTTTGTGGGTAGGTTGGTGTTCTCCTCCCTCCACTGAGAGTCTGCTCTAGTTAGAAGGTATCCTCTTCGCTCTCCATGGTTCCTGCTAATAGGGGTCTCAGCTAAGGTCTCCCTGACACCCTCCCAGAAGCCTATCCTGACTTAGGTCTCCAGCTTGTCACTCAGATTTCCCCTGCCCAGGGTCTCACTTTTTTTCTGCTGGCCTTCTGTCCTCGTGACCTGCTTTCTTCTGGTCTGATTCCATCCTCATTTCTCTCTGAGATTCCTCTCTTCCTCATTCCTTCTCTTCAACAACTACCTCTGTCTATTCTATCTTCCCTTCTGAGTGAGATTTAATCATCCTGCCTTTGCTCCTCCTTGTTACTTATCTTCTTTTGGTCTATGCACTGTAGTATGATTATCCTGTACTATACTGTTAAAATCCACTTATAAGTGAGTATTTACCGTGTTTGTCTTTCTGGGTCTGGTTTATCTCACTCAAGATGATCTTTTCTAGTTCTATGAAGTTGCCTGCAAATTTCATGATTTTCTTGTTTTTAATAGCTAAGTAGTATTCCATTGTGTAAATGTACCACAGTTTCTTTATCCATTCTTAGATTGGGCTGCAGAGATGGCTCAGCCATTAAAGGTAGGCTCACAAACAAAAATATTTACTTAATTTTAACATGCATGTTTTTATGAGGAATGTTACTTATGCTTCCAAAGAAGGTTCATATCTGCGTTGTTTATGAGAATGTAACACAAAATTTTTTTTTTCTTTTTTTCTTTTTTTTTTGTTTTATTTTATCAAATGCTTTACAAAATTTTTTTTTTAATTACTTAAAATCATTGTTTTTCTATTTTTGTTGCTGTAAATTAACAACTACAATTTCATGGCTATGAACCAAGCTCTTTGATAATGAAGCGTTGCTTTCTGCAAGACTTCTCTGAGATTTCAGATTGAGCTACTCTCTGTTGAGAGCTGCCTAACCAATCAGTCTGTGAGTTTGGTGTCTGACTTAGGTTCAATGTGGTGAGTATTCATAATGGACATTAAAGACAATACTTTAATAGCCATTACTGGTAGCACATGGATTAAAAAGTACCTTGATTTTTGTCCTTGTTTCTGGGACTTTGGAAGCAATTGTTCTGGATGGATGCAACACCTGTGGTGAATTTGATGAGATGAGACTCAAAGGAGGAGGCTGATCACGGAAAACTGATGACAAGCAGAGTTGTACTGTCTCTTTCATTGCTTTCATCTGTGATTCCTGAAAGAGAAGGAAGGGTTAACATTTTTATCTTATTACCATTTCACACATTGGTCTTAGCCTACAATTGCTCCATACAAATACAAACAGGTTTTCAAATGAAATTTCTTGTCTTGTTTCTATGTGGTGTCTACAGTAGGGTCTATACTCAAACACCTTGTGCCCATGTGGTGGCATAGTGAAGGCTGTGGAGCCTAGGATGAGGGAATGGGACACTGGGAGACAGGTCTTAAGCAGAAATAGCATGACCATACTTACAGCTTGCTCTCTCTCTCTCTCTCTCTCTCTCTCTCT
>OU015752.1:78041639-78098114 GCA_907169655.1 Acomys percivali | reverse complement strand
CTCTCTCTCTCTCTCTCTCTCTCTCTCTCTTTCTCTCTCTCTTTCTCTCTCCCTCTCTGTCACTCTTGCTCTCTCTCTCCTTTCCCTTCCTTCCCTCCTTTCCACTAACTTCTTTCATCTCTTTTTGCTGTCTAATCTCCCAAGATGTGATCAAGCTATTGCTACTGCATCTGAAAGCCATAGATGTGGTCCAATATATTTATATACATGATGTCATTTTGCATTGCCAAAAGTTTGGATATGCATGGAACTCTTCAAACCATGAGCCAGACGAACTCTTTCTGTCTTTAAGTTACTTTTCACCAGTCATTTGATTGTATTGATAAGAAACATAACTAATTCATAAAATGCATACCAAGATATGGGTTTCCTGCTTCTATAGGCCTGACCAAGTTGTCTATAAGCCATTGGAACTGGCTTGTAAGAGGATATAAAACAGTATGAAACTTCAGGTAAGATAATTCAATTAAACTAGAAGCAATATTTGGTAGATAATTCTGGTGGTGCTGTGGAAAGCCAGTATGACAGTAGAAGTGAGGACACTGAATCTTAGCTCAGGAGATCTTAGAGGGCAAGGACAGTGTCAGACATTGGTCACAGATGCTACCATCCTGACAAATACTCTAGCTATATTTTGCTACTCTGATGAAATGTGCATGTGGATGAATTAACAATCATGCTGTGGAAGGGATCTTGATCATTGTGTTTAGTGAGGTTTCTAATTGGTTTTCAAAGCAGAAAAATGCAGCAGAAGGATGTGACATAAAAGTAGTTCAGTGAAAAAAATGCATATGAGTGTGGTTAAAGTGGTAGGCATGGGACAGATACCAATAAACTGCATATATTAAAAAGGGGGGGCACTGTTAAGGTGGAACTACACACACTGCATCAGGACAATAGGAAGGTATATTTAGGTTAAGCCCTCACTCCTAGAAAGTTCTAGGCAAAACAGTACAAAGCCCTTTGAAATTGAATGCTTGAGCACAGGGAATTTCCAAGGCATTTTTTTGATGGTCTTGGGGCTGGAAAGATGATTCAACAGTCTTGTAGAGTGCAAACACTTGCTTTCCATCATCTATACACAGGAAGCTCAGAAGCATTTGAATTCTGGCACCAGGGTATCTAACACCTCTTTCTGGCCTCTAGCAGCACTGTACTTACGTATAAAATTCATCCCCTCCTCATGGCCACACACATACATATAATTTAAAAATAAAAATAAATCTTAAAATGAAAGATTGGCATTAGACTTTAGACTTTTGTACAGTGGTGGACATGTTAAAGATTATGTGGATTTTGATATTTCACTGACTGATCAGCATGAGATGGCTGTAGTTCTATAGACATAAGCTTATAATGGAGGATTTCAATACCATGAACCTGCAGAAAGCAACATTATTTCCTGTATATATTCCTTACTTTTATTTTGTACAGTTCACGCCATACATCTAACAGATGAGAGATTAAAGTGCATTTCCAGTTGGTAAATAAATCTCTTGGTCAGAGAAATAACTTAGTTCAGATGCAGAAAGCAATGAAGGTCCATGAAGTAATAATTTCAAATGAAGATTTAAAAATAGGTTTTTGATGTATTGTGGAAGACAGTACACCTATATTCAATTTTCACTTAAATTTTGTGTCAAGTGTATGCTCTCAGAAGTTCCCTGACCACATCAGGAAACCCTCAGCTTAGTATAGTCACACACAAACTATCTCTAAGTATCCCAGAGGGAGTAGAAAGTGCTCTGTACTCTTTGCTTCAAGTTGTTCTTAATGATTTCCCTCCTGGATTTTGTAGTCTACTTGGACTATAGCCTGTACCAGGATCTCTTGTCTTACATATTGGCACAGTTCTTTGTTGACAGTCTAGAGAGAGCCTGCTGGAGACTACGGTCTGACATTTGTCACTATATTAGTGTCATCCTCTTTCTACCACCCCAGTAAATGCCAGTAATTGAACAAGCTGGTTTCTGACTCTGAGTGTTGTTGTCACACAGGTCCAGGGACAAACAGCGACCCTACAGTACAGTCCGTTGTCTCATCATCATACTTGCAGGTTTGTCTATACTGAAGCTTCAGGCAACTATTTACTTTGAAGTTTGCTATGACAAGATGTCCTTTACTGAAGCATAGTGTGGCATGTGTAGCATGCTTTCCTCTGGATCTGGAAAAATAATTATTCTCTTCTCACATAAGTCTTTGTTTATCCTTTCTTTCCTTGCCTCAAACCACTTTTTCCAGTTGTTTTGCCATACACTCTTGACATTGTAAATTCTCCAACTAAAATGCCCCATTTTTCAATGTACTTGCAGTATATCTAAATAAATATTTTTCTGGAAACTCAGAATGGATTCGTAGATCTTGAGATTCTTTTGTTTATTTTGGTAAAATAAACTGAACATTTTATTCATTCGAAAGAACATATAGGACAAAGGTGGAACTTGACGATGTTCTCACAATATTTATGTGATAGTTAAGGTTATTTGAACATGAGATACAAGATATCTAACAGGTGAACATGTATGGGGGTGAGAAAAGTGTCATATAAAGCTGACAAAGTTGTTAAGAACAATTCTTTTAAACTGTAGTTTCTACCCATTATAGACTGATATAGCCTTTCCACCTGGATTTAGAGCTCTGGCTTTTTAAGCTTCGTATGTATCTTGCTTGATATTTGTTAAAACCAATCTCTAATAATGTGACATACTTTTTATAGCTCTATAAAAGAGGTGACAGAATTATAAAGGTTGAAGACAAAATTTTCATCAAAGAAAAGCAATCTCATCCCATTCACTAATAATACTAATGGATAGGCTTTCTGGGTATTTTCAATATGACAGGCAATAGTCCCATCAGCCTAGTTTTTATGCATATAACAATCAAGTCACCTTTAAAATCTAAGTGGTATGGCTGGCATCTATGATGTATCACACTGGCAAGATTTGAATATGGCCACTCAATAAAAATGGTCACTTAAGCACTCAAATACTGTTCCTAGAGACTTTCAACTCCCAGACTAGCACAGGCTATAGCAGGGTGTGGGCTCACTGCACAAGGGTGCATGTGAGAGTGATGAATAGTGAGACAAATGAACAGAACTGAAGGTGAAGAACAGCTCTGCAGTATTCCCGAGTTCTGTACCATAAGCCTATTACTAACCAACCCACTGTGATGTGGATGTGAGATTGGGTGGTATACACAAGTTGTTTGTAATGCACAGATCCATGTTATATTATTCTATTGCCTTGTGGGTCAGAATGTATTATTTCCTGGTGATTCCATTATATTTAATATGAGAACAAAGATCATGTGTCATACATGTTCTGATACCTGTGGTATCCAACATAATAGCATCTCACAAAACCTTTTTCAAAACTGCATAACCATTGATAAATTGACCAGTTATATAGTATCAGATCAGGGAGAATATATAACAAAGAATAATTCAATGAACAGAAATGTGATAAAGTCTTAGAAATTGGGAGATTTCCTTAGGACCTTGAGGACTCAGTATCTTCTCGGGATGTAAGACTTTTTTTTTTTTTCAGAGAAAGTGGCAGCAAAGACAGAGAGGATTGCATGTTCCTCTTGGCTTTCTCATTCCAGCAAGGCCAGACAGTCCCCATGTGTTTTGTAAAAGGTGACAGAGCACGAGTTGTGCTAGAGCATGATGAGGCAAGCATCACTGGGGAAACCTTCACCCAATGAATTATGCCTGCTCTACTCCACAGAATAAAAGCCAGGCTACACTGAATTATTAAATGTTAATAATTGGATAAATTTATAAATGGCCATGCCAGAGGACTGAGATTGGTGAGATATCTGCATACTTATCTGAATATTTAATTTGTCTCAGAACTCCAAATCTTTCAAAAGAATATCATTAACATTCAGGATATGTCCTCCTTAATTTCCCTATTGTGATGCAGTCTACATATGCCTGAGATGCTCCCTATGTCAACTATGAAGATGACTGAATCATAACAAAGTGAAGAAATATGCTCATGAGAGACACAGTCATATCCCTAAACATTAGATTTTTCACCTTGTCTTTGAACTACCATGTAGTGCTAGGAGTATGGCACAGTATCAAAATATGCACACAGCAGCAGGCTTTCTAAAGTGTGAAACCTGAAAAATATCCAAACGGAACCAGCCTTACATAGTCTCTTTCTTTTTTCTTTTTAAAAATTTTTTTATTAATTTATTCTTGTTACATCTCAATGGTTATCCCATCCCTTGTATCCTCTCATTCTTCCCTCCCTCCCATTTTCCCCTTATGCCCCTCCCCTATGACTGTTCCTGAGGGGGATTACCTCCCCCTGTATATGCTCATAGGGTATCAAGTCTCTTCTTGGTGACCTGCTGTCCTTCCTCTAAGTGCCACCAGGTCTCCCCCTCCAGGGGACATGGAGAGTGGAGTATGACTTTCACATGTACTCTGGTGCCTCATATTTGACCATAGTCTCTTTCTTGTCTGTTCCACAGCAAAAGGTCCACAGTGCAAACAGGTAATTAGAAGGAAACCTTCTTTTCTTCTTTTCTTTCCTTCTTTTACAATTTTTCTGAGTTCATATAATGAATTATTAAAGATACAAGTCCATAAATTCACTGTTTTCCCTCTTCAACATTATCAATAATATGATTCATATACTATGGGCATCAGCGTTGACAGATAGGTAGATGGCAATACAGAAAATAATATAATATATGAGGTTAAGAGTAGTCTGAGTTGAATATGGAAGGGCATCTTTGTAACTTCTTAATACAACTATACTCTACATAAATTACAGACAGATAGGCAAATATTTGTAATACAAATAAATATACACGCACCATGTACATAAGGTCTATGCCTACATATATACTACATGCATAACATGCGTGCAATATTTATATATACAGACTATTACTCTGTATCTATTAACTAGAGACTGAAACATATGGTACATAAATAAAAATGTGCTTTGTAACCATCTACCATATATTTCTCAGAAACCAATTACAACCAAAATATTGATATTTATTCTTATACTTATTCTATTTGCAATTAATTTCATGTGTTTTGGCAATTATTGCTTATAGACAAAGGATATTTTATTAATAATTTTTGTGTTTGGACTAGCATTTCAAAATATGACTATACAATATGTATGAAGTTCTAAATTCTCTTATTGACACTTATTGACACTTATTACTATGTGTAATGTCCTTGTGTACATGTCCAAGTTCTCTTATGTGAGGAACACGTCTAAAGCATAGGTATTTAAAACAGTTTTTTAACAACTCAATGCTAATGATTACTTCTATACTGTTTGTACTCATTCATCCAGAGTTAACACAACATGTCACAGATTTCATATTAAATAAATTTATCCATGGTGCAATTGAATAAGTGTATCAGTAAGATAAGATAAAAATGAACTTCTAAACTCATAGAGTTCAATTAGTTTACTGTGACAGAAGAAAATGAGGAGACCACGGGGTCCCAGGAAGACATCGAGAATTCCGAACAATGACTGGCAGCAGCAAGCACATCCTATATTGCTGAAATCAAAATTGCGATGGCTTCTGGATGTGAACTTACCCTGTCAAGAGCTGCTTTCTCAAGTTCATTTTTGGCTACAGCTAACTTTTGCTCCAGTTCAGTGAGCTGTTGGGCCTGTAACAAGAAAGAAAAGCAGTGCATTTCAGTATACCCTGTAATCTACTCTACACATTTGTCCTCCACTGCAAAAGAATAAAAGAAAAAGAATATAGCCTGATAGTTTAATTTTCATATTAAAATACAAAGTTACACAGTCATTTGATGTGTAAGCAGAGAACAGAATGATAGGAATAAATTGGGACTAAAGTCTCCTGGGTTGAAACACCTTTGTAAAGACTATCTCAAAACTTCCTTAAATTTGTACATCCTCCTATAAGATGTTTCTAATTCTTAGGGACTGGATTGTATCTCCACAATCTCCTGTGTTAATGTCTGACTGCCTAGTTAACTTTAATTTTTTATTTGGTGAGAATATAATTAGGATTAAATAAAGTGTTCTGTTTGTCTCTGTCTCTCTGTCTATTTTTTTTAAGTAAATATCACACGAACACTCAATGTGAAGCTACCATCACCAGATCAACAGGCCAGAGGATGTGCTCTCCAAAAACCAAGTCAAGGAGAACATGAAAATGAGCAATCTAGCCTGCAGCTGTACAGATAAGTTTCATGTAAGCTGCACAGTGTGTAATATTTTGTTGTGTTATTCAAGCAGATTAACATAGCAATATTTGTTTTTTCTTATTAAGATTTTATCCCATATTTCTGTATCTTAGCACATCTCTTCATTTCTTCATAACAGGTCTCTTCAATGAAAGCAACAGTAACTACTTATTTGAAAACATATATGCTACAAAACTACCAAGCCAACAGACATAACATATACACAGGAGAAATGGTAAATGGGAGCATGTCTGTCTCTGATCTTTTTTGTCTGCTCCTGGGATTCTGGTTGCCTTATCCAGCCTTGACATGAGGGCTTTTGCCTATTTTCATTATATCTTGTTTTGTTGTTTTCTCTTGGAGGCCTTGTCTTTTCTAAAGGGAAATGGAAAGTAGGGGAGTGGATCTGGGAGAGAGGGGAGGTGAGGAGAACTGGGGGGGGGGATGGACAAAGAAGGAACTGTGGTCAGGATATATTGTATAAGAGGAAAATGTATTTGCAATAAAGAAAGATGTGTATTCAACAAAGAAAGATCTTGCCTTAGCTTTGTGATCTTGGACAAAACATTGACTCTTTTAACCAAAAGGTGACAACAGTTTTCTGTCATAAATTATCATATAGATAGTTAGGTATGAATGTGCCCAGCCACAGCTTCATTACAATCCACATGTGCTTGTAATATATTCATAAACTGCTTTCAGCCTTTGAATGTAGATAATGTCAAAGTACAGCTTATTGCTATATGTAAGAGTCACAAGACAGTTCTTCTGATGAGCAGAAACCTAAACCATGGAAGAAGCAAAGCATGAACTGGATGCCTAAGACTTCCGATGTAGGAAAGTTGCAATTGTAGATTTGTCCAATGTCTCTTCAAGGGATGTCTGCCATTCTTTAGAAATAAAACCTTCTTGTTAATGTACTTGATAACAAGGATGATGTTTCTGTTCCAGTCTCATGGGAATGGTACAGTCCTAACTTTGAAAGTAAACAATTAGCCATAGGCCTAATCACCTTAAACATATGTTATTCCCACCCCCAAAAGTTTTAGTATGGTTGTTCAGTTGCCTTGTCATTCAAAACTGTAATTTTTCTTTATTTCAGAAGAGCTGAGCTCAGTCTTATCCTGAAATCTCTCTTTCCTACTGACATGATCTAAATAAAAAAATTCATCATATAAAAGACTTCCAATGTAAATATCTATGGTGCTCTTGAAGAGAGGTAAATCTGTTTACATATAACACATAGCAATCAAGAGAAAAGTAATAAAGCAGGTGAGTGGAGGAGGGACACATATGACAATGTTTTATCTGTCATGAAAATATAAACATTTAGAGCTTTAAGAAACAGGAATGCATGAAGGCTTGCAAGACTGCCTTTATATATAATGCCCTCTAGTCATCTGAATAGGGGCTATTGCCTTCAATGAATGGGATAACTCTCTATGCAGGTCTCCCTTTATCTGCATCTGAGGAAAAAAACGCCATTTTCTGCATTGGTAAATGATTGTTCAACCTTTTCATCATTAGTATGCAGTCACAGCAGATCAGAGATGGCAGTAGATAAATTCTTGATCATTGAACACAGAGAAAAAGGTTTGATTATGTATTAGTTTTAGTACATTGAGAAAAGTATTTATTCCCTACAAACTTAGGTTTCCTTTTTCATATCAATAAAAGTATCGGTAAAATAATTAAAGAAGTAAAAGCAACCCAAAATAACATACCAATACTTTATAAATAAGGTACTTTGTTGACCTGACTTTGTACATCATGAACAGGAGCCAATGTAGCAATCTAGTATGCTCATTTCTGGACAAGAAAAATGAATTCCAATAAACAGAAAATTTGGGTCTGAAACAGTTATTATTAGCCACCACAAGGTTTTCAGTTGTTTACCTGAGATCTTTCTGACTATGAGCAAGCTCATATGTGATAATGTTACAAAGAGAGTAAAGAAAAGCTATGGTAAGAGCTGTAAGAGTCACATCTACTGATATGCTGTCCTAGTTTCTAGAAGATCAGTTGTTACATCAATTCACACACCAGGTCTATATTATATACAGGAAAATTAATATAAAAGGTACAATACCAGATGACTTATAAGAGTTTGGGTACTTAGCCGGAGAGTAAACTAGTTAATAAAGTCAACTTTATACAGTGTAATTGAGAAAACATAATGTTTTATAAATGAAAAGATGATGCAATCTCAGGAAACCCAGTATTGATTTCAGAGGAACTTTCATTCTCATACAACCAGTGACTAATATTTGTTATGCCACAAATTTTTTCCAAGTCTGAAACAAATGAGTGAAGAAAACATAAAAAAATATGCAATTAAAGTTGCCTAATGCAATTTAAATGACCAAGCCAGAGTTGAAGCGAGCTCAGTAATCCCTCAAAGAGTCACTTAGACAAAAGCATAAATACACCATCCATTTTCTCACAGGTACACTTCACAAGGAGCTGTAAAATGGATAGACGGTGGAAAAGCTTATTCCCTGGATGAGGCTCTAGTCCTATGTAGTCAGTCCTAAATATTTTAAAGTAAGGGCAAAACTATCTAGACTTGGTTGTGTGTATGCGTGTGCATGTGTGTGTGTGTACTATGCAAATAACTATACATGAGAATGAGGGACTTGAAAAAAGTAGTGATATGAGAGAAAGGATTAGAAATGATGTAACCACAGTGTGCTCATGCATGAGATACTTAAATAAAGAAAATAAAAACAACACTTTGGCTGCTGAATTTATCATTTCTTAATTCACTTTTCTAAAACTATGACTTCAAATTCCCACAGAACTCTGAAGCTCTGGTTGTCAGTATGCCTGGGAACAAGACTTTTTCTCTTAGAAATTTCATTGTTCTCCCTTTGCCCCTTCATTTTCTTTTTATTAATAATTAATTAATTTATTTATTTATTTCTCTCAATTCTTATAGTTTTCTCAGTCTGTTCCTCTCCTGCCTGACCCAACTGGGACACAGAGAGAGAACCTATCAGAGATGAGCTTGGAAAGGCTACAATACCAATAGTTCACCATCCTGAGGAGGCTTCTGGGGACCCTTAGCAAGGAGCTTCATCTTGGAGATGTCTTTGCCTACTACTGATCTGCCTGGCCCATGTGGGACACAGACAGTGACACCATTCATAGGAACCCGCAGGCCTGCCAACCCCATGGACAACCAGATGGCTAGAGTCCAGCATAAGAACACAAGCAACAAAACTCAGAGCCATATGACACCACCAGAAACCAGTGGTTCTAACACAACAAAACCTGCAAATACTAGCACCCCCAAAGCATAAGATTTTAAATCTGAGGTGATGGAAGTGATAGAAGTCTTGAAGGGGAAAAATAAATCTCTGAAAGAAATACAGGAAAATATATTCAAACAGATTAAAGAATTAAATAAATCATACAAAAAGTACAGGAAAATACAATCAAATGGGAGAAAAACATGAAAGAAATGAATAAAACTGTGCAAGACCTAAAAGAGGAATTAGAAGCAACAAAGAAAGTGCAATCTGAGACAATCTTTGAGTTGAGAAACCTAGGGAAGAGAACAGGACCTGCAGATACGAGCCACACCAAAATAATACAAGAGATGGAGGAGAGAATCTTAAGTCAAATCTGAAGTCAATGATACATCAGTCAAAGAAAATGTTAAAACCAGAAATTATCCAACACAAAACCTCCAGGAAATCTGGGACACTATAAAAAGACTAAACTTAAGAATAATAGGAATAGAGAAGAAGATTCTATGCTCCACAGCCCAAAAAACATTTTTTGACAAAATCATAGAGTAAATCTTCCCCAACTTAAGAAAGAAATACCCCTAGAGATACAGGAAGCCTACGGAACTCCAAATATATTGGACCAGAAAAGAAAATTCTCCAATTACATAATAATCAAAACAATAAATGAACAAAGAAAATATTAAAAGCTGCAAGAGAAAGAAACCAAGTCAAATATAAATGCAAATCTATTAGAATTACACCTGAGTTCTCAACAGAGACTATGAAAGCTAGAAAGGCCTAACAGATGTCGTGTAGATGCTAAGAGACAAGAGATTCCAACCCAGACTACTATACCCAGCAAAACTTTCAATCACTATAGATGGAGAAAACAAGATATTCCACAAAATAGCCAAGTTTAAACAGTACACACCCACAAATCCATCACTACAGAATATACTAGAAGGAAAACTCCAACCCAAGGAGGCCAACTTTACCCAGGAAAATAAAGGAAATAAATAAACCCACATCTGCAAAACCAAAAGAAAGGAAATGCATACACACACTCTACTACTACCAATGTGAAAAAAATAACCAGTAACTAACAATCACTGGTCATTAATATTTCTCAACATCAATGGCCTCAACTCCTCAACAAAAACACAAAGGCTAACAGAATGGATGCAAAAACAGGATCCATCATTCTACTGTATACAAGAAACACACCTCAGCAATAAAGATAGACGTTGTGTCAGAGTAAAGGGCTTGAAAATTTATTCGAAGCAAACAGATCCAGGAACCAAGCTGGAGTAGCCATTCTAGTATCTAATAAAATAGAATTTCAGCTAAAACTAATCCAAAGAGATAGAGAAGTACACTTCATACTTTTCAAAGAAAAAATACCCTAAGATGCAGTCTCAATCATGAACATCTAAGACCCCAATACAGGAGTACCTACATTCATAAAAGAAACATTACTAAAGCTTAAGTCACACTTTGAACCCCACACACTTATAGTGGGAGACTTTATCATCCCACTCTCACTAATAGACATATCATAGATGTAGAAACGTATTGGAGATATAATGAAACTAATAGACATCATAAATCAAATGTACCTAACAGATATCTACAAAAATTTTCATTTAAATACAAAAGAGTTTACCTTCAATCAGCACCTCAGGGAAACTTCCAAAATTGACCACATATTTCATCACAGAGCAAACTTCAAAAGATACAAGATGATCAAAATAATTCCTTGCCTCTTATCACTCCACATGGATTAAAGCTGGAACTCAACAACAGAATAAGCAGAAAGCCTACAAACTCATGGAAACCGAACAACTCCCCAACAAATGAGGTCTAGGTCATGGACCAAATTAAAAAAGAAATCAAACACTTCCTAGAATTCAATGAAAATGAAAGCCCAACATATACAAGCTTATTGGACAAAATGAAAGCAGTGCTAAGTGCAAAGTTCATGGCATTAAGTACTTTCATGAAGAAATTAGAGAGATTCTATATTAGCAACTTCACAGCACACCTGAATGCTCTACAAGAAAATACACCAAATAGAAATAGATGGCTGGAGGAATCCAAGATGGTGGCGAGCAGTGTGGACCGTGTTTGGAAGCTCCAGTGAACAATTCAGGGAATTGCACAGATTTCTGAGCCAGGAACAACAAGGTCCCAACACCATGGCAGCAGGAGTGCTCCATGGTTCGGAAGGACCAGTGTGCGGAGGACCTGCGTGCCCCTGCACACGGGAGGAGTGCAGATTTTCTCAGATCAGAGCAGCGGCGGCACAAGGGGCATCAGCGGCATCAGCGGCACCAGCAGCAGTGACTGAGGTTTGCAGCTCAGAGCCTTCCGGTGGAGGCGGTTAGTATAATGGCTAGTGGGAGTTGCTGGGGGAGAGGGGACACTGGACAGGATTTGGGTTGCGTGGTACCTTATGACCCACACTGGACTCGGTGGACAGTTCAGCCCTAGAGTCCCGGGTATAGCTCAGTGTGCAGGGCTGTGGAGACATTGGCACAGTGCAGCAGGCAATTCTGCCCAAGGCATCAGCTAAGCACAGCCTCAGCTCCCCTGCTGTGAGGCAGGTTGGGAAGGCTGGGCGGAACGCTCAGGTCCACCGAAAGCGCCAGCTCAGCACAGCCGCAGTTCACCTGCTGTGACACAGGTTGGGCGGAGCGCTCAGGTCCACCGAGGGCTCCATCTCAGTGCAGCTGCAGTTTACCTGCTGTGGCACAGGCTGGGCGGAGCACTCGGTCCCACCAGAGGAGCTAGCACACATCAACGAGCAGTTCTGCTCAAGACACTAGCTCTCCTCAGAGGGCACTTTTGGGGCGCTGACACAGGCTGAGGTCAGCACGCAGATTTAGCCCAGAGGCCCTAGCAGGACTTGCTGGGCAGATTAGGCCCAGAGATTCTTCCTGAGCTGTTCACACAGGCTCGGCGGTCCCAAGACTCTGGCTGGACTATCCATGCAGTATAGGCCCGGAGTCCCAGGCTGAATTCAGCGTGCAGTGTCCGTCCATAGTCCCTGGCTGAGCTCGGTGCACAATTCTGCCCCAGAGACTCGAGTGGAGCTCGGCATGCGGTTTAGGGCCAGAGTCCCTAACCATGCTTGGCAGACAGATTGGGCCCAGAGACTCTAGTAAAGCTTTTGGCACAGTCCCGGCTCTAAGACTCTGGTTGGACAAAGTTTGCAGTTTGAATCCAGAATTCCTGGCTGAACTGTGCAGATGGTTCGGGCATGAGTCAATAACTGACCACAGCACACAGTTTGGCCAAAAGCCTCTAGCTGAGCTTGGTGCGCAGTCCCAGCCCAAAAATTCTGGCTGGACCCTGTGTGCATTTTGAGCCCATAATTCCTAGCGGAGCTCGGAACCAGTTCAGGCCCTGAGATTCTAGCTGAGCTCGGACGGTGGTTTGGGACCAGTGTCCCTGGCTGGACTTGACAGGGAACCGAGAAGGCTGTGGATACCTTGGCCTGACCCAGTGCTCATCCAGAGACCCAGAACGTTTGCAGGACCCACAGCACAGGGGAGCTGAGGATCACTGGCTGTGAAGCACCAAAACGCCAGGGCTAACCTCCTGCCATCCACAACAGTGAAATATCAGAGCTTCCAACCTACAAAAATCATGAGAAAACAAGTGAATCTATCATCAGACTCCTTCCATCCAACTCGGGAATCTACCCAACCAAAACAAAGCTGGCAAGATGTCTAAAGGACAGCATAAAAGCATACGCAAAAAAAACCCAAAACAACATGGTGTCTCCAGTTTCCAGCTATCCCAAAGAAAACAACCCAGAGAGCTCAAATACAATGGAAATACAAGAAAATGACCTCAAATCCTTGATAAGGAGCATATTAATGGAGGAAACAAATAAAATTCATAATCAAACACAGGAAGATGCAGCCAAACAGGTGAGAGACATAAAAGAAGCACATAGAGTGGAACTGGAAAAATTTCAGGAAAATGCGAACAACCAGATAAAAGAAAGAAATAAAACGGTTCAAGCTCTGAAGACCAATAAAGAGGCAATGGAGGAAACTTAGGAATATACAAAAAATCAGTTGAAAGAAATAAAAAAATCAGTACAAGATCTAAAGACGAAAATGGATTCAATGACAAACACACAGACAGAAGAAAAACGAGAACGTGAGACCTCAGAGAAGAAGTCGAGCAACACAGAGTTGAGCTTTTCTAACAGAATCCAAGAGACAGAAGAACGAATCTCAGGTTTAGAAGACACAATCACAGATCTTGAAGAAACCATTAAAGAAAATGCCAATCTGGAAAACTCCTGACAAAAAACATCCAAGAAATTAAGGACACCATAAAATGAAGAAATATAAGGATAATAGGCATTGAAGAAAGAGAAGATATCAGACTCCAAGGCCCAGAAACTATTCTCAACAAAATCATAGAAGAAAATTTCCCCAATCTAAAGAAAGAGATGCCTATAAACATACAAGGGGCCTACAGAACACCAAATAGAATGGACCAGAAAATAATAATCAAAACACAAAACGTACAGAACAAAGAAAAAATATTAAAAGCTGCAAGGGAAAAGGGCCAAATAACATTCAATGGCAAACCTATCAGAACTACACCAGACTTCTCAGCAGAGACTATAAAAGCCAGAAGAGCCTGGACAGAGATCCTGCAAACCCTGGGAGACCACAGATGCCAGGCCAGACTACTTTACCCAGCAAAACTATCAAAAAACATTGATGGAGAAAACAAAATATTCCATGACAAAAACAAATTCAAACAGTACCTATCCACAAATTCAGCTTTACAGAAGGTACTAGAAGGAAAACTCCATCCCAAAGGGTCAAGCTACAACCAAAACTACTCAGGAAATAGGTAACTATACCATGGCAAAAACACAGCTACACAAACACTCGATTGGAAACAACATCAAAATTAAGACTCTTAACAGTCACTGGTCGTTAATATCTCTCAACATCAATGGTCTCAATTCTCCAATAAAAAGACATAGACTAACTGAATGGGTGCATAAACAAGATCCAACATTCTTCTGCATTCAAGAAACACATCTCACCTATAACGATAGGCATTACCTCAGGGTAAAAGGTTGGAAAAAATATTCCAAGCAAATGGTCACAAGAAGCAAGCAGGCATAGCCATTTTAATATCAAACAAGATAGACTTTCAACCAAAATTAATCAAAAGCGATGCAGAAGAACACTTCATACTCATCAAAGGTAAAGTCAACCAAGATGACATCACAATTCTGAACATCTATGCTCCTAATACAAGAACACCCACATTTGTAAAAGATCTGCTAAAAAATCTTAAACCACACATCGATCCCCACACAATAATAGTGGGAGACTTCAACACTCCACTCTCACTGAAAGATAAGTCATTGAAACAGAAACTAAGCTGAGAAATAACATTATTAACCAATGCCATGTTTCAAATGGATCTAACAGATATCTATAGAACCTTTCACCTAAACAAGAAAGAATATACATTCTTCTCTGCACCCCATTGAACCTTCTCCAAAATTGATCACATCACAGGTCACAAAGCAGGCCTCAACAGATACAAGAGGATTGAAATACTACCTTGTATCCTATCAGATCACCATGCTCTTAGGCTGCAATTCAACAACAACAGAAACAACAAGAATCCTACACGTACGTGGAAACTAAACAAGTCTCTCATAATGACACATGGGTCAGGGAAGAAATAAAGAAAGAAATCAAGGAGTTTCTGAAATTCAGTGAAAATGAGGGAACAACATACCCAAATTTGTGGGATACATTGAAAGCAGTGTTAAGAGGAAAATTCATAGCACTAAGTGCCTTTAAAAAGAAATTGGAAACATCGCACATAAGCAACTTAACAAAACAGCTGGAAGCCCTAGAAAAAAAAGAAGCAGAAACACCCAAAAGGGGTAGACGCCTGGAAATAATCAAACTCAGGGCTGAAATTAACAAATTAGAAACTAAGAAAACATTCCAAAGAATCAACAAGACCAAGAGCTGGTTCTTTGAGAAAATCAACATGATAGGAAGACTGTTAGCCAAACAAACTAAAAGGCAGAGAGACAGTATTGAAATCAACAAAATCAGAAATGAAAAGGGAGACATAACAACAGACACTGAAGAAATACAAAGAATCATAAGATCCTACTTTGAAGGCATATATGCCACAAAATTTGAAAATCTAAGGGAAATGGATGATTTTCTTGATCAATTTCACTTGCCAAAGTTGAGTGAAGAACAGATAAACAAGCTAAATAGTCCCATTTTGCCTACAGAAATAGAAGCAATCATTGAAAGCCTCCCAACCAAAAAGAGCCCAGGGCCAGATGATTTCAGTGCAGAACCCTACCAGACCTTCAAAGGCGAGCTAATACCGATACTCTTCAAGCTACCCCAAAACATGGAATTGGATGGAACATTACCAAATTCATTCTATGAGGCCATAGTCATGTTGATACCTAAACCTCACAAAGACTCAACAAAGAAAGAGAATTTCAGACCAATTTCTCTTATGAACATCCATGCAAAAATGTTAAATAAAATACTTGCAAAACAAATACAAGAACACATAAAGGATATCATTCATCATGACCAGGTAGGCTTCATTTCAGGCATGCAGGGATGGTTTAATATATGGAAATCCATCAATGTAATCCACCATATAAACAAACTGAAAATAAAAAACCACATGATCATCTCTTTAGATGCAGAGAAAGCATTTGATAAAATCCAACACCCATTCATGTTTAAAGTTTTAGAGAGATCGGGGATACAAGGCACTTTCCTCAATATAATAAAGGCTATCTACAGCAAGCCAATAGCCAAAATTAAAGTAAATGGGGAGATACTCAAGGAAATTCCTCTAAAATCGGGAACAAGGCAAGGCTGCCCACTCTCTCCATATCTCTTCAATATAGTACTCGAAGTACTAGCCAGAGCAATAAGACAACAAAAGGAGATCAAGGGTATCCAAATGGGAAAGGAGGAAGTCAAACTCTCCCTATTTGCAGATGATATGATAGTGTACATAAGTGACCCTCAAAATTCCACCAGAGAACTCCTACAGCTGATAAACTCTTTCAGCAATTTGGCTGGATACAAAATCAACTCAAAAAAGTCTGTAGCCTTCCTATACACAAATGACAAGCTTGCAGAGGAAGAAATTAGGAAAGCCACACCCTTCACATTAGCCACAAGCAATATAAAATATCTAGGAGTTACTCTAACTAAGCAAGTGAAGGAACTGTTTGAAAAAAATTTCAAAACTCTGAAGAAGGAGAATGGAGATGACATGAGAAGATGGAAGGATCTTCCTTGCTCATGGATCGGGAGAATTAACATAGTAAAAATGACCATCCTACCAAAAGCAATCTACAGATTCAATGCAATCCCTATCAAAATACCTACACAATTTTTTAAAGACATTGAAAGTTCAATTCTGAACTTCATATGGAAAAACAAAAAACCCAGAATAGCAAAAATGATCTTGTACAATAAAAGGTACTGCGGAGGAATCTCCATACCTGATCTCAAACTCTACTATAAAGCAATAGTAATTAAAACAGCATGGTACTGGCACAGCAACAGGCTGGTTGATCAGTGGAATTGAATTGAAGACTCAGATATGAATCCACACATATATGGGCACTTGATTTTTGGACAAAGAAGCCAAATCCATTCAATGGAAAAAGGATAGCATCTTCAACAAATGGTACTGATCTATCTGGATGTCTATGTGTAAAAAAATGCAACTGGACCCATATTTGTCACCTTGCACAAAACTCAAATCCATGTGGATTAAAGACCTCAATATAAAACCAGAGACACTAAGTCAGTTAGAAGAAAAAGTGGGGAAGAGCCTGGAACATATTGGCACAGGAGACAACTTCCTGAACAGAACACCACCAGCCCAGGCCTTAATATCAACAATTAACAAATGGGATCTCATGAGGCTGAGAAGCTTCTGTAAGGCTATTGACACTGTCAAGAGAACATAGCAACAGCCTACAGACTGGGAAAAGATCTTCACCAACCCTACATCTAACAAAGGTCTCATATCCAAAATATATAAAGAACTCAAGAAATTAAACAACACCAAACCAAATAACCCAATTGAGAAATGGGGCTTGGAACTAAACAGAGAATTCTCAACAGAAGAATATCAAATGGCTGAGAAACACTTAAAGAAATGCTCAACCTCCTTAGTCTTCAGGGAAATGCAGGTCAAAACAACTCTGAGATTCCATCTTACACCCATCAGAATGGCTAAGATCAAAAGCTCAAGCGACACCACATGCTGGCGAGGATGTGGGGAGAGAGGAACACTCCTTCATTGCTGGTGGGGATGCAAACTAGTACAACCACTTTGGAAATCTATCTGGTGCTATCTCAGAAAACTGGGAATAGGGCTTCCTCAAGACCCAGCTATTCCACTCCTTGAAATATACCCAAAAGATACACCAGCACACAACAAAAAATTTGCTCAACCATGTTCATAGCAGCCTTATTCATAATAGCCAGATCATGGAAACAGCCTAAATGTCCCTCAGTAGTAGAATGGATAAAGAAATTGTGGTACATATACACTATGGAATACTACTCAGCTATTAAAAACAAGGAATTTCGGAAATTTGTGGATAAATGGATTGAGCTAGAAATGATCATAATGAGTGTGTTAACCCAGAAGCAGAAAGACTCAAATGGTATATACTCACTTATATCTGCATACTAGCCTAAGGGGCATGTCCCATGAAAGCCTTCACTTACCAAGAAACTGGGACCGAGGGGAGGACATCCTATTGGGACTCTAGATGAGAGAAGCATGAGAGAATATCAAAGTAGAAGGACCCAGTGGGTCCTAGATTCCTATAAGTAGAACATTATGATAGGCAGATTTGGGCCAAGGGGTCCTGCTCAAACTAAGGCACTAGCCAAGGACAATACAGGCGGTATAATTTAAATCCTTACCCTGATCTAGCCCATGGACAGGACGGTCTCCACACTTGAGTGGAGAGTGGGATATGACTTTCTCATGTACTCTGGTGCCTCACATTTGACTAAGTCCCCTGAAGGCGGAGACCTAGTAGCACTCAGAGGAAGGACAGCAGGTCACCGAGAAGAGACTTGATACATTATGAGCATATACAGGGGGTGGTAATCCCTCTCAGGAACAGTCATAGGGGAGGGGAATAAGGGGAAAATTGGAGGGAGCAGAGAATGGGAGGATGCAAGGGATGAGATAACCATAGAGATGTAACAGGAATAAAATAATAAAAAATAAAATATGTTAAAACAACAACAACAACAACAACAAAATAAAAAAAAAATAGATGGCTGGATATAATCAAACTCAGTGCTGAAATCAAGAAATTACAAACAAAGAAAACAATCCAAAGAATCAAAGAAAGCAAAAGCTGGTTCTTTGAGAAAATCAAAAGACAGACAAACCCTTAGCCAACCTAACTAAAAGTCATAGGTAAAGTATTCAAATCAATAAAATCAGAATGGAAAGAGACACATAGCAACAGGAAATCCAAAAAATCATTAGGTGCTACTTCAAAAGCCTATATGCCACAAAGTTTAAAAATCTAACTGAAATGGACAATTTTCTTGATAGACACTACTTCCAAAAATTAAATCAAGATCAAGTAAGCAAATTAAATAGTCCTATATCTCCTAAGGAAATAGAAGCAGTCCTAAGTTTCCCAACCAACAAAAGCTTAGAGGTGGATGGATTCAGTGCAGAATTCTACCAGAGTTTTAAAGAAGAGGTACTACCAATTCTCTTCAAACTATTCTACGAAATAGAAACAGAAAGAACATTAGCAAACTCATTCTATAAGGCCATAGTCACCTTGATACCTAAACACAAAAAGACCGAACAAAGAAAAAATATTTCAGACCAATTTCCCTTGTGAACATTGGTGCAAAATTACTTAATAAAATACTTGCAAACTGAATCCAAGAACACATCAAAATTATCATTCACCATGACCAAGTAGGCTTCATCCTAGGCATGTAGTGTTTTAATATATGGAAATCCATCAATGTAATGCATCATATAAACAAAGTGAAAGAAAAAAACACATAGTCATCTCCTGAAAAAGCATTTGACAAAATCCAACACCCATCATGTTAAAGTCTAGAGAGACTGAGGTATAAGGCATGTACATAATTATAATAAATACAATATACACTAAACCTATAGCCAACATCAAAGTAAATAGAGAAAAATTTAAATCAATTCCACTGAAATCAGGGACAAATCAAGGCTGTCCAATCTCTCTGTGCTCTTCAATATAGTACTTGAAGTCCTAGCTAGAGCAATAAGTCAACTAAAGGAGATTAAGGGGCTACAAATTAGAAAGGAAAATTTCAAGCTATCATTATCCACAGATGATATGATAGTATATATAAGTGACCCCAAAAAATCTATCAAGGAACTCCTACAGGTGATAAAAACCATCAGCAAGGTGGCTGGATACATCAGCAGCTAAAAAAAATCAGTAACCCTCCTATATACAGAAGATGAACATCTTTCACAATAGCTACAAAAACCATAAAGTATCTTGATAAAACTCTAATCAAGCAAGTAAAAGACTTGTATATAAATAAACTTCAAGTCTTTGAATAAAGAAATTAAAAAATATACAGAAAATGGAAAGACCTCCCATGCTCATTAATTAGGAGGATCAACACAGTAAAAATGGTCATTTTACCAAAAGCAATCTACAGATTCAATGCAATCCTAATAAAAATACCTACACAATTATTTACAGACCTTGAAAGATCAATTCTTAACTTCATATGGAAAAAACCCCCAATAGCTAAGATAATACTGTACAATAAACGATCTTCTGGAGGTATCTTCCTACCTGATCTCAAGCTGTTCTATAGAGTAACAGTAGTAAAAACTGTATGGTACTGGCATTGAAACAGACTGGTGAATTAATGGAATTGAATGGAAGACCCAGAAATAAATGCAGACACCTTTGGGCACTTGATTTTTGACCAAGACACCAAAAAAAAAAAAAAAAAAAAAAAGATAGCATCATCAACAAATGGTACTGGTCTAACTGGATGGCTACTTATAGAAAATACAGATTGACACTTATTTATCACCCTGCACAAAACTAAAGTCCAAGTGGATTAAAGACTTCAACATAAAGCCAGATACACTATTAGAAGAAAAAGTGGTGAAGAGCCTTGCGCTCATTGGCACAGAAGACAACTTCCTGAACAGACAACAAAAGGTCAGGCTCTAAGATCAACAATTAATAAATGGAAACTCACAAAATCTAAAAGCTTCTGGAAGGCAAAGGACACTGTCAACAGAACAAAACTAGAGCCCACAGAATGGGCAAAGATTTTCATCAATCCTACATCTGACAGAGTCTTAATATCCAAAATATATAAACCACTAACCCAACTAATCTATTTTTAAAAATGGGGTACAGAACTAAACAGAATTCTCAACAAAGGAATATTGAATGGCTGAGAAACAAATAAATGTTCAACATCTCTAATTATCAGGGAAATGCAAATCAAAGCAAATCAGAGATTCTACCTTATACCTGTCAGATTGGCTAAGATAAAAAAACCCAAGTGACAACACATGCCGGGAGGATGTGGAGAAAGTGGAATACTCCTCTATTGCTGATGGGATTGAAGACTTGTACAACCACTCTGGAAATCAATCTGGTGCTTTCTCAGAAAATTTGGAATAGTTCTACCTCAAGACCTACTTATACCCCTCCTGGGCATATACCAAAAAGAAGCTTCCCCATACAACAACATTTTTCTCAACTATGTTAATAGGAGCTTTATTCATAATAGCCAGACTCTGGAAACAAATTAGATGTCCCTCAACTAAAGAATGGACAAAGAAACTGTGGTACATTTACACCATGGACTACCACTCAGCTATTATAAACAAGGAAATCTTGAAAATTTTCAGGCAAATGGATGGAACTAGAAAAGATCATCTTGAGTGAAGTAACCCAGACCCAGAAAGACATGCATAACATATATTCACGCATAAGCAGATATCAGCCACATAATACTGGATGGCCATACTACAATACACAGACCTAAGGAAGCTAAATAACAAGGAGGACCCTAGGGAAGATGCTTAATTCTCATTCAGAAGGGACAATAGAAGAGAACTGGAAGCGGTTGAAGAGAAGGATCAGGAGAAGAGCCTGCCAAAAAGGTCCTCTGAAATATTCCTCCCCGTGGGGGATCAAAGCAGATGCTGAGACTCACAGCCAAATTTCCCATAAGGAGTCTTATGGAAGAATTTGAGGAGAGAAGGACCTGAAGGTGACAGGAGCTCCATATGGAGACCAATGGAGTCAACAAATGTAGGCCCGCAGTAGGGGGTTGGGCTTGCTGCAGATACTCAGGAGTAGTGGATAGGTAGCACAGTCTCCTTGTGGGTCCCATAATATGAGGAGTAGGGGCTACCTCTGACATGGACTCTGGTGCCAACTCACTGATCATGTCCCCCTGATGGGTCGGCCTAGCCAAGCCACAGAGGAAGGGGATACAAGTCCAGATGAGATTTGACAAACTGAGGTCAGTTGATAGGGGAGGAGGGCTCCTCCTTTCTGAGGACTAGGGGAGGGAGGAGAGAGAATAAGGGAGGGTGGTTGTTGAGACTGGGATGAGATGAGGAAGAGAGCTACAATTGGGATGTAAAGTGAACAAATTAAAAATATAAAGAAAGAAAAGAAATGAGAGAGAGAGAGAGAGAGAGAGAGAGAGAGAGAGAGAGAGAGAGAGAGAGAGAGAGAGAGAGAATCTAAAATCACATCATCTAGACACTAAAGAATAACAGCAATTTGGTGTTTCATGCACTATCATGATTTTCCTTCTAAGAGCATAAAGGTTTAGCCATGCTAGATGCAGAAAAAAAATAGAGCACAAATGTACACATTTTTATACGAACCATCACAGAACTCTTATAAAATATATGCACATTATAGTGTTTGCCAGAGTTTAATCCATCATACATTAATTCATAAATCTATATTTTTGATAATCTTTTGATAGCATTATTTCTAGTCACTCCTTAAACTTTCCTCCAGGTCAGAGTAACCTTGACTCTGTCTCCTCTAAAAACCTCTGAAGTGTACACAATCTAACATATATTTTATGATTTACTTCCCCTGGAAAGAAAAATAACTTTAACATTAAAGATTATAAAGTCTTAGACACAAACTAAGGATGTCGAGTTTAGAGTAACTGTGTGGTGATCTCATTTGTGGTGTGTAAAGGTCAGATTTAGGGAGCAAATCAGGAAGAGGTACTGGTAAAGGGCCATAACTTCTCTCCTTTCATTTGCTTTGAGCTGTAGTGTTTGTTGCAACAGTTCCGATAGCAAGTTGTTGTTGACAAGATCCTCACTAATGAAAACAAGTAAACACTCTAGAGACACAAGGTGTCCAATAATAGAGTCTCAAGTAAAAATTTTAAAATATATATTTTATTAATTTATTCATATTACATCTCAATTGTTATCCCATCCCTTGTACCCTCCCATTCCTCTCTCCCTCCCATTTCCCCCTTACTCCCCTCCCCTATGACTGTGCCTGAGAGGGACTTCTTCCCCCGTTATATGCTCATAGGGTATCAAGTCTCTTCTTGGTAGCCTGTTATCCTTCCTCTGAGTGCCACCAGGTCTCCTCATCCAGGGATGTTGTCAAATATAGGGCACCAGAGTTCGTGTGAAAGTCAGTCCCCACTCTCACTCAACTGTGGAGAATGTCCTGTCCATTGGCTAGATCTGAGTAGGGGTTCTAAGTTTATTGCACATATAATCCTTGGCTGGTGTCATAGTTTGAACAGGACCCCTGGGCCCAGTTCTGCCCATCATAGTGTTCTTCTTGTAGGTTTCTAGGACCCTCTGGATCCTTCTATTTCCCCATTCTCCCATGCTTCTCTCACTTACAGTAGCAATAAGATGTTCTCCCCTCTGTCCCACTTTCCTGGTAAGTGAAGACTTTCACGGTACATACCTCCCTCTTGGGCTAGTGTCCAGATATAACTGAGTATATACCATTTGAGTTTTTCTGCCTTTGGGTTAACTCACTTATGAAGATCATTTCTAGTTCAATCCATTTGTCCACAAATTTTGGGAATTCCTTGTTTTTAATAGCTGAGTAGTATTCCATAGTGTAAATGTACCACAGTTTCTTATCCATTCTTTTACTGAGGGACACTTAGGCTGTTTCCATGTTCTGGCGATTATGAATAAGGCTGCTAAGAACATGGTTGAGCAAATTTTCTTGTTGTGTGCTGGAGCATCTTCTGGGTATAATCCAAGGAGTGGAATAGCTGGGTCTTGGAGAAGCCTTATTCCCAGTTTTCTGAGATAGCACCAGACAGATTTCCAAAGTGGCTGTACTAGTTTGCATTCCCACCAGCAATGAAGGAGTATTCCTCTTTCTCCACATCCTTGCCATCATGTGGTTTGGGTAAAATTTTAATAAATGTTATAATCCTACCCAGGAAATCTTTTTGTTGGTTTGTTTTCTGGAGCTAAGAAAATGAAATCCAAGTCTATATTTGGTCTTAAATAAAAGATAAGATTAAGAATATATTTTTAAAATATATATTTTATGTGAGCTTGCACAAGCATGAGTGTGTGTATATGTGTGTATGTTTGTGTGTGAGCATGTGTATGTGTGTGCATGCGTGCTTGCATGTGTGTGTGTGTGTGTGTGTGTGTGTGTGTGTGTGTGGTTTCCTATACAACACAGGAACAGTGTAGACATTCTGTGACTGAATTTACTTTTAGGGAATGCACTGAAACTCCACTCCCACATTTTGTAGATGATTAAATAAATTACAAGATAATAGAAAGAAACTAACAATCTGAACTATAATGTAACACCATTTTTCTCTGAACCTTGGGCCTTCATAGTTGTTGGTGCCACATACGTTAAAACAATGAGGAACTAAGGTGTTAGCTCTGTCTGTTAAAAATGACAAAAGCTGAGAGAGATTAATGAATTATCTTGCTTTATTTCACACAGATATATAATCTGAATATAAGCAGGGTTAGAATTTGAATATGAACATCCTGGATCTATAGCTGTACTCGTTATCACTGAAGATGTTCATGTTTAGAACTCATAACTAAGTGATGTGCATATATTCAATGGCACATGCTCAAATTTTACTGATATGCTTTATAGCATATTCAAGAAATAGACATCTCAGGGAATGTTCTATGATTACACTTTTTTTCCCCAGAGGAAGAATGATGAGCTCATGATTTAAGATTTCTTAAAAGAATCTTATTTTGGGGTTTATGTGTACATGTGTGTGCTGGCTTTACTTCATGTTTGCAATGAGTGATTAGATGTCCAAAGAAGCCAGAAAAGGGTATTAGAATCCTGGAAATGAAGCTGTGGTCATCTTTGAGCCAACAAATCTGGACTGGTATCCGAGTCTTTTTTTTTCTGAAAGAGCAATAAGTGCTTCTGGCTGCTGAACCATTGTTGCAGCTCCAAGAGATATTCTTAACTGCCAACTAGGAACTGGATAGTTTGATGAAAAGACATTGATGTGTTTCATGCAAATTGTATTTATCTATTAGCATATAAAGACACGCCCCTTGCTCATTAGCCTTAAAATCTAGTATTTGCTGATTGATCTAGGGATACAGCACACCACACTGCATCACTTCAGCACCTTCATATCTAAGCCACATTTACCAACAGTTATACAGCAGGCGTCATCACAAATGCCCTTCTGCTAGTTCACCCTACTCCAACAGAAGTACAGCATTTTATTGTCAGTATTAAATGTGGTCATGAGATTCTTTAATGCACTGTCTTCTCTTTTCAATACTAATAATTTGGGAGCAATTCTGAGAGAATTAGCTAATATGAAACCAAAATGAGTTCCCAATTCACACAGAAGTACCTTAGCATCATAGCTGAGTATAAGAGCTCTTAAAGTAAAATTTCCACACCAAATTATAAAAATCAAGACTTTCCTTTGAGAAGTATGCTTACACATATAATTTTCAACTTCAAACTTTTGTAAATTGGATTTATTGTCCTCATGAAAATGTGAGTAGCATGTGGTCAGAGTGCCCTTTTAAAGAAACTATACTTGAATAAATATCTTTAAGGCCCTGAAATTTATTTCCATAGCTCCCATTTCTCAGAAGAAAGCCTGTTTTACAGTGCTTTATTTTATATACGATCTCAAAGCTCAGTTTTAAAGATGAGAGTATAATAGATTATTGCTTTGTTTTTATCAGAGAGGGTCTCATTCTACATTCAGGTTAGCCTAAAACTCACTACGTAGTTCAGGCTAGCCTTAAAGTCATGGCAACCTTCTTGTTTCAGCGTCTCAAATGTTAGTATTGTAGTAATGAGCCACCACAAGGGCTTTGGCATATGACCTCTTTTTTAAATTCATGTTTTCTTTTAAAATTTTATCATAATTTATTCAAATTTCATCCCAATTGTTATCCCCTCACTTGTATCTTCCCATTCCCACTCTCCATCCCCTTTCTGCCCTATTCCTTTCCCCTAGACCTTTGACAGAAGGAGATCTCTTCCCCAACAATATGACTACAGCCTATCAGGTCTCATCCGGATGGCCTGCTTCTCCTTCCTCTGTGTACCTCTGGGCTTCCCCACCAAGGGGAAGTGATCATATTGGGAGCACCAGAGTTCATGTTAGAGGCAGTCCCAGCTCTCCTCAAAACAATGGAGAATAAGCTGTCCATTGGCTAGATCTGAACAAGGGGTCTATGTTCACAGCATGCATTGTCCTTGGTTGGTACAACAGTTTGTGCACACACCTCAACCCTGGGTCCAGATCTGCCTGCCTTGATGATCTCCTTGTGAGGCTCCTGTGCCCTCCAGGTTTTAAGGCTTGGAGAGGTAGGGATACAAGGCCCATACTGAAATGGAATAAAGGCTATATACAGCGAGCCAAAAACCAACATCAAACTTAACGAGGAGGAATTCAAAGAAATCCTACTGAAATCAAGGACTAGACATGGCTGCCTACTCTCTCTATATCTCTTCAATATGGTACTTGCTAAAGCAATAAGACAACAAAGAGAGATAGATCAAGGGGATCCACATTGGAAAGGAAGAAGTCAAAGTATCGCTATTTGCAGATGATAGTATACCTAAGTGACTCCCAAATTCCACCAGAGAACTCCTACAGCTGATGACCACCTTCAGGAAAGTGGCTAGATACAAGATTAATTTTAAAAAAATCAGTAGTAGTGATAGGAAGTAGTGAGTAGGTACTGCTAGACTGATGCTTGTGAACAAAGTAGATGTAGATAAATACTTGGTGTAGTTCCTATTAGATAGGTAAAGATAAGTGTTGGTGGATAGGTGCTGGTGCATAGGCAGTAGAGAGTTACAGGTGAATTAGCACAAGTGGTTACATACTGGTGCTGGCAGCATACAGGTGCTGGTGGGCAGCTAAGAATAGATAAGTACTTGTAGCTAGTTTCTTTGAATAGATGCTGGTGGATAGGTCCTAAGGGGCAGGTGCTACTTGACAGGTACTGATGGCATAGTTGTTGGTAGATAAATATTTTGTATAGGTGCCAGACATTATTAAAATAAAGGCCTGTTTTCTCTCTCTCTTTCTTTTCCTTTTCCTCTCCTTTTCTCAAGTAAGTGAAGACAAAGTAAATTTTTCCCTCTCTGTAGTGCAGTATAAATATGTGTAGCTCTAAATTTAAATAACTTAAATATTCACTGTTGCTTGAGCCAAAGGGAATAGCATGAAACTTACTCTTATGGAAGAAAGCAAATAGAAACTAATACCTAATTTAGCGTGAGTTCACCAGAGACTTGGGGATTTTTGTATTCAAGCAAAGTCTTTAATCAAATTAGTCTTAAACTTTAAGTTAGCTAGACTAAGCCAATTTCCTTTGATTAAAACACTTTATACTCAAGGTATATGTTGCTCATTTATGTTACTGAAAAATTGTTCAAATCATATTCGTCTAAATGTGTAAGAGTAAGCAGTTCTATGATCTTCCTCTCAAAACAGCTGTGAGCTAGCTGTGCCCAGCAGGCTATGGACAATTGAAATACGGAATGTCCTCCAGGTACATCTTATTCTTCTACCTGGGGGCCATCTCGTGACCAAAGTCTCAAGAGCTGTGACCCTAATGGGTAATCTTTATATAATGATGTTAAATTACTGCCTCAATGTTCCCATTTTCTCACTGGAATTAGCCATTTTCAGTCACATATTGAGACAACATAGTTAGATTAGCGATGCATTTGAGTGTCCAGACTCAGTCTTTACTGGTATAATCTGCAATGGTTTGCTGTGCTATGAGAAAATGAATATTTGGGTTCGGGTGCATTCACAATCTTTTAGTCTATATTAAGTTCATTGAATGGGACAAACATTTAAACAGCTAAGGATTTTCGTGTCAAGCTGTTCTTTTCTGTCAAATCATGGGAAACTCCTTGTGTTCATCTATAACTGGTCAGTTCCTATATCTCTTTCAGCCATAGGTGAAAAGCTAGTTCTGAGGCTAGAGAGATAGAGCAGTAGTTAGGAGTATGCACTGCTCTTTAAGAGGTCCCAAGTTTGGTTCTCAGCACTCATATTGAATGGGATACAACTTACTGAAACTCCACCAACAGGACATCTGACACCTTCTTGTGGACTCTGGCGATGTCTCTGCACTTAAATGTGCTCATACACATTTATTTCCCCCTCACACATACAAACATGCCCACAATGCCCCGGCCTAGAATTTGAAAACATTTTTTTTTTACAAAGGTACTTCTTATAGATATCCTTTGCTGGATTCCAAACATATTTTTTAGCATTCTTATAATGTTCTCCAAGGGAATAGTGTATATTTTCCTTCTTACTTCTATGCTATTATAATGTTTAAAATGTAAAATGATTTGGTAAAGAACAGACATGACTCCAAAATCATATAGCTTTTGTCTTGGGTGCAGAAAGGTTATAAGAGGTTCCCAATGGAAAATTTTTACAGTAAAACAGTTTTTAATCAAATCCTGGTGAATGCCCACTCTGAAGCTAGCTTGTCACACTCCCATAGATGCAGCCAGAGAAAGACAACGAACTCAAGTAAACCTGGCTAGGTCAGAGCTCACATTTGGAGCCTGAGGAAGATTACCATGGTGTTGGCAACTGACATTTGCAGTTTCTCATTGCTTTGGATCAAGAATGCCACACGACAGACAGCACAAGCTGTGGGTCTTTCTGTCATTGTGAGTCAAACTCTAAACTATTGCCAAATAATGCTTTGGTCTACAACTGTACCCAAAGAAGGAAGGGAAGAATGTTGGGGAAAGTTCTGTACTTTCATGTAATATATAAAAAATGGTTACATGGAAGCCTCCTAATAATATGCCATCTACTCTCATATATTTCATGGACGAGTAAGTAGCATTCCATCCAGGCTCAAAGTAAAGGAGAGATGAAACTCACCTAGTTGACCCACATAGGTATTTCCATGTTATCCTGGCATCACAACAATGCCAATGGAATAAAAGTGATGGCTATGTATTGATGAGTGACAACTAAGTACCAAAAGGTGTAAAATCCATGATGATTATTCTCCAACAAATATGAAAATGTTACGGTATTTGAACAGTTTCTGTGGCTATCGCAATACAGACTGGTTTATTGCAATCATCATCCATATGTTTATATACTTGATAGCTTATTGCCTCAGTCCATCAGCAAAGGAATGCTATTGACAATTGGGACTTGCATTTGTTTTGTTGATCACTGAATCAATAGTTTTCAGAATAGTGGTGAGTACACAGGGCATGTTTAGTAAACATTTCATCATGGGGAGAGCAGGTGAGTAAACATGATGCTGAGCCACATGCTGAACTAGAAGGCACACCTCTTACCTTCTGACAACACAGTTGAATCTTGTTTGCTACTGAACCACAAGACTGACGATGACTCAATATAGACTTGTACATAAACATCCTGAAGAAGCAGATCCCTCCTTTGCATCCAGGCTTTTCCTCATCTCTTTCTCTGGCAGCTACTAGACATGGCAGACAATATCTGGGTCCAGGCTAATGGTTACAGGGATTGATAGTTTGTTCACATTAATGACTAGTATGCTGAAAGCACAGCAGACACAATCCACAACTTTCAAGACTAAGCTAGTTTGGTTATTTATAAGTTTACTATTTCTTTTTCTTTTTTAGTTTTTTTTCCTGAGGCAGAGTTTCTTTGTGTAGCCTTGGTTGTCTTAGACTTGCTTTGCTGTCCTGGACTTACTCTGTAGATCAGGCCTGCCTCTGCCTCTCTGAGTGCTGGGATTAAAGGCCTGAACCATCATGCCTGGCTTCCTTTTTTCATATAAAAGAATAATGTGCTGAATGTCAAGATCATCTCTACTTGTGCAAATCTTTCTGCCACAGAGGAAGGATTTAGCCAATTGTTTGTGACCTACAAAGAACAGCAGCTGTACTGGATGCTTTTCCGAAACACTCTTCCAACATTTTTTCTTTCTTTCTTTCTTTCTTTTTTTCTTTTTTTGTTGATTTTTTTGAGACAGAGTTTCTCTATGTAGCCTTGGCTGTCTTGAACTCACTTTGTAGATCAGGCTGGCCTTGAACTCTCAGCAATCCGCCTGCCTCTGTCTCCCGAGTTCTGGGATTAAAGGTGTGCGCCACCACTGCCTGGCTATTTTTCTTTTTTCTTTGTTTTATTTTATTTTGTATTAATCTATTCACTTTACATCCTAATCATAGCCCCCTTCCAACATTCTATTTAACAATTTAACTTTTTGAAAGCAATACCTACTAAAGTATCTGTCCACAAATCAGTGCTTCAAACTCCTAGTTTTCTTAATATGTATTTTTCTTGAAAATTCATTTTGTAGTTGTTAGAAAAGAAAACTACAAGAATTTAAAAAATAGAGTCCAGTTTGGTTCTTTTATTGCTTTCTCAAAGTGAAATCAATAGAAGCAAAATATGGTTGAACTACTTACAGCTGCTAGATGAACCATCGGGGAGGGAGGTCCTAGACTATTCAGGTGCTGAAAGTGGGTAGAGAAGGCTTTCCAGTTACAACAATGCCACCTTTTATGTAATTGTATACAATGCAATTTTTCTTAAGAACTTCTAAATTGTATGCACGTTAACATTATGATAGGCAGATTTGGGCCCAGGGGTCCAGATCAAACTAAGGCACCAGCCAAGGACAATACAGGCGTTAAACTTTAAACCCCTACCCAGATCTAGCCAATGGTCAGAACAGTCTCCACACTTGAGTGGAGAGTGGGATATGACTTTCTCACGTACTCTGGTGCCTCACATTTGACCATGTCCCCTGGAGGGGGAGACCTGGTGGCTCTCAGAGGAAGGACAGCAGGTTACCAAGAAGAGACTTGATACCCTATGAGCATATACAGGGGGAGGTAATCCCCCTCAGTCACAGTCATAGAGGAGGGGAATAAGGGGAAAATAGGAGGGAGGGAAGAATGGGAGGATACAAGGGATGGGATAACCATTGAGATACAACAAGAATAAATTAATTAAATAAAAAAATACAGAAAAAAATAAAAAATAAAAATGAAGATAGCAAAGCCCATATCGTAAATTGCTCATTTTTTAGTTCTCATAGTTTAAGCAACTGTCTCAATTCCTACTTGTTTGAAGAGGTCTATCTGTCATTTCACTTAACATGAGAAATACTCAATATCAACTTCTCTTCTTGTCATTTGTAGTATGAAAATCAATATTTTTGGACATGGGATGTTGCCTATCACACCTATATGAAGGTAATGTCTACCATACTATGAAGTTTGGAAGTGTAAGTTAATCTTGACTGACGCCTTGGTAGGATTTAGAAACACTTAAGAGACACATCTCTGGAGGTATCTGGGTTGGGACAGTAGTTCCAGAAAGGAACTCTGAATGTTGTCAGTACAATGCCAGGGTTTGGGGTTCTAGATTGCATGGAAAAAACACATTAGGGCATGAGCATTAAACTCTGCCTACTGACTGCAGACAGAACTGACTGTCCTGATGCTGTATATTCAAAGTGTGAGGCAAAATAAACCTTGAGTTTCTTAAGCTTATATCTTCAAGGGTTTTGTCACTGTAGTAGAAAAATAGCTACCATTCTTTGCTAACTGGTAATTGTGAATAATTAGCCACGTGTAATCTATTGAGAAGGTGAAAGTTCTCAAATTAGGAATGTAAATACACTTGAAGGTTTTTAAAAACAAGAATAAAGCAAACTCTAAATAATAGATGGGAAGAAGTAATAAAAATTATATTAATGAATAACAAACAAAAATATGGTGAACCAGCTTAATGAGGAATTGGTTCTTTGAAAAGATAAGCAGCACTGGCAAACCCACAGCAAAGATATAGAGAAGATATAAATTAATAAGATTAGAAGCAAAAAGGCAAGCATTATGACAGACATCAACATAATTCATAAAATCATAAGGACCTGTTTAGAAACAACCTATATTCTACAAAACTGGAAAACCTAAAATGAATAAATATTATCAGATGCATGCAGAATACTAAAATTGAGCCAATATAATATAAGTGGTTTAAACAGATACACAAGCAATAAAAATTAAAGCGGTAATGAAAAATTTCCCACCCAAAATGAAGCCAAGGACCAGATAGAATTATCATAGAGTTTCATCATAATTTCAAGAAAACATTAACATTTATACTACTCAAATTAATCTGTGAAATACAAAAGGACAATGTCCCCAAACTCTTCTTATTATTATCTTGATTTCAAAACCAGATAAGACAAAAATAATAAAATGAAACTATCAGATGGATATCCATGACAAACAGAGAGGCAAAGAGTTTCAAAATCGTACTAGAAAACTGAATCAAGCTCTTATCAAAAGGAGCTTTCTTCACAACCAAGCTGGTTTTATTCCAGAGGCACAAAGATGGTTCAAAGCATTAACTCAATAGATGCTGTCCACAGTGTAAACAGACTCAAAGACAGAAATCACATGATTTTCTCATTAGAAGCAGGAAAAGCCATGCCTCAAACCGATGAAGGCTCTATATGACACTCTTTTCTCCAGTACCATACTAAACGGAGGCAACCTCAGAGTTTCTACTGAGAACAGGAACAAGACAGTGGTGCCCACTCTTTCTATTAAATGCCATGTCTGAAGTCTTAGAGCAATAGGACAAGAGGAGGAAATAAAAAGAGGTAGTAAGAGACAAATAGATACATACATTTGCCTGCATATTTCAAGATTTCCTTGTTTTTAATAGCTGAGTAATATTCCATTGTGTCAACGTGCCACAATTTGTTTATCCATTCTTCAGTTAAGGGACACCTAGGTTGTTTTCAAGATTCTGGATGTTATGAATAAAGCTGCCTGAGTGAGATGTCAGAAAGACACACATAGTATGTACTCACTTACAGGTGGATTTTATTCACAGACCCCAAAGAAGATAAGTAACAAAGAGGAGCCAAGGGAGCATGATTAAATCTCACCAGGCAGGAAATAGAATATACAGTGGAAGTGTTGAAGGAAGGGAACGAGGTAGGAAAGGGAGTGCAGAGAGAAATGAGGGTGGAGATCAGATCTGGGGAGAGTTTGGGCTGGAGGACAGAGGGCTTGCAGAGTGAAGAAGAACCATGGGAGGAGGCATCTCTGTGACAAACTGGAGACCTGTGATAGGGTAGGCTTCTGGGATGATATGGGGGTGACTGTAGCTGAGAATCCTAGTAGCAGGGGCCTTGAAAACTAGAGAGGACACCCCTCTAACTAGACAGGACTCCTAGTGGAAGGAGGGGAACACCAACCCATCCACAAAGACTTTGACCCCAAATTTTCTTTGCCTACAAGATATACAGAGATAATGATAGAGCAGAAATTGAAGGAATGTCCAATCAATGCCTGGCTCAACCTGAGACCAACCCTATGGGAGAGCGCCAAACCCTGACACTATTAATGACAATTCGGATATGCTTGCAGACAGGAGCCTAGCAGAGTGGTGTCCTGAGAGGTTAGACTCAGCAGTGGATCCAAACAGATTCGGAGACTCAGAGCTAAATATTAAGAGTCTTGTGGGAAAGTGGAGGGATGGATAGAAGGACCTAGAAGTGACAAGAGATCCACAAGAAGACCAAGAAAGCCAACTAACCAGGGCTCAGTGGGGCTTGCTGAGACTGAAGCACCAACCAAGGACTCTGCACAGACTAGACCTAGGTGCCCTACACAGATGGGCAGCTCAGGCTTCATCTGTGTCCCCTAGTAAGGGGAGTGGAGGCTGTCTTCAACCTAGAAGCTGTTGTCTGCTTTTTGGTGACACCCCCTTGGTGGGGTTGCCTGATACAGCTTGATGAGCTAGGGTGGGTTGTTAGGGGACTGGCTCTCCTTTTCTTAGGAATAGGGGATGCAGATGGGGGAGGACTAAGCAAGAGTGGGATGGGAAGGAGAAGAGGGAGGGTCTTATCATCAAGATATATAGTGAATAAACACATTAATTACTTTAGAGCAAATGGGAAAAAATAAAGAAAAAAGAAACAAGTAGAACTATCTCTGTTTGTAGGTGATATGCAAATCACCTTCTTATTTATATAAGAATTTCTAAATACTCCATTAAAAAACTCTCAGAGCTTTTAATTCCTGAAAAGTCATGGGATGTAAAGTTAATACTCGAAAACCAGTAGCTTTCCTATATAGCAATGGCAGACTGATGAAGACATAGGGAAACAATCCCAGTCACAATAGACACTGAACAAACACCTGGAAAAAAACCTGTCAGTATGATAGACCTCTACTCAGTAAGTTTTATGACATAAAGGAAGAGATTGAAGACAAAACCAGAAGATGGAGAGACCTCCCAAGCTGAAGGACTAGAAGAGTTAGTATCCTGACCATAACCATCCAGATATATCTCTTTTACATTAGAATATGACACAGAATGTCTTGGTGTAGATTAGAATCAGTAATCTAAAAATGATCAAAATGCGTGGTTCTCAATGTATCATAAAGATAATAATTATACCATTGATATTAATCTATCACAATGTGAGGTGTTTCCTTTCTCGTCATCACTTTACTTTCACATCATCTGGCATTTGGTCAGCATACTATCAGATTTAAAATTATTCTTAAACTCATTTGCCAATAAATGTATCTGTTACAAAATTGTTGACCTGGACTAGTTTAATTGAAACAAACAAACAAACCAGGCTTATTGTAGAATTGTGTATTCTAGAATATTATTTGTTACATTCACTTAAATAAAAAAAAAAAACCTATCTGGAAACTTTGTGTGTTGATTAAACCTTAATTGTGACCTTGTGAGGATTTAGAAGATCACCCAGGATGTGCACATTTATCCAAGTTGTGATGGTCTTTATAGATTATCCAGAAACTGGGAAACCCACTGAGCACGTGAAAACCATCATTCAGACCACTTCAGGATGATTCTAAACATACAGTGCATATGCAGTTTGTGAGAATTAAACATATTCAAAACAAGCAGCTCCTGTCTCTAAGCTTCTGTGCTGTGGTGGAGGGAGATCCCGGGGTGGGACAGCTGCTATGAAAAAGCCTGAGGTCAAGTTCTGATTGGGATTTTTATTACGTTTACTGTGGCAACGAAGACAGAGTCTCTTCCTACCCTATTAAATGTAACTCAAATTGTTGTACCGGGTTGAATAAGCTGATTGGATATTTTCTGAGGCTTAGTAATACAAATTTTATTTTATAGTTTAAATATGCTTTACTTGAGTTAATTGGGTTAATGACAAAAGTTACCACAAAAGAAAAAAAAAAAAAGTAATTGAAGCCTAAGCAGAAATCTAACAGTCACAAACTGTTGAAACATTTACCAAGTCCTAATGGATATGACTTAATTAAATGCTCACTATTAGAACTATCAGAAAGAACAATGGGACATTGTAAAAGTCTTGGCACACTCCCCTTCCCCAATTTACTTGCCATAAGAATAAAGAAAAGGTCCTTACTTTTCAAGGTTTTGGCTTTTCTTCTCTAAAATTGAATAATGCCATCAAAGGAAATTTGTAGAATACTGCACATATGCTGAAATGCAGACTACTTGGAGGAGCTGACTGTTTCAGTCATTCCAAAGTGAGTCCTGTGTAGTTGTCAGCACTCAGGGGAAGAGGAAAGACAACCTTGCTATTTATGGTTTACAGACCCAGGATCCCAACAGTGTGTGGCAGTTGGTACCCATGCACCTCATCTGGAAGGGTTTATGTAATTAAGGCACACCTGTGCAAAGTCCGTAAAATAGTGAGCATTATTGGTTTTCTCCCATTATGATGCCAATGCTGTTTCACTGCATTCCAAATCAGTCATTTCCAGGGGACGTGAACTTTGTTCTGTCCCTCTTGGACCAACAAAAGATCTTTGAATATGAGCCAACAAGTTCACCTGAGGCAGTCTGTGAACTTTGCCATAGAAAAAAAAGGAAATAAATTTCTTTTCTCAAGTTCATCATAAATCCCAGGGCTTCTAGCATGCTAGGTAAGTGCCACTGAGCCACCCGTAGAGTCCCTCAGAACACTTCTCGTTTAAAAAAACACTCCATTAATAGATTCTTCCAGTTGTAGAAACTTTGCAATATAATTAACTTAATCCTTTATGAAATTTCTTTCTTAATCAGATAGTATTAAATATTTAGCTGCATGAAAATTTTCTCTTGGGCTTAAATGTGATAAAAAAAAAAGTCTGAAAGAAAAGAGAAAGGCAAATTCTGATATACATCTTTTTCTCTCTTTATAGTTTAAAAACATTATTTATTTTTGCCTTTGAGTGAATTATGTGGAAACCACTGCTGTAAATTTGTTTTTTGTTTTTTGTTTTTTTTTTTTTTCCAAATAGGGTTTTTTTTACCCCAATTCTTTTTTTTTACTGCTTCTACAAATGCAAAAAGAACTTAATTTCTGTCAGGTTGTCTCATATGCCACCAGTTCCCTGTCAGGAAGGTTGCAGGCCTCAGACTGTGCCCAGGAGGAGCCATGTACTTTCTTCCTTCCCTGCAGAAGGCGCTCCCTTTAATCTAGGTGGTCAGGACTTAGTATGTGCGGATATTGGTCTAATATAAGGAATTGACAATGAATTCATGAACACTACATCTCTTCTAAATGGTACTTTGTTTCTGAATATGGGGAGATACTTTGTAATCGCAGTGATTCTATGACCTTTATTTCTTCATTCATTCATCTTTCTACTTGTCAACTCAGCTGCTAGTTAGTACATTCATTCATCATGAATCTTCATAATTTTAAACCATCTACTCATCCATGGCTGCTCATACAAACAACACTAGTAAAAAACATTGCATCACAGGTTAGATGGACAGATTTTACTTTACTACAACTATCTCAAGTTGGACATTGTAGGTGTACTATTGTGATCGATCCCAGTTCTTGGGAAGGAAACTGGGAGTTTGGGGCAGTGATCTGACTATATGAGACCCGTCAAAAACAACAACAAAAAACTCTATCTCAACAAAGGCAGCTTCAAACATTTATATGAAATAGTCAAGTGAAGAATGCCAGCAAAGACATTACATGACAAGGAAAAAAATGTCAGGGAGACACCATTTCCAGTGTTTGAGGTGGTAAGAATGAAGGGTTTGAGAGCATTTCTAAGACAGCCTTGAAAGCTACACAGAGACTAGCATCATTTGTGGAAGAACTGCTCAGGCGATGGAAGAATGGGCAGTAAAAAATAAAAACAGTGGACAGATTTGAAATTTATATAAAAGGTTGTTCCACTCATAGTGCAGCACACACTTGGAATCCCTGTAAGTACTCGGAGGGTTGGAAGTGGGTGTGAGTTAACCGAAGAGGAGAATGTAGAGAGTTCTAACTTCTCTGTGCTTATAAATGAATGTGCACCGCACTGGCGGCATCTCAAGGATAGTACTGTAGACTTCTGAGCTCCAGAAAAAGTAAGCTCATCTGCTTCATTCCTTCCAGCTTCCACATTATGGAAACAGTAGGGAGGAGCGGGGAAGATGCAGGAAGGATGCAGGAGCGGGGAAGATGCAGGAAGGATGCGTTTTGACAGCCAATTGTACTTCTAATCTCTGGAGCTGGCAAATAGGAGCCTATTCAGGGAAATGTCGCTCTTGCCAGTGGCATCTGGCAATTAATGCTGAAATGTGGCTTCCAGCTTGCAAAAAAGCTGAGCATTTCTCTGCACAGATTTAAAGAGAATTGGCATTCGCTCACATTTTTTTTCTACTACAGTGTGCTAAAATCAACTGTGTATAAATGCAGTTAGAAATAATGTGCACTTGGGCTAATTCTAGCCATATTAACCTTCCCATGAGTTCAGGAAAATTTTAGTAAATTGTAATGTTAAAGCTGCTACCCTGAGTCCAAAGCAATACAATACAAAACAGAACAAAACAACAAAAACCCAAACCAAAAGAAAAAAAATAACATAACAAAACATCAAAAAACCTAACCAATCAACCAACCAACCAACCAAACAAACAAACAAAAACCTCACAAACCACAAAATAAAATATGAACAAAACAAACAAACAACCCCTCCTCCCAAAAAACCAATCAAAACCACAAACAAAATGCAGAACTTGACCAAGGCAAGCTTTCAGTTTCAGTTCCAGGTCTCAGCCTTTGGCAAATGTCACTCAGGCCTATATATTTTTGCAAAGTGGACATCCCCATGTCCTCTGATGCCCTGGAACCATAGGCAATGCTACTTCATCAATTCCAAAAGCAGCTTCCCTAATTTCTGTATCTGGATAGTGACTTCTAACTCCAAGAGAAGTGCAAACCTGTCATTAACAACCTCCTAAGCATCCCCAGATGATAGCAGGGGTTCTGCCTGTCCCACTCTCAACTCCGTATCATCTCACAATGCTGTGGCTAAGATAGTTGGAGTAGATGAGAATTAGGTTGGCTTTATTAAGTTATTCAAAAGAAAGAAGGGGCTAGCATTCATGTGGCCTTGGTGGGATACAAAGTGGGACACTAAACTGAGAGAAAGAGGCTACAGAGCGCAATATGTTCCCCAAGGAGAACAGGTATTGTTGGAAAAGATAAGGCATGGGATATAAAAGAGAGGAAAAGAAGTGAATAGTTATTATGCCTTTAACTCTCTTCTGGGCATTGCATAAAAGTGCAAACTTCCCTAATTTTGAAACTAGAATGAAGAATTTATATAATTTGATCAAAATATCTCAGTCAGGGGAAAAATCAGAAATACTAAATTTTGAAAATCAGAAATCTGAATGAAAATCAGATTTCTGAATTTTCTTTTTCTCTTTTACATTTAAAGTACACAGACACAAACACACACACTCACACACATGCACACACACACACACACACACACACACACACACATGCACACACACACACATACACTCCACTTCACAGAGAAAGGCTCACCACAGAACTCTAATAAAAACTGATGTAAAAATCTGATTCAGGAATCCTTGAAGTTTAGAGATTGGGAGGTGAGAGAGGTAGCCAGATGGGAGAGGCAGTCAGTCAGCTCTCCCTCCCTCTGAAACAACTAGATACAAATAAAAATTTAATCTGAACAATTAACTCACAGTCGATACAATGTTTCAATCTCTGTGGATTACTTTCCCAAACCTCTCAAACATCTGTAAGAAGATACAAGGTGAGCCTCCCTGTGCTTGGCTAAGCAAAGGTTCACCTATTAACAAAAGGAGCAATGACATCAAGAAACATTTAAAAACTTGACTTTGTAAAAAGATAAAACATGTTTAATTTGAAACTCACATTTAAGACAAAGAAAAGACAAGATGAATAAATGGGAAAACATCTGGACAATGTGTGTCTGGCAGTGAACTTGTACCTGGAATATGTGTAGTAACAAGTTAATGTGATAATTAGGTATGTTAAAAGGAAAGCATTTCATCGTACTTCCACAAAATGATATGCAAACAAAACTGAGAATATAAAAAGTGCTCACCATCATCAATCTTACCAAAATGCAGCTATAATATATGCTCATTGCTATCAACATAAAAGAAAGGTAAAATTTAGAACAACTGACAAGAGAAGGTTTCAGTATGAAACAACCTATTATATGTAAAATTTACCCACTAAATCTTATTTTAATATATATGAATATTCAAATATCAGAACATGTGTGTGCATGTGTGTGCGTGTGTGTGTGTGTGTGTGTGCGCGTGCATGTGTGCATGTGTTGGGGACATAGTCTACCTGGTTATTAGAACATGGAGAAGAGAAAAGGGCCCTCTGAGATTAGGAAAGGACTCAGGCCTCCTGTGTTCTCCAACTCTGCTAAAGTGCTTTCTTCAAATACTTTCCTCAGAAATGACCTGGATCAGCCAACGCTTAAACACTGATTGTTCTGGGGAAAGAACAGCTGAGTAGATCTAGTTCATCTTGATCCATTTGATCAATTCACACTAGTTTCATAATTTGCACTTGGAGTTTGTAACTCATATATTTCTCTTTAAACTGACACTAAACTTCAAAACATCTAAACAAAAATTATGTAATGTATTTAAAATTATGCATGATAATACTATCATTTTTTAAATTATTTAATTAATTTATTATAATTATTCACATTACACCCCAATTGTCTTCCCCTCCATCTTATCTTCCCATTCCCACCCTTCCTCCTTCCTCCACCCTATTCTCCTCCCCTAGACCTCTGACAGGGGTGGGGCCCCTCCTCCACCATTGTCTAAACACAGTCTATCACATCTCATCAGGGTAGCCTGCATCCCCTTTCTCTTTGTGCTCACAGGGCCACAGCGCCAAGGGCTAGTGATTAAATCTCAGGCACCAGAGTTCATGTCAGAGGCAGTCCCTGCTCCCCTCCCTCCACACACCGACTGTGTGGAGAAAGAGCTGTCCATTGGCTACATCTGAACAGGGGGTCTAGATACTCTGCATGCATTGTTTTTGGTTGGTGCATCACTTTGTGCAGGCCCGCCTCAGTTCAGATCCGCTGGCCTTGATGGTCTCCCTGTGCAGCTATTGACCCCTCCTGGACCTTCCATCTCTCCACTCTTCCATACAACTCAGTTTTTGAAGATCATTCCCATTTTAAAATACTCAAGTCTAACTCCAGATATTGAGGGAAGCTTGCTACTTTCATAATGCACACATATACAAACACACACACACACATACACACTTACACACTGAGACACATACATTTGCACGGACACTTATGAGCACACAAACACACACAGACACAAGGATACACAGAGACCCACAGATACAGAGACAGAAACATACAGAGACATACACCACTCACACACACAGCACACAGACACACATATACACACACAGATACACATACATACACAAAGACACACACAGACACACACAAATTTGTTAGAGTTCTAAGTACATTACATTGACAGCCAGCAGCAATGTGTCACAGCATCTCTACATGTAGGTGCTGTAAGGTAATTAGCTTTGTCCATTTTCCTGATGCAGTGAGAAGGTTCATATGCTCTGCACTCTATCCTATAGATCAGATGTTTTCGCCTCTTACGAAAATGCAGGAGTAACTGTCAGTATTATCCTCCCGTGTTCAATATGGCAAGAAAACGGGAGAATATGTGACCTAGAAGAAGTGAGGAAGGCACCATGCACTTATTGAACAACTGCTAGCTTCACTTAGCATTTCTCTAGTATGGTGACAATTTTGGAAAAATCAAAGTGAGATTACAAAACTTCCTCAACAGGAGAAAAATCCTACATTCAACCTAAGCCCCAGAACAATGGATTGCTGATATTATGAAAAAATAAAATGAAAGTTTTAGTCTTTGTAGGCAATAAAAGCTAATGCTTACTCTGAATTATGCGCTAGAAAGGGAATGAGTTGATAATTTATTTGTGTTTATTCATCATATTCTCAAAATAACTGTTTGATGGAGAAGCTACTATTAGTATCATTTTGTAGATGAGAACAAGAAAGTTTTCTTGTATTGAAATCCAAGCCTAACGAACATGGTATTACACCATGAGGCTGGTCAAGAGTCTCAGCTTCTAAACACTGAGCTATATTGGTTACTTACAGGTCAATAATGAAGGCAGTGGCTTTGCTCCAAGGAAAACACAAGCTTGGAAACAACCAAAGGCACGTAAGAATTTCCTAGATATCCCCTCCAAGATGTTATTCTTGGCCATCACCTTGAATACACCTAGAATTAACTAAAATCCAAGCAGATGGGTAGACTTGTGAAAGAGTTTTCTTATCTGAATCATTTGCAGTGAGAAGATCCACCTTTAATTTGCATCTTTTGTGGTGGGAAGACCAAACTAATTAAAGATTAATATCTTTAATTTTTATTTTTAAGAAAGATGGAAATCTGGGCCACACTTTCTGGTGGCAGCCTATGTAAAGTACACGGAAGGAGGAAGCTTGCACCCTCTCTTTGCTTTCTTGTACTCATTCTTGCCAGCAAGTTCATCTCTTCACTAGTATTTGAGCCTACTTCTTCAGGATTTCAATGTATACTGAAGACAGCTGTGGCATTCAGCCTTGTGGACTGAACAACTACTGGATTTTAAGAGTTTTTACTGATAGAAATTTTTTGCACTAGCTGGACCACAGCCTGTAAGAAACTCTAATAAGTGTGTGTGTGTGTGTGTGTGTGTGTGTGTGTGTGTGTGTGTGTTTCATTCTAATAGCTCTGTTTCTCTAGAGAACCTTGACTAATACACCCTATTACTTTGGTTATTTTCTCTTTCTTTAAGAATGAAAAATCTAGTTTAAATGAGAAAAGTTTTATACTCCATTGGGTAGCAATAAAATTTTCATCCTCATTAAATTTCGTATTTAGGATAATAGGAAAATGTTAGATTATGAGGTATTTTATTCCATTTTATGCATACAATCCTTTTATACTATCAGCTGCCCTTTTTCTCTTCCTTTGTCTCATGCACATCCCAACATAAAAGACTTTTAAATTAGTATAGTCCCCTGCTCAGTCATTGATCTTGCCTTTATGTTGTGCATACCTAAGATCCCTCTCTCCCGGATATTTTCAATATATGAGTTATTGTGAAATACCAAAACCCTAGTGTGCTGGGAGCACTAGAATCTTAGTTCTTCAACACAATGACTCCCTCTCCTTGGGTAGATGCAGAAGTGAGGTTGCTGGGAATATGAAATTCTTGTTTGAAGTTTTTATTTATTTGTTTTTATTTTGTTTCTGTTTATTTTCTTTTATCATGCAGAGTCTCATTAGGCCATTTTCATGCTTGCATGGACTGTAGTTTAAGCATAGTCTCCTGCACTATGCTACACTTCCTTACTCCCTGTTCTCTAATTCCATAGTTCCTGTTCCTTCAGGCAAGTTTGTTTCCAATTTTTCAGATTTTTTTAGGAAAGCCTGTAATTTTTGCCTTACTGACTATACTAATTTATAGCCTACCATGTGTGCATATAAGAGTCCCCCCTTCTCTATATTTCTCCTAGTATTTAATATATTTTATCTTCTAATAACTGTTCTTACAAGATGACTGAGAGGAAATTTCTGCAGTTCATCATCTTGCTTTATATAAGTGCAGATATTCCACCATGCTTTTTAAAAAAATATGTTTGGTTATTTTATACCAATTATAAATGACAGAAATAGAAGCTGAGGAAAATACATAATGGATATATTGTTTTTCATGCAAGTATGTAGAGCAGATATTCGAACCCCTAGGCCCACATATAATCTTGATGAGCATGGCAGTCAGCTTTATTCCCAGGCTTAGAGAATCAGGACAGAGGATCTCAAGTCAAACTGGTGGATAAACCAAGAAAGAATTCACACGCTTCAGATTCAGCAAGAGGCCTTGCCTCAATCAGTAAGTACAGAGCAATAAAGAGGACACTTGATGACTACCTTGGGCCTTTATACTTATGCACACACATGATGCCATGCACATGCAATAAAAATGTGTGACATAAATAAAATTATTTAAAAACATGATAGGCACAATGCCAGTAGCGGTAGGCCCAGGGACCCAGGAGTGGAGACCTTGCAACTTGCTTGACAAGGATCTGAGCTTGATGTCTCCTGCAGATGACCCTGCATGGACAGGAGTTGAATCGTCTGACAAAGATCCCATACCTCCTGACTCCCTGAGCTCATCAGTTGTGTGACGTCATCTTTTACTTTCATAATGGGGGCTTTCACTCTGCTCTCCTCTCACCTTACCTTGATGTGCTCCCCTCCCGCGTCTCTTGGCTTTCCAAAAATCACTGAGCACAGAAAGCTACATGTTCTGCCCAATTCAAGTAAAAATACCTGGCCAGCAATTCAGGATTAAGGATAAGAATATTTCAGATGAGGAAGCAACACTAATTTGGGGAAAAGGCAAAAATTGTTCCTTACTAAGGTTTTCAATGGTTTATGATTTACAAGTGGCATATTAAGAGCATGAGGCATTGAGGAAATAAATTTCCAGGGCTGAACCTTTGATTAAGTAAAAAGAAAAAACACCTATGACTTGGAACTTTAAAGAAAAGCCTTGGGTGGATTCTGAGGAAGGCATAAACAAAAAGTGGGATAGTGAGCAAAGCAACTTGGGTTAATGATCTGACTTTTATGGAAAGATGAGCTGCCACGGATATCAGATCTTGAAATTGTCATACTTAAGAAGAAAAGACTAGGATTCCTTTTTTTTTTTTTTTTTTTTTTTTTTTTGGGTTTTCAAAACAGCGTCTCTACATGTTGCCTTGGCTGTCCTGGACTCACTTTGTAGACCAGGCTGGCCTTGAACTCACATCGATCCACCTGCCTCTGCCTCCCAAGTGCTGAGATTGATTCTTAAAGAATATCCTAGAACTGAAGCACTTAGGGATGCAGCTACATTCTGCTCTGCCCAAGGATTCCACAAAAGATGCCTAGCTAGGCATCAAGCTGAGCTTGAAAAATTAACTGCCAGTTGTGGCTAGTACTTCCATACAAAAATAACCTAAGAGTACTAATGTCTAGTTGAAAGGAAACCACAAAGGCTGTGCCCTTTGGCCAAAAACAAAGATGGCTGAAGAGTGCAAACATTGAAGTTAATAAGACATAAAAGGATGCGCTTGCTTTTGGGGTTAGTGGGGCACAGACATGGGACTTGCTTCCCTTTCCTGAAATTTAGATGAGGCTGAAATTCTGTAGAGTTTTATGCAACTATCGTGTGAAATAACTGATTTTACCCCCTTAAAACCTTTTTTGGTTTTACTTCCTTAAAAAACTAACCAAAGAGCTGAGGTCTGTGGTATGTTTGATTGTATGCTAGCTTGCTAGCAGGTACAGACAACACTATCTGTCAGCTTGCACCAAATGTCTGACTCTTATTTTGCTTGGCTCCTGTTCATCCCTGCTCTGAGCACCCTTCCAGCGTCTGGAAGTTCTAGGGCTGGTCCCCCACAGCACAACTTGGTAACTACTAGAGAAAGAAATAAACTAGAACCAATAAAGCTGCTGCTGAGTGAGAAGCACCTGTGTCTATCCAAGGTGTTGCTAGCATAGTCCTTATGACTTCAAAAATAAAAAATAAAAAATAAAAAGCCCAGGGACCATGTCAAAGTAAAGACTAACAGGATGAAAAGGCTCATTACTGCATCTGAAAAACATCAAAAAAGAATCGAATTGCATACAAAATAGCAATTCCCCTTTCTCTGCATATACTTTTAAACTATGTCTTTGTCAGTGACTCTCTTGATTACATTTCAGAATATCTCCCTAACCTCTGCCCTGACTCTTCATGACCACAATGATTTTCAGCACTTCCTACCACTCTTAACTAACAATGCATGCTCATACTATCATCTTCTGAGCTGGATGTCTTTCACTGTATAGATGGCACTCTTTCTTCTCCATTGGCTCCTACTTTATTATTATTATTATTATTATTAAATCTATTTCTTCTCTATAAATACTTTAAAGCATCTATGCAGCAGCAATATGATGCCTCCAAGGTCTAATCTTACCATTGTGTGAAGCTAATTCTGGGGCACTTACAAAATCCACAATCACAAAATCCTTTTCTCTAATCATTTGCACCACAAGTAATAGACAAAAGCTTCCAAAACATTTAGCTATGCTTGGTTAAAATTGATAATCAACTGAAAGGCCTCACAGTGTGTTTTGTATCTTTGCTTTTCTCTATGCTCATTAAAATGTAACAATTGTATTAGTGAAATAAAAAAAAAGTAATAATAAATGGAACTACAGCCATGCAACCACCAGCACAACAACAATAAGAAAAAGACATTTCATTCCAGGGAAATGCTGTACAAGATAATGTGGTCCTATGATTGAATCAGCCTGGAAGCTATCTACTACCTAGTGACATCATAGCTCCCTCGATGTCAGTATAATACACAGCTGCATGTTTGTGATGATTTTTGTGGGAAATTCTGCATTACCAGCAGGATAAAGCTGAGGATGTGTCAGTAGGAAGAACTGGTGATACTCCACAGTAACAATATACCTGACTATGCTGCTGAAGGTGTCCATGGAATGATACATGTTAAACCAGTTTCCTACACCGTACCTAAAAAATACTTAGTATAAACTGTAGAGTGTGTTACGATGGCACCAGCCTCATGTATCTCAAGGTGTGTAGGGATCTGACTTCTCACAATGACTGAATCACAGAAAAACACACGTCTGTGAACTGTCCCCCATGTAACCTGTGACCACATCCTCTTCAGAAAACAACACCAGTAAATTAAGGGAACTGTTAAAATGAAATGCAGATAACTCAACTTCAAATACTGGTTCTTTTAACTCTGTTAATGTTAACTCCGGAATTCTAAAAGTGGAAAAATGAAAAAAATCAAATACCATCAGAATAGACAAGGTAGACTCCTGGTACCCTTAATTTAATGTCAGTATCATAGACTTTAAAAATAAGTTGTGAGTTTGGGCTTTTCAGAAATACAGAATACTAAGTCACAGCCACACCTGCATCTTCTTTTTTTTTTAATGTGGGAGATTTGTGAACATTCAATAACATTTCTTGGATTAGTTTATTTAAAGCAGGGTTTTGTTATTAAAACAGCCAGAATTAAACCCACAATCCATGAGATTGCTTAATTGCTATTGATGCCTTACAGTCTAAAACATTGAAATTCAAGCAGCATACAATTACAAGGGTTCAAACCAGTGATTCCATTGATATAATAATGTCTAATCACTATTCTCCATATGCATTTTATTTAAGCAATTTTAACACAGGAGGAAATGGGAGGTGTTGTAATACAGGGCTAACAAAGTTTTGGCTTTGCAAGACAACAATTCACAGGATTATTTTCAATAATAATAATAATAATAATAATAATAATAATAATAATAATAATCTTAGTAGACTCTACTAAATAATTTACTAGTCTAATCTTTATAAAAAACTATCCAAAACAGAATAAAGTATTATAGTAAATTATTATAATACAAATTTCTGACATATCAGATATTGGGTCTAAAGGTCAATTATTCTTACAAACAATTAAGTTAAAGTTAGTGGAAAAGGGGACAAAAAGAATTTTAAGAGTGCTTCTAGACAATTTTCAGTTGCAATTGTGTTAAGAAACGACAATTTCTTAGGGCTGGGATGAAGGCTGTGCTAATAAAGTACCTGCCGTGTAAGCGTGAGGACCTGAGTGCAGATTCCTAGATCACACAGAAAAGGTCTGGGTAGCAATGGGTCAGGAAAGCCAGCACTGAGTAGGCTAGGATGGCTCTGTAACGCTCACTGGCCAGCCAGCCTTGCTGTGCTGAAGATCTTCCTGATCAGTGAGAGAACTTTTGTATCAAAAGTAAAGATCTTGTTTCTAGGCGAGTGGAAGATCAATATAAGAAGGAGAAGGAGGAAGGAGGGACCACTGACACTAGAGTTGTCTGATAATGCCTCAAGGAATCATATTACTTCATATTTACCTAAAAATTACGTGTGTGTGTGTGTGTGTGTGTGTGTGTGTGTGTGTGTGTGTGTGTGTATGAAGTTTGGCCAGTTTGGCCACTTGTTCTGACAATGCCTCCCACAGAAACTACATACTAACACACACCCCCATACTAGGCTCAAGAAACCCAAATGACAGACAAAACTATATAGACTATCGATACAATCCTTGATTACTTCTCATAGGTTTAAGGTAAGGCCCTGTTGCTATAGATGATGCAAAATTAGGACAGAGAACTCAGATGGCTCAATCCGGATTAATATTGAACATCTCCTTCCTGTGGTCTAGTCACCATGGTACCAGAAATACTATGCAAGCCTCAAAGGTTTGAAAATGACTATTAGTCCTACGAAGTTGCAACACCTATGAACCAAACAAAATGATGACCAGCACAGAAAGAAATCAATTATGGTTTAATATATGGCAGGCACATGTTGGCGGTAACCTGTAGTTGTCTAATTAGATTTAAATCATACTCAGCACAAGTGAAGTCATGCAGGGACACACTTACCTGAACTACTTTTTTAGTAAGATAAATCCAGGCCTAATGATTCCACTGCATGTGCTACCACTGATAAAGACTTCCAGAGTGAATTTCCTATGAACTCTGCACTTGCAGAATGAGGGATGAAATTTACAGTGGCCTCTCATTCCTTTTTATTAATGCTACTGATAGTGTCTGTTGCTCAACTCTTTCTGCAATCATCTTAAGAGGTTAACTTTCTTCTCCCTCATCATGCATAGGTTAACAAACACCTCTGTAAGTGACTAAATAGCATTAATGATATATGAACTAAGTCAAGGATATTCACAGATGTAGATTTGGCTTTGTCTCTTTGTTTTCCGAAACAAGGTCCCACTACATAGCCTTGAATGGCCTCTAACTAGCTATGTGGACAAAGCTAGCTTGGAATTATAGAGACCTGCTTATCTCTGCATCAAGAGTACCAGGTTTAAAGGGATGCACCAGCAGCTGGGATGTAGATCTGGAATTCCTCCTGTCATGACCGATGATAAACATCTAATGATGCTACCAAAAGAGTCTTCAGGGGACAGCCATTGGTCCTGTCATCGGAAGCTGCGTTCATCGCCATTAGGACAAAGAGTAGACAAACAAGGCGCTTTAGAAATGATAGAATGTGTGAAAACCCTGCATGTTCACGGCTCTTTGTTTTACTTTATGGTGATAATAAATTCTAAGTTTGGAATATGCATGTTACTGTATTTTTATGTATTTTAACTGGAGAGTAGAACTGTTTGAGGATGGTTAACTACTAGAAATGAGATCCGTGAAGAATGGCTTCTTCCTAGAGAGTAACTTCAGGGTACCCAGCTGTGTGCCTTAAATGTGCTGTGACACCTAGTTTATAATTATAGAAACTAAAATCACATACGACTCAGAGTATGTGTTTAATTTTCAGTGTACTAAGTGACAATGATAATGGATAAACATTTAGGAACATCCTCCACCATCATAGCATTTCATTTGACCTGCTGCATCTGTGCACAGAATTAGACCTGGTCAATGTCCAGGCAGTTCCCAAGAGGAAGTGATCCACAAGAACTCCATGGTACTTGACTGCTCTATCTGTAACAAGGAAGAAATATGGAGTCACTTCAATTTGGTGTAAATTAAAGGCTTTTCTCAGGACGAAGGCTGCTTAGGAGGCCAAGGTGTCAACTTAATACTCTGGATAGAACAAGAATATGTAGAGGTAAGCATCAATCCCAGGCTTAACGTAATGCTCAGAGCCAAAGGGCAGTTTGCTACCAGCATTACTGTTTTTATTTTGCCTTTTTTTTTGTCTTCTGTAATGTCCAGAACTGTTATAGATTTTACAGCTCCAACTTTTATATTATTGCCTCTACAATGGCCCTCAGTTTCCACTGCAATGATGAGATAGAATTGATTCAAACCTATGTGAGTAGAGTGCCTCTGTGGAAGGCCCAGACTGCCTGCACCAAATATTTAAAATTTATAAAGCCATGGCATAAAGCTTGACATCTGAATGCCAGCTAGGAATGAGTTTTAAAAACTGTATCCAATTTTGGAATAAGAGTTTGAGGTTAGATGGGAAGTCAATAGGAAAAGATAACAGGGTGATCAGCAAGATAGACTGGACATAGTCTGAAATGGGAACAAACACAAACATAATAAAATTTATAATGTACTTAGAGACCTCATGTTGTGATATGTACTCAGAGCCCTACCATTACTCACACACACTTTCTACTGGGAAAAGTCCCTGTACTTAGAATGGAAGAAGACAAGCATCCGCATATATAAATACTTCCTAAATGTCTAAACCTTCAAAAATACTTAAAAACAAACTGACCCATTTTATAGCTCTCCACAAGAAAAAAATACTATGTGAAAATCTACAAAATTATGAATAAATTCAGATACTTGCAAATCTTCTCTGAAGAGCACTGATGGTCTCCACACTCCTCACTAGGCAGGAGGGCATCAAGTGGAGCAGACTGCTCTGTAGCTGAAGCAGAACGCGTGCACAATAAAAGATTCTGAACAAATGAATGATCATCCATCCAGGGCCTTACAGGAGAATTATGACTTTTTTTATAACACTTTACATTTCTACGCTTGGCTTCTTCTCCCCAAATTGTTGAAAAAATAAACCTTGAGCTTTCAATGAATCTTAATATTTGTATATTAGCATACAAATATGTTTATTAAAATTATGTATCATCACATGTAATAATAAATACATGAGATCTTTTAAAATATTTTTATCTATCATCTATATACCTATCTATCATCTACCAATCCATCAATCCATCAATCCATCAATCAATCTATCATCTCTCTCTCTCTCTCTCTCTCTCTCTCTCTCTCTCTCTCTCTCTCTCTCTCTCTCCCTCTCTTAGTAGTGGAAACAAAAAGGTAAATGAAACTATTTACTTGCAGATATAAGTGAGTATATACCATTGGAGTCTTTCTGCTTCTGGGTTAACTCACTCATTATGATCATTTCTAGCTCAATCCATTTATCCACACATTTTGGGAATTCCTTGTTTTTAATAGCTGAGTAGTATTCCATAGTGTATATGTACGAGTGGAGAGTGGGGTATGACTTTCTCACGTACTCTGGTGCCTCACATTTGACCATGTCCCCTGGAGGGGGAGAGCTGGTGGCACTCAGAGGAAGGACAGTAGGTTACCAAGAAGAGACTTGATATTCTATGAGCATATACAGGGGGGAGGTAATCCCCCTCAGGAACAGTCATAGGGGAGGGAAATAAGGGGAAAATGGGAGGGAGGGAGGAATGGGAGGATACAAGGGATGGGATAACCATTGAGATGTAACAAGAATAAATTAATAAAAAAAATTAAAAAAGGAAACTATTTACTTTTTATGTTTTACACAGAAGCACCAGTTAATGAAAGGTGTGTCTTACTCAACAGCATAATTCTGATGTAATGTATTTTAAATTAGTTGTCAAGGAAAAACCATAAACATTGAAAACATGTCTTACCCATACAACCCAAGACTGTTTTTGCTTTATTTGTTTTTAGAGAAGTTCTCTCTATTATGTATCTCTGGATGTTCGGGAACTCACTATGTAGAGTAGGCTAGCCTTGCACCCACAGAGATATACCTGTCTGCCTTTTGAGTGCGGGGATTAAAAGTACATGCCACCATGTCTGGGCTCCTATATGTTTTGAAAATAAATAGCAACTAATAAATAATTGGTAATTCATTTGCAAATAAATTTTGGTGCTTATGTGTAAGGGTCTAACCTTGAAAGGTCTTTATTTCTTATCTGTGAAATGGATCCTCTTCATTTTTGCATAGATGTTGTGCGAGGGTTAGATGACCAAGTACATTCAGAGCATTTGGGGCTTACTATGTGTCACTTTAGAGCGCTGAGCACTTTCACCTGAACAACAATAGCCAAGTCTCAGACATTGTCATGTGAACCTTTTCAACCATCTTCTCTTTATCACAGAGAGCAGTAGAAACTACTTCTTCCTCAAAGCAGCTGTCACACTGACAAATAAAACACTGTCCTCCTTTGTGGGTCTTTGGAAGGGCTGACCATAAGGATACATTTTGACTTACAATCACTAATTGCAGGTCATAGACTCAACATTCCAGAGGTGAGAGGCCAAGCCTCAGTACAAAGGCATGCCAGAAAAGCTAAGGGGTGATGACATAGACAAGTCCTTCTGAGCATCCCCTTAGTCAGCCACGACATCTTGTTCTTTATTCAATCTCATTTACAAGGAGTTGTTTATTCTCTATTCAAATTACTTATAAACAGTGAGAATTTTCTCCAGGTATTTGGGGATTCATGTCTGACAGGTCCAGATGTTTTCTTAGGGCTCTGAGGACTGTAGATTAAAGGGCACCAAAGCAAAGGCAGGAAGAGCATTTGTCAAGATGTGCCAGAGTCATGTGTTACATACAAATTCCAGTTGACATAATCAGAACATTTCCTGTGATTCTAAAGCCAAGAGTAAGAGCAGTGCAACACTTTCATGTCTCCCTGTTCTCAGTAAAAATCATTTCACTTCCATATTTAGTAAAATATTTATATCAGTAAAAGTAAACCTCCAATTTTTCACTTAAGGTCATCATTACAGTGTTAAGGAGTATATATTACGTGAACTTAACCTTACTTTACTGACATGATTATACCTAGTTGTATCTATTTGCAGTCTATCCCAGCACTGCAGGAGATAAAGCAGATGGAAAAAGAACACAAGTATTTATTCTCTATGCTTGGACGAGAATGCAGGATACTTTGGTTTTGGTGCTGTAAGGAATTCTCATGAAGTTAATTACTCAATGCAAAAACTTTTATAGTTTTCAAGATAATAAATCTAAAATGAATTGCCAAAGGGTTAAGTCAAGGAAGCTGGGGAAAATGCACCCTTATCTTTCATTCTGCAATTTCTATGACCACATACACTCCTCTTTTGATTTTCTTTCTTCATTGATAAAAAAGACTCAAGTATTAAAATCAGTGATAACAAACTTAATCTCTCCCTCTAAAGATATATATATATAAAATTTAGTCACATCTGCAAAATCTCCTGTGACAGAAGATAGTGCTGACAAAGACCAGGAATTCAAATGGAGAGTCCCCGAGGACAGCCATTCATCTCTTTACATTCTTAGTGGGTGCAGATTTCTAAAGTTCACATTTTGATCAGATAGACCTGTGATTGAATGTGTCAGTAAACTGTTGTCAAGACTGCAAGGTCAACAGTAAAATGTATGTGTAGAAACTTTCTTGATATACCCTTCATTTTATGGAAATCTATTAAAGATAGTTTGCTTAAATACTGAATTATAGGAGCTTTCTGAATGACCACAGACTTATAGGAGCTTTAATTTCACTAGAATCAAATCTACCTTTGACAACAAATGGACCATTCTTCTTTAATTTAAAGGTAAGAAAGCAGAGGGAACCCAAACTCAACCGAGAGCAATTATTCATTAGAAGTCTGACAATTACAATTTTTACAGGAAAGATTTTTGGCAGGTTGGGTGTTGGGATGGCAGTTTGAGGGGAAGCAGGCAATATGCTTACCTTAAATAACAAGTCTTTCTTTCCATATCGGAGCTCTTTCAGTTGAGCTTGGATTTTTTTGGACTGTAAAAGCAGAGATATGTATTAATGCCTATGTTCACTTGTATGTTCAATCTTGAGGATTTGATTTTTTTTTTCACATAGCACAGGAGTAAGTGTTTCAGTCTAGTCAAAGAGAATCCCATAATTTGGATAATCATCAGAGAAGACTAAACTTAGCTTTGGCATCAGACATGTAGACAAGTGGGTCAAGAATTAAGAATTCACAGTCTGTTCAAAAATATATGTTTACAAAGGTCTTATTTAAATAAATATTCTGTATTCTTCTACCTTACACTCAAACACACAAAATATCTGTAATTCAGACATGATAAACAAACTAGTTTTAAGTGGCAAATGCATCTATAATGTATAAATGCAGTTGTCTATATTTTATTTAATTACTTTTAAAGATCAGTGATGGGTGAGTGTAAATGGATGGTCAGGTTTTAATTCACTGTATTTCCAATGCAGACAAGCACACAAATGGACAGAATGCTGAATTCTATGATTCAACAGTATATTGGGATGCAGAGGACTACACTTTGAACAAGGTCACTATAAATACAAAATGTTAGACACCTTCAGTTGCTCCCAGTGACATAGTGCTACACACATTTATCTACATCATAATAATTCACCTGTAAGCCAGAGAAGAAGACTATGTGTCCTCAGCCTTTTAGGAAAGACTCAGTTACCAATATCTAATGTGAGTACTTCAGTTCACTGAGGGCAGAAACATCCACATGGGCAAATATACACCTGACAATATATACATGTCATGGGCAAATGTACATGTACAAAACCTAAGAAAGATTAATAGGTGCTTAGATTTTCAACACACACTCTAAAATCAGAACAATGTGAAGGTTAATATATTGTATGTATTAAATTACATGACAATTTGTGAAGCTGTCCAGGACAGTTTTATGTTTGAATACACAGAACGTGTGATAGCATGAAAAAAGCCTTTCAAACCCCAGCCAGATCAAATTCCATGATTGCGAGGAAAATGAGTCTTTCCCAGAGATGAGTCCTCAGACTGGTTATCCAGTACCGAGTGGACATCCCTAGAAATATATATGTACACACAAAACTCAACTGGCCCAACAGATTGTATTTATATATTTTATATGCACATCTAACAGTAATCATCAAAAGAGCATAGGTTGTGAATGTGAGAGGGAACAGGGACAAGAGAGAAGGGAGAATGACGTAAATCTATTTTTATTAAATTAGAAGAACAGTTATTTAAAAAAGAAGTTGGTAACTGAGGCAACTGTTTGAAGTTTTTGTTTTGTTTTTTTTAAGGTAGCTCATGTCTATCAAAAGTTATCTTCTCTTGTTGTTAGGGGCAGTGAGTGTGAAGTGTTCTGTGCTCAGAAGAGTAAAATTTTCCAGTGAGAACTCAGTGTTGTCAATGGCTTTTAATAAAGAACATTTACATGTGACCCTTCAATCTCTTCCACTTTTATGGTGGAATTAATACTTCTGATAAGGGTTCTCCTTCACAACTTCCCAAGTCTTCCAAACCAATGGTAACTGGGTCAGAGCCTGGTATCCCACTAACTTTTTTTCTATGGTGATTCTGGTTTACAGGGCTATTATTTCTTATGCCACTCATTAGTACAGGATAAATTTGTTCTCTGACTTTCAGCTGAGCCAAAGAATCTCTCAGGGAAACAACCCTTCCCTCAAATAGTGTTGATAGGCATGGGCGGGAATCAGCAGATCACTACTGCATGCAGTGTGCATTTGTATGACATGTCCAGTGCCATCTTCACTCTGCCTCTTAATCAGTGCTTTATATTTTAGGAGCCACAAAGGACTAGTTTTAACCATTTGTGATATCCATTTACAATCTTTTTTTTTTTTTACTTAGAGGGTGCATAGTATGATTTAAACTTTTATTTAACAATCAATACTTAAAGCACCATGTGTAGTGGTTTTAGTAGATAAAACTAGAATTAAACTGACATTTCCCGCCCCTCCCCATTTTCTCCCCTGAATTTAGTGACCACATCGTGGTAGCTTTCTTGGTCTTTGTTTTCATGAAGATAACACGAATTGTTCCCACCCCCAAGTCATCTGCATTGCACAGTCCCGAGGTAATTGTCAGTACCTTGGTAAGCAAAATCCTTTCTAGGTTTCACAGAGATTATACAAAAACAAATAAATTGGAAGGAATCTATTTATTGTGGAAAGTATGTTAATTGAAATCATATAGCATGCTGATTTAGCTTGTCAGGAATATTTGGATAAGTTAAAATTATCAAAAAGAGATAAGCCTCTCAGCCGGGCGTGGTGGCGCACGCCTATAATCCCAGCACTCGGGAGGCAGAGGCAGGCGGACCGCTGTGAGTTCAAGGCTAGCCTGGTCTACAAAGTGAGTCCAGGACAGCCAAGGCTACACAGAGAAACCCTGTCTCGAAAAACCCAAAAAAAAAAAAAAAAAAAAAAAAAGAGATAAGCCTCTCACAAATGGTATAATATTTGGATTCTCAGTAATTTTACTTTTACTGCATAGATACTTTTAGGTGCAATTTCAAATATGAAATCATGAAGCTTCTGCATGTGCACGAGCTAATTAAAGCTGGGAATGAGGATAACGGCACCTCGAAGAGCATGATGAGTAGGATGCAGGCAGCCATGGTGGAACGGCTTAGCTCTTTCGTCTCATTTAGGAGACAACTGTCTAATCTGAGATTCCTTCCTACACATTTATGTTCAAATAACTTTCTTTTTGTGAAATAATAGTAGTGGGGATGGCAGATGGTGTTGATAGGCTTTTCTGTTTGCAATGGTTGTTGTATAACTATTTCCTCTGAATTGAAACATTAGCTCTTAGAGGCAGGAGGAAGGAGGGAGGCTCCTAAGACTTGAGCAGCTAATGGTTGTTCACCAGGATCAGGAAGCCCAGGAATTTAGAAGATCCCTCTCAGCCTCAGCAAGGTCATATAAACCGTGGCAATTGCGCCCCCTTGATGCTGAGAAATAGCTTTCCTGAGCTGTTTCCCATGGTGTGGTGAGGATTTCAGAGAAGCAGCTGCCTTTACTCATTCTGTTTCTAATGCCCTGTGTGCACTAGTGAATACATTAATGTTCGCCTCTCACCAGGAAAGGCACAGCACATGTTCTTTTTAAAAAATATATTTTATTAATTTATTCATATTACATCTCAGTTGTTATCCCATCCCTTGTATCCTCCCATTCCTCCCTCCCTCCCATTTTCCCCTTACTGCCTTCCCCTATGTTTGTGACTGAGGGGGACCTCCTCTCCTTGTATATGCTCATGAGGTATCAAGTCTCTTCTTGGTAGCCTGCTATCCTTCCTCTGAGTGCCACTAGGTCTCCCCATTCAGGGGACATGGTCAAATATGAGGCACCAGAGTTTGTGTGAAAGTTATTCCTCACTCTCCACTCAACTGTGGAGAACATACTGTCCATTGGCTAGATCTGGG
>OU015752.1:78022772-78036639 GCA_907169655.1 Acomys percivali | reverse complement strand
GAGGGAGGGAGGGGAAGGGAAGGATAGAGGGAAAGAGGGAGGGGGGAGGGAAGGATAGAGGGAAAGAGGGAGGGAGGGGGAGGGAAGGATAGAGGGAAAGCGGGAGGAGTGGGAGGGAAGGATAGAGGGAAAGAGGGAGGGAGGGAGGGGAAGGGAAGGATAGAGGGAAAGAGGGAGGGAGAAAATACCTACAAGGCACTCTTTTATTTTATTAAAAATATTATACAATTTATTAAGATCCAGAAGTTACTGCATAAGCCAGGAAAATAAAGAGGAAACATTGCCAGAGTAGGGTAGTAGAAAAGCAATAATAAGAAGAAGGCAGGGTATATGTGATAGGGTCTGAGCAATGGGAAAGCAGTTTTAATTAGGGATGGAGGAGAGAGAGGAATACTGCAGACAGTAAAACAACAGTAAGGAGGTTTGAAGAGGCTTACGATATCATACTATTAACTATTTACCTAAAAATAGCCATACATGTAAGTCTGCATATAAATATACATACATAGTTTAAATAAAATGGTCTCATCTAGCCTGACAATAGTCCCTCCAACTGCCCAAGACTACCTAACAAAAATATCACCTACATGCTGGGATACAGAAGATCTATAGTTCCTTTCTTTTTTAAAAACATGTTTAAAATTAGTTTATTTATTCACTATACGTCCTAGTCATACCTCCATCTCTCCTCACCTCCCAATTCCATCTGTCCTCCCTCTCTCCCTCCCCTTCCACTATTCCTCAGAAAAGGGGAGCCCCACTTCCAATCCACCCCAGATCATCAAGTTGCATCAGGCCTGAGTGTGTTCTCCTCCCCTATGGCCTGGCAGGGCAGTCCCGCCAGGGAGAAATGATCAAAAAGCTGTCAACATAGTCCATGTCAGAGAAAGACCCTGCTCCCCTTACTAGGTGACCCATACGAAGCCTGATCTGGGCATCTGCTGCATCGTTGTAGGGGGCCTAGGACCAGTCCATGCATGGTACTGGGTGAGGCTTCAGTCTCAGCAAGCCACCCTGGTAAGTTGGTTCTACTGATCTTCTTGTGGAGCTTCTATCACCTCTAGGTCCTTTCTCCTTTCCCTCACTTTCCCACAAGATTCCCAAGCCATGTATTTGTAAAGCGTGTGTACAGCTCTCATCTCATCCCCCTTCTGAGGGAATGAAAACAACACTTACAAAAGACAAATGAATGAAAGAAATGGTCATTACATAGGCAGTGATAAAGAATAATTTAGAGCCGTAACTCATCATTCATATAGTTTATGTGAGAAAAACTATTTGAAAGGAAAGATACAAACTTCTGCCTTAAATTTTAGAAAAAATGACAATAATCTATATACTTGTATAAATACACACATATATACTCATGTTTTGCATATGGAAATGTCACAACTGATGAGGCTTTTGAATATGTCAATGTAATATTAACTAAACATGCAGAAATAAAAGTATCCATATTTTGAATTCTAGTGGATAAAATCTACATTTCATATGATTATATAATGTTACTAAATACTGTTTCAGGAATATATATTTTAATATACTTTCATATTTCACTGGGATTTTTCAGAACCAAGTATGAAAAATGTTCACATGTAAAGCAACATGGGTTGAGCTGTGAATAGTCTGTGCACATATGCAAGGTGTATGGGTATAAAGGTTCTGAAGTTTGGTGCCTATGAAATCACACAATGCTACTTTTTGCTGTGCTTTCTGTTTTTCTGCTGCTTATGTTCAGTTTCGTATTTACTTTTAACTAAAGCTGAATGTGTGCCTAATATTTTGTGGCTCCCAGTGCCAGAAACAGTATTCTCCAGCAGTAATTTCCAGTGGAGGTTAATCAACAATGCTTGTGAATGGGTGAAAGAATGACAGGAGAATTGCTAGTGAAGACCACGCTAAGGGTAAACCTGAAGGTCCATTACCACAAGCGACAGAAATGTCCTACTTTATCAGTCCGCAGGTGAGCATCCTAAGTACAGACCTTCAAAACAGCATTTCTTCAGTCATCACTGTATGATTCTCAGGAATGTAAAGGAAGCAGGAAGTAATAATGTAAATATCCAATAAATTAGGTAATAAAACATTTTTCAGTATCTCGAGACGGGGAAACCATAATTGACAAATTTGTTATTCAATGTTCACAAATAAACATTTAGTGCCAAGAAACATGTATTGTTGATATTTCCTCTCTACTCATTGCCAGTTCCTGGCATCTGTTTTAAGTTCAAAAGCTGTGATTCTTGTCCTGTTATCTACCATAGCCTTAACTAGCAGCTTAGATAGGTCCTCAAAAATGGTAGCTACATTAGTGAATTTAGTAAAGATTATGACCTTGATCTGATGATCTTCCCAGTTGAAAAACGAAGTTACTACTACACTGCATCACCCTGAAGAAAAAGGTAGAGCCAGTGAACTCCTTATTTAGATATTTACTCTCAACTGGGTGGTGTTCATAAATGATGTGCCTTAAAGAAAAAAACAATATTACATTTTTGACAATCCAACTTGCACTCATGTCTGAACTATTTAGGAATGCTGTTTAATAATACACATTGCCTATATTTTTAAACTCAAGTCCAAATATAATACGGTGTAGGTAACTCTTTTATCATTGTTTTTTATGTCTATGGGTGTATTGTTTACATGTGTCAGTGCACCACATGCATTTGGTGCCACAGAGACCAGAAAATGGGATTTCCTCCTCTAGAACTGGCATTAGAGAGGGCTGTTAGTCCCCTTCTGAGGGCTGTAAACTGAACCTGGGTCTCTGTACCAAACCACTATGTATAAACCACTGTATATAAACCACTGAGTCATCTCTCCAGCCCTGCAAAAAAAATCATTTTATTGAATAAATCCTCTCAATCTGGGTTTCATCTTTGATGGTGAGCTTTCAGTGTAGCTCACACAGTAGCTTAAAGGAACAGATTCTCTGGCAAACACAATGGATATAATACCACAAATTCAGCCTCTCTTGTCCTGACTTAGGTAACAACACAGCTGCTGCAGCAGCAGCAGCAGCAACAGCAACAACAGCAAGAATAACAACGACAGATTACTATCCAGAATCTCCATTTTGCAGAACATTTCCAGAAAAAAATACGGTGCCAACCAGACTCCAAAAATTGTTAAACGGTTCACAAGTGAAACTACAGGGAGGTGTTTGTATGTAATAGATGGAAATACTGTGAGGCTTAATAAAACGGGCTTGGATTGAACAGAAGGAACCACCTATAGTCTGAGCTGGTGGCAACTAGTTAGAGGCAATGAATCTGTACACTTAATTACAAGCTGGAACAATGAGGCCTCAGTGAATTTTCAGGATGAAAATTAAGATGCTAAGCAAACTTAATATCATCAATTAAAACTGTATGTAAATGTATTTATCACATTGCTTTTTCAATTAAAATGAAATATACCACTGTGGCCAGGATGCTGAAAATATGCAGAAATGTACATTAATTTCTCCTAAGTGCAACTAAATCTAAAGTAAGAAAAAAGCACCTGCAGTGCTTTATCCAAAATAAATCCAGACATACTGTGTCCTGTTGTCGAAAGCATCTTCTATTTTAGAACTGCCTAACTCTGATTGCGCAGAGGCAACTTTAGTGGATTTCTTTCTACAGAATGTGGGTTTTTTCTTTTTCAATGGTCACAGTAAATATCTTTGCTCTTTCAGATATGCCATGTTGCAAATGAGAAGCTTACATTGCTTATTGTGGAAGTCACAGGGTTTGGATGGCTGTGTGAACACAGACGCCTTGCTCCTCAAAGCATGGCAGATACATTTTACAAATCCTCTGTTTGCATCAGATCAGGCTGCTGTAAAAAAATTTCATAGATAAGGCAATTTACTAACAATAGACACACATTTTTAAAAAATGTTTTAGAGTTTAGAACTCTATGCCAAAGTTCTTGGAGACTCTGAATCTGATGAGGAGCCCTCTAGTGATATATCTGCTTTGATGATCTATTTTCATTCTTAGCATCTTGAGAGACCCGTCATCTCCTGACACTGATGCATTAGTGATTAACTTTCAAGTTATGAACATGCATGACAGTGCCATACCTTATTGAAAAGTTCTTATGAAATCCTTGGTATTCTAGGCTTTGATCTCAGTCAGGTATGTTTATTTCAAGAATTCATTCATGAATATGTTAATATACTGGTGTTTGTGAAGTCATTTATATTATGAATTTTTAACCTCTGTGGTTTTCTACTCACAAGAAAGTTGCAAAGTATGGACAAAAGGAACACAATGGGCCCAGTTCATCTTTATTAAAATTTTATTATAAAGTTCCTTCAATTTTAAAGTAAATAGGTAAATGAATTGGAGAAAATTGGCTCACATCTAGCACAGCTGCATGTAAGCCATGGGAAATATATGCAGAGTATTTTTAAAGATTTTATTTCTACCTCATGAAAGAGAAAAAGTGACTTCAGGGAATTGTAAAAGTATTCCAGGTTGACAATGAAGAAAAATAACCCCAAAATTAAACTACCTGGAATATGAGACACATAGAACAGAATGAAAAATTCTGTTTCAAAGAAAAGTGTAATAGGCAGTGGAAAGATACTTAACTGAAAAACAACTATAACAATTAAAATGACATGAATAATCATTCCTCTGTTTGAGCATAATGGTGTGTGTGGTTTTGTCTTTGTGTAGATTATTTGTTACTTTAAAAGTCATAGTTTTGCAGACTGACTTAGATTAAGTAAATATGGCAACAATTTTATTCAATATTATGTAATTAAACTATCTTTACATAGCTATACCATCTCCAGAGCAGGGCAGGGACCTCACCAACTTGAATTCTAAACTGTCTATAGGTATACCACAACCTTTAGAAGTATAAAGTTTCCTTGTTGCAGTCATTTTGGGAATAAGGTTGTGCGCTAAACTTGGTTTGTGTCATCTGATTATAAGAGACCATTAAGGTGATGGTATTTAGCTTTAGTATCCCTTAACAAATTATTCACCAAGAAACCCTCAGAGTCTACATGTGAAAAGGAATGGCAATTTCAAGGTCATTTTCGGAGGAATCTCCACCTCAGAACTGCTTTGGCTGGGTAAGTATCTTACAGAGGTTCAAGTTTTAAAAGCTTTCTGTAAGAAAATATATGAACAAGTTTGAAAATACTGAGTACATTAATTAGATATTCATTTATTACACTAATCACTTCCATCTCTCATCGAGCTCAATTCCTAATGCTATGAATGCAAATGCTAAACAGTGTCTTGGTTCTTTGGACATGAAACTTGGATTCGAATTCTACTTTTTATAACCTGTACCTTTAGAAAAATCTTAAACTTTCTCCCTTTCTCTCTCTCTTTTATAGTTCATAAAATGATGGAAATATCATGGGTCACTTTGGAGGTGATGTATTTAGTAAGTAATTCATGCTCAGTGGCTAGCACAGAGCCAGCACATGGTGCATTTTCACTTTCAATGGTACTAACATGCTCTTTGCCTTGTGAGAGAGTAGTCTTCTTGCTGAATTATCAGAACAGTAATTCAAGTGGCTTGTGGATATCAACTCTAAACCTGTATAGGCTATCATTGTAGAACTAATGATACATTGAATTTTTCTTCAGTTTAAATATATTTAGTGCAAGAGCCACTGAACTCAATCATATCTTTTGAAATGTGCTTTTTAAAAAATGTTTTTATTTATTCACTTTATATCCTGGTCATATCCCCATTTGTCTCACCTCTGAGCCCTACTCTCCCTCCTTCTCCCACATCCCTCTCTTCTATTCCTCAGAAGAGGGGAGCCCCCCCTTCCCATCCTCTGGCTCATCAAATTGTATCGGGAATGACTATTTCCTCTTCCCCTGTGGCCTGGCAAGGCAATCCTGCCATGGAAAAGTGATGGAAAAGCTGGCAAGAGAGAGCCCCCACTCCCCTTGTTAGAGGATCCACATGAATCCTGAGCTGGCAGACAGCTACATATTTGTAGGGGCCTAGGTCCAGTCCATGCAGTCCTTTGTTGGTGCTTTAGTCTTGGCAGGCCCCTATGGGTTCTGGTTAGTTGTCTTTGTTGGTCTTCTTGTGAGGTGGCTGTCACCTCCAGGTCCTTTTCTTCTTCCTCCCATTTTTCCTCCAGGTTCCCTTTTCATCACCTAATGTTTTGCTGTGAGTCTCAGAGGACAACTCTGCTTGACTCCTGTCTGCAAGCATAGCAGAGTATCATTAATAATGTCGGGGCTTGTTTCTTTCCCACGGGGTGAGTCTTAGGTTGGGCTGGGCTTTGGTTGTACCTTCCCTCAATCTCAGCTCTAGCTATCCATTTTTTCTCTCCATCCTCTTTGCTCTTTCTCTGAAACAGGTGAATCTTTTGGAAACTGGGCCTTGGGCTTCCGTCAGTAATACTTGTATCTGCATATGCATAATCTGTGTGAAGGTTGACATTTGTTGAGAACTTGAATGGATTTGAGTCACCTGGGAGACATGCTTCAGGGCTTGACTTAGAAGATTTCTCTAGAAAGGTTCAAGTAAAGGAGAAAGACCCACATTTATTGTGGACAATACTATCCCATGGGCTGGATCTTGGGAGTGAATAATTTGGGGGTGGCACATAAAGAGAAAACACAATCCAGCATTCATTGTTTCTACTTCCTCACAGTAAACTCACATGACCATGCCTTTCTTCCATGATGGACTATACTTCCACAGACTGTAAGAGGAAACAAACCATTTCTTCCTTAAGGTTCTTTCTGGGATATTTTTGGCACAGAAATGAAAGAAGTAAAGAACACTATTATACATTTTTATATTGTAGAAAGCAGTTATGAGAAACCTTCTCTTGCAAGAATTTCACAACTTATAAATGAGCTCAGTGTCTCCTAAATTGGTCTGTGGAGGCTATGGATGTGCTCTCTGTTTAGAGGAGTTCAGGAGTTAGACAAACAATAGGACATGACATAGAGAAGTAATAGCTTATAAACACAGTGAAGCTGTCCAGCAACTAGCTAAAGACCTGAGCGGGAAGGCTGAAGAGCCCCTGAGAGCGGCTGAAGTTGTCCCTCTAGAAATGACCCTAAACTACTACACCAAGTGTTGAACATGAAAGTGATATCAACAGATTAAATATTTTGTTGTTCGTGGTGCCTCAGATTCACAGAGATCTGCCTTCCTTTTCCTTCCCAGTGCTGGGATTAAAGGTGTGTGCCACCACACCTGGCAGATTTAAATTTAAGAAAGGTAATGTCTAAAAAAAATTCACATTATAAAATAGTAGACCCATACATAACTCCATATAAGATAAAATTGGCATTTTTTTAGCAGTGCATATACTTTTTCTCTATGCAGTACTGGGGATGAAGTATGCGAGAGAGTTACTTTACCAGCTTTTACTGTCAAAACTAAATAATGATAGGAAAATAATGCTGGTTTCTTGGTGTGAGTCTCTGCATGAGCATGTTTAATTTTTGTTATTTATTTGTGGCTGTTATTGTAAAAGTCTTTTATAGCATATTCTATTTCATTGGGTCATCATGTTACCTCTATTAGGCTAAAAATTTAAATGTCTTCACTTCATAAATCAAAACAGAAGCTTTATGTGTATCTACATTATTGTTTGCTATGAAATCACTCAGTGGAGGAGTACATTGTGATCCACAGAATACTGTTTAACTATTAAGGCTTTGGATTGTCCTCAAAGCTTGCGATTACTTCAAGTGACCGAGTGCATCAGATATCAAAGGGAGCACATATACAACTGTTAGGGAATCTCATAACTCTACTTTTCATGTTGAAACAAAATCAGTACTCAAAGATAAATTTTCAATGGTAAGTTTTGACTGTGATGTAATCCCTTGTCTTTGACACCTTCGAGCATACTCCCGAAAAGGGGTCCTCTTCTCTCCCACAGTATTGTTATGCTCTGGGATTGCAATTTCCTTTCTATACAGTACAGGTGAATTCAAAAGTACCCATTCTTGAGTCAAATAGTATGCTATAAATGAAAATTAAAAGAAGAAAAAGAAATAGGGAAAGAAGAGGAGGAAGGTAGAAAGTCATTTACAAAGATATAAAGAAGAGTTTGAATGATCTGTGCAGTTCTTGGCTTGAGTAAAGCAACAGTTAGGACAAAAAAAAGCATAGATTCTACAATCTACAACATATAATTCCATGCTCTGTATAGGTCACCTTGCATCTAAAGAGATGGAAAAATAGACAGATTTACTTAAGAGCTTCTTGTGGCCTTCATGGATCGAAATGTGATCTCATGTTCAATAGTATCAATTTCAACTGGAGAGTGATTACAAACGAAAAATCTTGGGATCAAATAAACCTGGTTTTACTAAGTAAAAATATTGAGCACTGTGGTTTCTTCTTGAATCTCCTGTTCAGTGATGTATATTGACTACTGCCTACAGCAGATACTAAACACTCACCACTGTTTTACCTTCAAATTCTAATTGGCATTTCATGCTTCTAGCTAAGAGAAACCCCTTCACTTTGCATTGCCTGCAAATGTTTTAAAAATAACCACCCTCAGGTCTTCACTGCTCCCATACCACCTTGCCTGATCTTACATAGTACAGATTATGGTCCATGAGATTCCCTTCCTATGGAGCTCTGTATCACTCCTCAGCAGGACTTTCAAGGACAAGGATATATGACCTGTGAAGCTTCCTGTCCACAGTACAGCAATGGGCTATTTCTCATGATGATGAGAATATGACTCAAAGAGCCTTTATCAGGACCCTAGCTCTGTTGACTCTTCATGAATAATAAATTCATCACCTGGCTCTCCTTCCTAATGTCAACAACAAAGACATTCACTTTATAGTTTTACCAGCTTGAGAACTTAGCTTTGTCCCTGTGTCCATCCTCTCATTGTTCCCAGCATACAATTAAGGTTCCTGAAGTCAAATGCAGTCTTGACTAGTGTTTCCCCTTCTCAAGGTCTTTAGGGCCGAAGGTCCTGTGAAGCCCAGAGCTGGAAGATTCTCTCTTCAATCCAAGTTATGCTGCTTTAGTATTTTTTTTATCATAACTCTATAGAAATCACTGTAGTTTATAAAAATCATTCATTAGTAGCAAACATATAAACAAGATGTTTCATCTACAAAGTAGGAGGGATTCCAACAAGCCCCCATGTGAAGTTCTCTTCACAGCCTCATTTGCTGCTGCCATAATTTAACAAGTGGGTAAGTGCGGTGCTATGTGGCATGTTATGGTATCATATAATGCAAACTGTGTATTTTCAGTTGAGGCTTGAATTATGTGCTCTGTCACAAAATGTCCAAATCTGAAAACTACATGTAAGATAATTCTGACACAAAGTTAGAGAGCCTTGGAATGTTCTCTGAAGAGTCACTAGCCGACTTCTTCATCCTCCACGCCTTGCTGCTCTGGTGACATGGCTCTCGGCTGCTTGCCCTATGAAGTTCTCACCTTTTTGAAATATTCACTCTACCACCAGGAAATGTGAAAGGTAACAGAGTTCACATTATCTTTTTCAAAGCCAACTGAAGTTGTCAGCATTTCTTCTCTTGATAGACCAGTGATCATAACTCAGTCATATGATTCTAAGTCACTCTCAGTGACATTTCCCAGACAAGAGTAGAGTCTGTCTTCTGTGAGAAGAAAGAGTAGCCTTTGGGAAGAAATTTTGTTCTTTGTCATGGTTTCACCACTAACTACTCCATTATCCTAATTCATAGCCTAGATTTAATTCTGGTGCTAAAACGCCTAAAGTAGGAAATAACCAGTATTAAAGTCAACTAACCCAATGAACAAGTATAAAAGTAGCTCCCTTTTCAGATGAAAACATTATCCCAACTACCTTATGCTCTGCAAGTCTTGAGAAATAAATTAATTTTGGACTCTTTGTTCCCAAGACATTTTTCATCCATCTGCTCAGCAAGCTGCTGTGACATAGATGAAAGGTCTGTTGGAAGTGTTGTAGGCTTTCCTCAGAATCATCTGGGGCTGGATGACTCTGAGCCAGAATTCTTGTTCTGGTCCTAAGTGGCTGAATCTGCATCTTTTCCATTTGTCCCATGATCCTGCATTCCACCCTGCCTTGCAGGAAAGCATCTTACACGCTGACACATTAAGAATAACTACATATCCTGACACAGTTTGCAGTCCTACCTCTGTCCTCCCACTCACCTTGCTATTCTCCAATATCTGCATATTAACAGCTTTGTGAATGTCAATCTCTATCATGTATTAGAATCAATTGTTAAAGGAAGAAAAGATGCATAGCTCCATAAGATTTTTCTGTTATTTTCTCAGTTATTCTTTTTTTTTTTTTTTTTTTTTTTACCAGCCAGTGAGGTGTATAGGAAGACATGGAATTCCTACTTTACAGCAGACAAACTGACACTGGGAGAAGCGAATGCCACTTGCACTCAGCTCACCAAGGGCAGAGATGGTATATAGGTTCATGTCAGATACCAGACTATGTGTTCTCTGACTTGTCACAGTCAGCTACATAATAATGAGCGCATGGGCGTTACCTCCTGCATCACGAGCCTCTTCTTAGAAACCTGAAACCTGGTAGAAACTCATTTTAACACATCCTTCCCCTCTGCTCCCTATACATCCATATCAGTAAGAATATTTAGCAACTTGTAGTTTCTAAACCCAAATTACTGTTTTGGGGCAAGAAGGAAAGTAAAAGTGCCAATGCTTGCTTCTCTGAGAGCTCAGTCAGTGAGCTCTCACACCATGCCAGTTGAACAGCACACAGGCTCAATGATCCAACTCTTAACTACTTTTCCATTTTCACTGATGTTCTGGGAGAATGAGGCTTATGATATCTAAATGGTCCATGAGTTTCATTTATATTTATCACCTCTGAGTTGTTATCTAAACATGGGAATTATATTCTCTGTAAGATATTCAGTCTAGATGGTAAGTGTTGAAATCACTTAGTACCACTTTGCTTTTGGATTTTTGGAAGGCCTTTTAATCTGTGCCAATGTGTGCCCATGTCTGATTTTTCCTGAGGCATGGCTGCCGAAATCTGTGCTCTTAGTCTAGGGCTAGAAAGCACGAATCTGTAAATGGTCCATTGTAATGTCTGTCTTAATTGCACTTCCATCTTCAATGCCTTATGCATCTGTCCCTGGCCGATTAAAAAGGAGCAAGAGAAATTGTTCTAATGACATCCTTTTTACAGTTAAGTTGCTGTAATAGAGGAAAAACTATGGAACAGAATTCACAGACATATTCTACTTATAGCTCTGCTGTTTATAAGCTGTCACCAAGGATATCAGTCTATTATGCTATTCCAAAAGCCTCAGTTTCTCCATTTGTTATGTCTGCCTCTTTAGTATGTCAGTATAAGAGAAAAGGAAAACAGTGAGTATGAAAATGTGCTATAAGCAGGCAGTTTCTTATATATGTACATAACCATATAGCAATGGCATTGATTACAAACTAAAACTCGGGGGAATGAGCTTTCTCTCCATATACAAGCTTGCTCAAGAGTTTAACATTTTCTGGATGTTTCTATTTCTCCCTATTTGTCCAGGTGAGAATCAAATAGGGGGCAAACAGAAAGGGGAAGAAAGAGCTGTTGAAAAGTTGATGGATAATTAAAAGTTTAAGGATGCTTTTCCATTATTCCAAATATTTTAATCCACTTGAAGGGTTTAATGGTTGCACACCTGAGCTACCAGATGTAGAGCTGAGAACAAGGGGCTTAGATATGAGAAGGGAGCTGAGGATACAACAACAAAGCCTTATTGGTGTTTGTTTGTTTATTTTCAGAAAGAGAGAAAAGAAAGGAAGGAAGGAAGGAAGGAAGGAAGGAAGAGAGAGGAATGCAGGGAGGGAAGGAAGGAAGGAAACATGAAGTTGAGGAGGTATGCAGGTAGGTAGGAGAGGATCTGAGAGGAGTTGGGAAAGGAGGAAACATGCTTAAGATCTATTTACGAAAAAATTAAATTAAAAAATCTGCTCTCATTAAAAAAAGAAAGTGCAGTGTGATGATCATTTCAGTTAAATAATCACCTTCAACCCTGAGCAGAGTCCTCAGTGGGAATACTACTCCTTCAGAAAACTACTGAAGTGGTCACCTATGAAAATACAGGTGACCCTTGGCCCAAATCTGCCTATCATAATGTTCTACTTGTAGGTTTCTAGGACCCACTGGATCCTTCTACATTGCTATTCTCACATGGTTCTCTCATCTAGAGTCCCAATAGGATGTCCTCCCCTCTGTCCCAGTTTCTTGGTAAGGGAAGGCTTTCATGGGACATGCCCATTGGGAGAATGGGAGGATACAAGGGATGGGATAACCATAGAGATGTAACAAGAATAAATTAATAATAAAAAAATAAAAAATAAATAAAAATCAGGATGTAAAATGAACAAATTAAAAAATTTTTAAATTAAAAAAGAAAAAAAATTAAAAAAAAAGAAAATACAGGTGAGCTCTCAGGAAGTGTGTGAGAGAAGAGAGAGAGAGAGAGAGAGAGAGAGAGAGAGAGAGAGAGAGAGAGAGAGAGAGAGAGGAGAGCGAAGAAGAGAGACAGTCAGAGAGAGACAGAGGGAGACAGAGAGATAGAGAGAGACAGAGAGACAGAGACAAAGACAGACAGAGACAGAGGGCGCTAACATACTTAGACTTTCTTCAGCTTGAAGGGCTGCTCGAGAACTAGGAAGGTGAAGAGGCAGGCAGGGCCCTAGGGAGCAAGACTCCACAGAGGGAAGGCAGTGCTAATTATGTTGCTTCTAGTATTATAGTATCTCCAGATCAGTCCCAATCAATACCCTATATGAGGATATAAGGTAGAGAGGCTTAGATTAAAGGAATATGCAAGAGGACTCAAGGAGGGCTTGGCCTCCTTCAGCCTCTGAAGCCAAAGGCAGAGGCAGAGGACAATCAGACCCCTTCCCTCCACATGAAGGAAAAAATAAGCATGTTTTGTGTTCCAAACATGTGTAGGTTAAACCACAGGTTCTTTGTAATCACTGCAGAAAGCTCCCAGAGATGGTGTGTTGTTGGCAATGAAAATACAAATCAGTCTCCCTTCCTCTTGTAAGGGATCCTCAGATAAGTGTGCACTATGTTATGTTGTAACTGTTGCCTGGTGGGGTTTTTTTTGTTTTGTTTTTTTGTTTTTGTTTGTTTTTTTAATATGCTAGATGGAAGCTGGCTTCCATCTTATACCATTTTCTGCTTGCATTATTGTTCTAGTCCTTGTCTAGCTATCTCAATAGGAATAAGGGTTGCTGAGTCCAAGGCATATTATCTGTAGGAGGCAACATAATTAACTTTCTTCTCTAACCCACGAAGACATCTTCAGTGATATTCAGCTTATTTAAGATAGCCAATTCTTCCTCACAGCACAGCATCCTGCAATTCTTATGAAAACTCACATAAAGACAGAAAAGTGACCTACAGATAGTAAATGTAGGGAAATAAGAGAGCAGGCACATGCACTTAAAATTTACCTGTAATCATATTTATTTCTAGTAAAACGTACTGAGATTGTACTGGCTAATACTGAGATTGTACGTTGTTTGGGTGAGTAATGCATGCTGTCTGCATACAGTATTTGATGCCTGTTCACAAGTAAAAGTAATTTGATGATGTTGTGTTACCAATACTGTGATATTGTGATGTTGAATTCTACAGTAGGTAGAGCCATCCTTCTCTCTGTCCTTCTCTATCTCTCTGTCATTATGTCTCTCTGTCATTGTCAATATGTCTGTATCTCTGTGTCTCTGTATCTCTTTGTCTCTGTCTCTATGTCTCTGTGTCTGTGTCTCTGTTTCTCTCTCTATCTCTGTCTGTCTCTGTCTGCCTCTGCCTCTGTCTCTCTCTGTCTCTGTCTCTCTCTGTCTCTCTCTCTCTCTCTCTCTCTCTCTCTCTCTCTCTCTCTCTCTC
>OU015752.1:78012040-78022762 GCA_907169655.1 Acomys percivali | reverse complement strand
TCTCTCTCTCTCTCTCTCTCTCTCTCTCTCTCTCTCTCTCTCTCTCGTGTATAGGGAGAAGCACAGTCAATGAAAACCAAACATTGTCACTTAGAATGATCTTCAAGACAAGTCAAATTGGCTCCAGGAGCCAGCTGCAAAAGCAACCTTTGGCTAATGAAGCAGAGAAAGAAGAAATCCGTGTGAGGTAACCACAGGGAACAAGCAGCCTGTAACGGATCCCTAATATGGGGAAGGGAGCACAAGTGGCTGTGTGGAATCTCTTGTGGAAAAGAAGCTGTGAGGTCCTGACCTTAGACAAAACAGAAGGAAAATCGCTGGGCTGTTTACTTGGAAATGAGTTAGGACATTTACATTTCATATAGAGACAAATCATCTTCCACTTTGACAAGTTTGAATGACTTGCCTCTGTCCAGCATCTGCACATCACCCCATTCAAACTAAAGTGCCATTTCATTTGCTTTAGTAGCATGTGTCAAGTGGGTGTCAAATCTAGATATTTTTAATCCTACAGCTGCTCACATTTGACAAACCAGCTCTGAAACTCCCAAAGGAAAATCTTGTAGCAAAGTGGAAAATCTCTCCCACTTCTAAGGCTAACAAGTTCCAAACACTCCCAAGAAAGAAGTTAAGAAACATTGCAAAAAGCTAAGGACACATATAACATGAAGTGAAAAAGCTGTCACAAAGCTGTGTTGCTATAACAACACAGCAACCACATAATAGCACGACATAGCAGGAAACTATAACAAAAACAGAGAACACAGGAATTTCCTTGGCCTTACTAACTGTTCTCATATAACTCTCCTTAACTTGCAGTTCTTCTGAAGACTTGGCTACATCTAGGAGGGAGGAAGATTTACTGGACCCCTTGGTTTTAACACTTGACAGTTTGCCTTGGATAAGGGCTTTGTGAATGAACGGAGGTTAGTCACAGGAGTTAGAAGCACTGAATTTCAGCTACATGAGGGGTTCTGCAGCAAAGCACATTAAAACAAAACTCCACTTGTGAACAGGCTTCTAATTTCTACTAAAGTTGCTATTCTTTCTTTTTTTGGGGGGGGTCTACTGTTCTTTTCTTTTCTTTTTAAATATATTTTATTAATTTATTCATATTACATTCCTAAGCCCAAATAGATGTTCCCCGTGGCAGTGTGCACTGGAGTAGTGTTGCAGTTTTGCTCTCCTCTAGGAGGGAGCAGTAAGATACACTGTGGAGGAGAGGCCTGATGCAAGTTAATGGGTACTGAGGAGGCTGCTCAGGCCCAGTGCAGGAGCATCTGGATGCAGCATTGTATTCCTCAGGGTTGTATTTGCTTTGAGGAAATTTCTTTAGGTTTCTGCTTGCACTGACATTTAATGAGTTGCCGCATAGAATACCCTGATTTTAGAAGGTGAGCAAAGTTTGCATTTTTTTTATTTTTTATTAATTTATTCTTGTTACATCTCTATGGTTATCCCATCCCTTGTATCCTCCCATTCTTCCCTCCCTCCCATTTTCCCCTTATTACCCTCCCCTATGACTGTTCCTCAGAGGGATTACCTCTCCCTGTATATGCTCATAGGGTATCAAGTCTCTTCTCAGTGGCCTGCTGTCCTTCCTCTGAGTGCCACTAGGTCTCCCCTGCCAGGGGACATAGTCAAATGTGAGACACCAGAGTACTTGAGAAAGTCAAATCCCTCTCTCCACTCAAGTGTGGAGACTGTCCTGTCCATGGGCTAGACTCAGTATATTCATCTGTACATTATGTGAAATGTTTCCACCTTCAGAATTTGGAATACTTTTACTTACTAGATGGATGTCTCTAATCCCCAAGTCCCCAAATCTCTAACAGTCTTTCAGAGTACAGCAAATTTGGGATTTCTAGATTACAGTGCTAAATATGTACATACTTGTAAAACACACACACACACACACTGGAAAATATGTCATAGACATTTAGTATGAACAGATGAAACTTGTCATGGGCTATTTAAGGGATAACAGGGAAGAGTGGATGCAGTAGTGCCTGAATTTGGAAGAACATGCAAAGTCCCTTCCTCCTTTCAATGCCCACACACAGCATTTTTTTAAAATTAATTTATTCTTGTTACATCTCAATGGTTATCCCATCCCTTGTATCCTCCCATTCTTCCCTCCCTCCCATTTTTCCCTTAATCCCCTCCCCTATCACTGTTCCTGAGGGGGATTACCTCTCCCTGTATATGCTCATAGGATATCAAGTCTCTTCTTGGTGACCTGCTGTCCTTCCTCTAAGTGCCACCAAGTCTCCCCCTCCAGGGGACATGGTCAAATGTGAGGCACCAGAGTACGTGAGAAAGTCATATCCCACTCTCCACTCAAGTGTGGAGACTGTTCTGACCATTGGCTAGAACTGGGTAGGGGTTTAAAGTTTACCGCCTGTCTTGTCCTTGGCTGGTGCCTTAGTTTGAGCGGGACCCCTTGGCCAAAATCTGCCTATCATAATGTTCTACTTGTAGGTTTCTAGGACCCACTGGATCCTTCTACATTGCTATTCTCACATGGTTCTCTCATCTACAGTCCCAATAGGATGTCCTCCCCTCTGTCCCAGTTTCCTGGTAAGGGAAGGCTTTCGTGGGACATGCCCCTTGGGCTAGTATGCAGATATAAGTGAGTATATACCATTTGACTCTTTCTGCTTCTGGGTTAACTCACTCATTATGATCATTTCTAGCTCAATCCATTTATCCACAAATTTCGGGAATTCCTTGTTTTTTAATAGCTGAGTAGTATTCCATAGTGTATATGTACCACAGTTTCTTTATCCATTCTTCTACTGAGGGACATTTAGGCTGTTTCCATAATCTGGCTATTATGAATAAGGCTGCTATAAACACGGTTGAGCAAATTTTCTTGTTGTGTGCTGGTGCATCTTCTGGGTCTATTCCAAGGAGTGGAATAGCTCGGTCTTGAGGAAGCCCTATTCCCAGTTTTCTGAGATAGCGCCAGATAGATTTCCAAAGTGGCTGTACTAGTTTGCATTCCCACCAGCAATGAAGGAGTGTTCCTCTCTCCCCACATCCTCTCCAGCATGTGGTGTTGCTTGAGTTTTTGATCTTAGCCATTCTGATGGGTGTAAGATGGAATCTCAGAGTTGTTTTGATTTGCATTTCCCTGATGACTAAGGAGGTTGAGCATTTCTTTAAGTGTTTCTCAGCCATTTGATATTCTTCTGTTGAGAATTCTCTGTTTAGTTCCAAGCCCCATTTCTCAATTGGGTTATTTGGTTTGGTGGTGTTTAATTTCTTGAGTTCTTTATATATTTTGGATATTAGACCTTTGTCAGATGCAGGGTTGGTGAAGATCTTTTCCCAGTCTGTAGGCTGTCCCTTTGTTCTGTTGACAGTTTCTCCTGCCTTACAGAAGCTTCTCAGCCTCATGAGGTCTCATTTATTAATTGTTGACATTAAGGCCTGGGCTGTTGGTGTTCTGTTCAGGAAGTTGTCTCCTGTGCCAATATGTTCCAGGCTCTTCCCCACTTTTTCTTCTAACTGACTTAGTGTCTCCAGTTTGGATGCACACATCAGGGACTGGTTTTTTTAGGGGCACAAAAGAAAGTACAATGTCCTGATCTGCTCTGTATTCTACTTTAAATTCATTGTTTACGAGCACTTCTCATGAACATATTTACCAGACCAAGTATTTGTATACACACAGTTACTTAGACTTCTAAACAGACATTCAGGTTATGTTAAGTTATTCTGCTTTGAAAGTGAAAAATCCGTGTGTGCTGATTTGCTTTGCATTGTCAGATTAATGAGGTGTTCCCATGAGAGTCTATCTATCTCGGAAAGTTTAACAGTGGTAGGAGGAGTCACACTAAATGCAGGCAGTACTATATCGTGGGCTGGGGTCTTGGACCAAATAAATAAGAAAGCAATCTGCACATCAGTATTCATTTCTCTGTTCCCTAACTGTGGAAACAATGGGGAGTGTTGGCTCATGTTCTTGCCACAAGGACTTCCTCACTATGTTGAACTGCACCTTCAAACAACTGATACATTTTAATTGTGATATTTTAAGAACTTTGGCATTTCTTGTCTCATTTTCCCCCACTCAAAATCTAATCAATATCCAGCTTTAAAGACAATAAATATCTACAGTGTGATGGAGCTCCCTGTTTGCTGAATAAGGAGAAATGAAAAAAAAAAAACCAAACAACAAGTGGGAAGGTTGGGAGAACAGACAAGGACTCAGGAAACCTAACGATGTGTGATCAAATACTCTGAGATAGTGGTAATGATACATGGTCAGTGCTCTAAAAGTAAATAAATAAGGTAATTGATTGTGATTAACACAGCTCCATTTCATTCTATATTAATCATGTTTTATTAGGACTGCATAAACAGGAACTATCAATACAACTTAATTTATGAATGAATCCTGCTAAAGTTTCCTTTGTTGTAGGTGGTTCATAAGTAAAGTAGGAATGGTAGTAATCAAAGGAGTACTTTTCCTCCAACATCATTTTATTAACAGGAAAAAAATGAAGGACGTTATGGACATCATGGTATATTATAACAAACTACAAAAATAAGAGTGGGTCTAAGATTCTATCTACTATGTGTCATAAAATCTTTACATTACAAAACAGAGTTAGATAAGTCAAAAAATTACTAAAAATTCAAAAATCAGAAACCAGACAAAAACTACCAAAGAGAATTTCTCAGTATTGTTTTTTTTTTTGAATTAATGTTTATTTCTCTTCAGTTATGCCACCACAGGTCTTTGATTGTCTTCCTGACTCTCCTTCACAGAATGGCTCCTTCTACACAGGACGTGGATTACCACTGAGAAGGCAAGCCTAAGCTTCTAGGCTTTTCTACATCTCAATAGATTATTATTAAAAAATAACATTTCTCAGGGCTGGAGAGATGGCTCTGAGGTTAAGAGCAGTGGCTGCTCTTCCAGAGGTCCTGAGTTCAATTTCCAGCAGCCACATGGTGGCTCACAACCATCTATAATGATATCTGGTGCTCTCTTCTGGCCTGCAGGTTTACATGGAGGCAGAGCACTGTATACATAATAAATAAATAAATAAATCTTTAAAAACCGTTTGTTAACATAAATTTTATTTTTCTAAATGCTTCTTCTCAGTCAGACTTACAAGAAAAGTTGATATCATTTTACAGTTTATTTGTTCTAGGTTTGATGGTAGCAAATGCTCAGAAAGTGAAAAAATAGAAAACAAGAATATCTAAGTTATTTGATTGCCTGGGAAACAGTGATGACCTTTGAAAGCAACAGATTTATCTTTCAAATTAGAAAGCATCCTTCAGTATAATAGTTATGACTTATCAAGAACTTATCAAGATAAAGACAAAAGATAGAAATGTAATTATGCTTTCTATTCTGGGGAGGGGACGGGACTCAGATGACAACATTTAGTTTCAGAAAGCCTGAGAGGATATTGTAAAGACAGGCCAGTAGGAATTACCTCAGTAATAAACTCTGGAGAGGACACCATCGAAACAGTTAGGAAAACCAACGGAATGCATGATCAGTGAGGAGTTGTCATTCCCTCACCCCATCCCGAGAAAATTTCTAGTCATCAGTTTGTTCTTTCTGGAAAGAGTGATGAGATCGTACATAAACAGTGGATTCAAAAGGCTTGAATTAGGAGGTACTTCAATAGAGCTAAATACGTAATTACAGAATCTAATCAGTAAGATATGAAGACTTTTTAAATGTAATGTGAATTTGAACTTAAGATATATTAAGATAAGACCCAATGAATGGCTAGGAATCAGGGCTGGAGATGGCCATCATTATGACAAATGACCATAAAATGTAAAGACATGCTGAGTACAATTCAAATTGACTCCTTTTGAGTTGCAGCAAAAATAGAAATATCCATTATTCACTTTAATCAAATGTTCAAATGGTGGCCAAGACCATCACAAAAGCTAGCATATGAATTATTATTACTAATTTAAGTTACACAATACTTCTAGGAGAGTCTATATCACAAATCATCAAAAGAAAAATAACAAAAAGAGGCTTCCTGTGCCAGGACTTGGTTGCATTCAAATGAGTTGTTGGTCAAGGGGTCCTATGGAAATTTTCAAAACAACACAGGCCATTGCTAAGATAATGAGTTCCTCTCTATAAACTGATGGTGGGAGCTGTTGCCCAGGATAGGACTCATGGATCATGAAGAAGTTGAGCTAGTGCCTATGTGGATCTTTCACCCAGATTTTCTAGTATCTTTTGTGTGGAAAAGCATGCTTCAGGCTACCAAAAGAGAAACATAAACACCAACTCAACCACAAAATCTACAGTCTGTGCTTCCTGAAAAATATAATATGGCAATGATGGTACAAAACTTGTGTGCGTAGCCAACAAATGTTAGATTAGACTTAAGGCTCACTCCATGAGATTGAACCCACACATGAAACTTCTTGAGTAACCACAAACCAGATGCTAAGTAGCCTAGAGATATAAGTTAAAACCAAATACTACTGGTCTAAAAAAGGATCAATAAATTAACTCCTAATGATATTCTATTATACTCATAGATCAGTGTCTCATTTAGTCATCATCAGAGAGGTTTTCCTGTAGTAGATGGGAAGAAATAGAGACCCACAGCCAGATAAGAGGTGGGGAAAGGGAGAGGGAAAGGGAGAGGATGAACAAAACGGAGAAGGTGAGGAAGAGGGAGGGAGGGAGGGAGAGAGAGAGAGAGAGGGGGGGAGGGGGCGGGGTGGGGGGAGGTAGTCATTGGAACACTTAGTTCTAAATGGGATGTCTTCAAATCCCATCCCCTCAGAGGTCAGGGATACCCGAGGAAGAGGAAGTGGAAAGAGTATAAGAGTCAGAGGAGATGGAGGACACCAGGAGAACAAGGCCCTCCAATTTAACTTGACCAGGACTCCTATGAACTCACAGAGACTGAAGAAGGAAGCACAGGGCGTACATGGATCTATACCAGGTCCTCTGAGCATATATTATAGCCTTCAGCTTAGTATTTTTATGGTACTTCTGAGTGTGTGAATGAATAGGCCTCTGATTCTTGTGCATGATCTTGGGAATCTTCTCCTACTGTTGGGTTGTTCTATTTGGCTTTAATGTCAGGATTTTGTTTTATCATAATTATATATTTTATTTTGACTTGTTTGGTTGTAATCTTGTAGAAGCCTGTTATTTCCTAATGAGAGACAGAAAAGGAGTGGATCCTGAGGGGAGGACAGATGGGAAGGAACTGGGAGAAGTAGAGGAAGGGAAGACTAATCAAGATATATTATATAAGAAAGAAATATTTTCAATAAAAGAAAAAAAGGAAAAAGAAAAATAACTTTTCCTATATGTAATTGGAATGGGACATTGTATGGATCTCAAACAAGATAATTTGACAATCAGAAAATAAGATGTCAAAAAAGTAATATGGATCTATTAATCTTTAGATAATTAAATGAAAAATAAAGTTAATTGTTTTTCTTAGAAAAATATGGAATGCCTATATCATATACTATATTACTACACATAATTTGAGTTTTCATTAGTTTTAAACTAACATTTTGGCTAGCAAATTTCTAGTTTTGGGAAATTATAATTATGATAAAAATTTATATATTTAAAGAACATAGAATAACTTTGACCCAAATAACAGGCTTGTAGAGATAGGATTTTTCTGATGTCATTGTTTGTTCCTTTGACACACTTTGGAAATAAATCACTTAAAAACAATAATTTTAAACTATATGACCTTTTCTAACAACTTGTAGGTATTTCAAAAAATAAAATTGACTTATTGAATCAGATTGCTAGATATCCTGATTGACCTTTTAACAAAGCAGAGTTATAGGTCCATGGTTGTAGAAAAGAGTTGGCCTTGGTTTCTGTGTTAAATTGTTGCAGGATTTCATATAATTCGTCTCAGGTGGCAGAAAGTGGATATGTTTTCATCCTTGGCCTTGGCATTCTGACCTCCCTTTAAAAATGACTGTTTTAAACTTAAGAGGCAGGTATATAGACACAAGAAAAAAAGAATTGAAGAGGAAAGAATATTAACTGAGTTTCAAAAACATCATTAAATGCCCACAGTTTATGTATTTGAGCTGTTAACTTTTGGTGGATTAAAAATAAGTTGCTATTTAAATATAGGCAGAGGAAGGAGTTGCTAATCCCACCATGATTCAAGGTGCCGTCCCCTTTAGAAGTGTTTGCAGTCTCCATTTCCTTTATGGCCTTTTAAAAGTAGGGCAATGAGTACTTGTCTTCCCCTTCTGTGATAAAATATGGCAGAATATACGGCGCGGTATTTGAGCCAACAATTTATATATAGAAATTTCCGAGCATGGATTCCATCCAGAAATATTCTAATTATATTAATTGACTGTGTCGTTGGAGGCAGGAGTGAGAAGCAAGCCTTCTTTTCATTTGTATTCCAACTCACCACGATTTTGAATCTTTCATGTGCATTATGAAAGACTAGAAAAATGGAGACAGTTACAGTTTGACTGTCACACAAATGCACCCTAGGGCTTTCAATGTCTTAAGTTGTTTGATATTTTCACAAAAATTCAGTTTTTTAAAAAAGAAGTTATGTTTTAATGGTAAGATGCCATTCATGTTATGAAGTTTCCTTCAGGAGCCTTGCAGTGACCATGCACCAGTTGCAGAAGACTCCACGGAGAGAGAAGCCTAAAATTGCTGTTCTTATTGCTATTGAATTGCAACGCATCTACCACATCAGCAGTGCATGTGATCAGGGACTTTAATGATCCACGATCTGGGTTTATTTATTTGAAATCATTATAAAGAATCCAAATCTCTATAGACTAGAAGTTTTTGGCTGCTAAAATAGATAGTTGCTGAGCCACTGGTGGGAACCTTCTATTAAGAAAGAAGGATATATAATCAATAAAACAATAATATTGATTGAAAATCACGTGTATATAAAATGGAAGATAGAAAATTGTGTTTGTAATAAAGGATATGTTCTCATAGCTGTAAAAATACACTCAATGGGATTCTGAAAGGTTTGTTTCTAAACTATTTGACATCTACTTGAAATTCACTTCTTCACTTTATCATTTGGTTTTGCTGTTTTTATTTTTCTCAAGGCAGAATTTCATATATCTCAGGGTGGGAGCAAATCAGTTATGTAGCTACCTCTGGTCTCAATTCCTGGTTTTCCTGCCTCCACTTTACAAGTGCCTGATTGCAAGCACCACCATATCAGGCTTTGAGGCAATCTGCTAATTAATTATCTTGAAGAATATGTTCTAAACTGAAAAAGAGATATTTTACTCAGATATTTAATTTAGAGAAAGAAGTGCTCTTGAAATGTAACCTATAGCACAGTTTCCTCATATTTGAAATTATAATGTCGATCATCTCATAGGGCTGTAATTAAGAAAAAAAATCTTGATCCAGGAATGGTAGCATACTCCTATAATCCCAGAACTCAGGAGGCAGAAGCAGGAGGATCTCCATGAGTTTGAGGCCAGCCTGGTCTACAGAGGAAGTCCGGGGCAGCCAAGATTACACAGAAAACTATCTCAAAGAACCAATTCCCACCCCCCCAAAAACCCTTGAATTACAAATAGAACCCATGTGGGTGAGATGCAGTGGTGCAAAAGGAAAGTGATTCTTAATTTGAGATAAAAGCTCAAAATGCCTGAAACTGAATGAAAGCCTTTTATTTTTAGCATATTAAAATTTTCAGGACTGGATAATGAACTATTCAGCATTTCTATATGTCATTGTTCCTAAAATATCACAAATTCCTTGATCTACTGTCTCAAAGACATGTCCAGATCTTTTGTCATTATCAAAATATCACTGACCTCAAAATTTTATAAGTTCCCTTAAATGTACCCACACTACTAAGCATATATAGGTGAAGTGACTCTCCTTCTTGTAAAACTATGACAAAAGAAGAGGTGTGATCATTTTATGCCTTAGCAAATCCAGTAAAATTGCCAAGTAATTGCCACCCAACATTTATGCCAACATAATTTTTTCTCTACGATAAAGCACGCAGAGAATAATATGACTAAGGTTTGTTGGTATTAGACGGATAGGGTCTAACCACTTGGCTACACTAAGTGTCAGCATCATGGACAGTGAAGATAGTCTTGCCTTATATTGGTAAGGGTGAACTCCTGATCCTCCTCCTACCACCACTCAACTGCTGGGAATCTGACTTGCACCTCAATAGCTGGTTTAATTAATTTGGAAATACTTGTTTGCTATTCACAGGTTCACTATGAGAATCTAACACAGATGCTGTGATAGCTAATGAAAGAGTAACTATTGTGGGACAGTGAAGGAAATAAAAAAGATACTGAGAGAACATAATTATAGATGTTAATATTATCCACACTGCAAGTTATTCAGTCTCAAAGCAAATAACAAGACCTATCTTGATGTAGATAAACAAATGCATGATGGGAATTGGAACAGTTCATAAGATATGAAATTCAAAATCCTCTCGGCCTTAGTACCTGCATCACTCATTGTGAAAGAAACTACTGTGAGTTCTTAGGAGGGAGGATTTTCATCTAGGAGATATACATTTTCCAGAAGCCATTTTAAACATATACATTTCATCTACAGCTTGATTACATTCTAGAAATTGGTGGTAAGTGCTAGAGCTTTTCTGTAGCTACTTCAGGTCTCAGAAGAATCCATGTATAGGGGCCGTAGGTGTGTGTGTGTGTGTGTGTGTGTGTGTGTGTGTGTGTGTGTGTGTG
>OU015752.1:77978749-78006323 GCA_907169655.1 Acomys percivali | reverse complement strand
GTGCTTGGTAGAAAAGTGGTTTCAATCCAGTAGAGGATAAAATCCTCTATTCCCAGTGTGCTATTCCCAGTCCCAGTACCCATATTGTATATCTTACAACTGTGACTTCACGGGACTCAACACATGGCCTCTGTAGCCACCTGCACTCAAGTGTGCATTCTCATATCCATGTATAAACACAATACAAAGTTAAAAATAAAAAATACAAACCAAGCTTCTAGGGCTAGTGACTAAATTTCTCTCAAGTAATTGCTTATTCATTTAGAATCTCATGTCTTTTTTTGTTCTTGTTACCTGGCAACTACATGGGGAAATAGTCCTTAAAGAAACTGACTTCTCGTTTGCATTCCCACCAGCAATGAAAGAGTCTTCCTCTTTCTTTACATTCTTGCCAGCATGAGGTGTCACTTGAATTTTTGATCTTAGCCATTCTGATGGGTCTAAGATGGAATCTCAGAGTCATTTTGATTTGCATTTCTCTGATGACTAAAGACATTGAGAATTTCTTTAAGTGTTTCTCAGCCATTTGAAATTCCTCTGTTGAGAATTCTCTGTTTAGTTCTGAGCCCCTTTTCTTAATTGGGTTATTTGGTTTGGTGGTGTTTAATTTCTTTAGTTCTTTATATAGTTTGGATATTAGACCTTTGTCAGATGCAGGGTTGGTGAAGAACTTTTCCCAGTCTGTAGGCTGTCACTTTGTTCTGTTGACAGTGTCTCCTGCCTTACAGAAGCTTCTCAGCCTCATGAGGTCCCATTTATTAATTGAAACAGCCTAAGTGTCCCTCAGTAGAAGACTGGAAAAAAAACTGTGGTACATTTACACTATGGAATACTACTCAGCTATTAAAAACAAGGAATTTCCGAAATTTGTGGACAAATGGATTGAACTAGAAATGATCATAATGAGTGAGTTAACCCAGAAGCAGAAAGAGTCAAATGGTATATATTCACTTATATCTGGACACTAGCCCAAGGGACATGTCCCATAAAAGCCTTCACTTACCAGGAAAGTGGGACAGAGGGGAGGATATCCTATTGGGACTCTAGGTAAGAGAATCATGGGAGAATGGGGAAATAGAAGGATCCAGAGGGTCCTAGAAATCTACAAGAAGAACATTATGACGGGTGGATCTGGGCCCAGGGGTCCTCCTCAAACTATGGTACCAGCCAATGACTATATGTGCAGTAAACTTCGAACCCTGACCTAGATCTAGTCAATGGACAGGACATTCTCCACAGCTGAGTGGAGAGTGGGGACTGACTTTCTTACAAACTCTTGTGCCCCATATTTGACCACGTCTCCTGAATGGGGAGACCTGGTGACACTCAGAGGAAGGATAGCAAGCCACCAAGAAGAAACTTGATACCCTATGAGCATATACAGGGGGAGGAGGTCCCCCTCAGTCACAGTCATAGCGGAGGGGAGTAGGGTGAAAGTGGGAGGGAGAGAGGAATGGGAGAATACAAGGGATGGGATAACTATCCAGATGTAATATGAAGGAATTAATAAAAAAAAGAAAAAAAAAACCAAAAAACAAAAAAGAAACTGACTTCTCTGAATATTTCATAAATATTTACTCATTATTGATAATTTATTAACAGCAAAAAAGGTTATTTACTTTGGTAATTTGTTACTACGTTGGCTAGTCTTACATCAACTTGACATACAAACTAGAGTTATCTGAAAGAAAGGAATCTCAATTGATAAAATGCCTCCATCTGGATATAACGCATTTTCTCAATCAGTGAATGTTGAGGGAGGATCCCGAGCACTGTAGGTGGTGCTATCTCTGACCTGGTGGTGCTCCTTTCTATAATACAGCAGGCAGATAAAACTATAGGAAACAAGCTGGTAAGCAACACCCTTCTTGGTCTCTGTATCAACTCCTGCCCTGTTTGAGTTCTAGTCCTGACTTCTTTTGGAGATAAGCAGCAATATGTAAATATAAGCCAAATAAATCCTTTTCTCACAAATTGCTTTTTGGTCATGGTGTTTTGTTGCAGCAGTAGAAGTCATAACTAAGACAGCTATTTTTTTAAAGGATTGTTTAAAATTTCTTTACTCTTGAAAAGTTCATACTTATATTCAGAAAATTGTGACCCATTTTTCCCTTCCAACTCTCTTATTTTCACCTCAATTTGTTCTACTTCCAATGTCCCATCTATTTTTTTCAATTAAGAACATTTACTACCAACTAAGTCTAGTCAGGGCTGCCCATCCATTGTCCACTGGGTCATAGGAATCTTACTAGTGGCCACATCCTCATGGATGAGTGATTCTACTTTATACAATCAGCTATCAGCTGCCAACAGCTCCTCAGTAAGGAGTGGGTGCTGCGTATCATCTTCCTCACCTGTTCTAGAATTGTGGCTGGCTTGATCTTCTGCAGATATTGTGCATGTAACCACAACTCTGCTATTTCATGGATTTGCTCTTAGATTTGCTTTCTTGCTTCTTCACTTTTTTCATTTGTGTCCTGAAGCCTCCCTGCTTGCCTCTGATCTTCTTTCTACAGAAATAAAACTGTTGGCAGTGGCTCTTTCCACCCACAGTGGCACTGGCTCTTCCACGCCTCCACCCCCCAGCAATTGGCTAGATCTTACAGCACGCAAGGAACAGCCACCCTTATCATGTCAGCACTTCTTTTCTTTTCCACTAAGTTGAAGTTGCAGCCCAGGACTCTTCACTCTCTGACTTCCTCCTGTAGAGATCACAGAGCTCTGCTCTCTTCCTGCTTATTATAAATCCTAATTGGAAATCTGCACACAACAAACCAACAAACTTAAGACAGAATGACATATTTTAATGCCCTTCTTTACACTGACCCCCGTGCAATATCCTTCCAGTTCAGCTTGGCCACTTATGGGGAGGGGCATCCCACTCACCTCTTTTTCACAGAAAACATAGCAACATCCATTTTGAACTTTGTTACTTACCCAATGCACAGAACCACCTGAGGCTTATAGGAACATACTAAATCTGTCCCAAGGGGGGTGGTACCAATAGACATATTCCTAACACAAGCAGGATACAAGTGAAAAGTATTTAAATGGCTTAACTTCGATAACTGGAGTAATAAAGTATTATCCTCATTACTGATTCTGAAAATTATTGCTTTTCCAATACTGCATAGAAAATTTTTATATTTGTATTTTTTAGTGGGATGATAATTATAGCAAGTTTTATTTTCAGTGGGTTAATATGTAAAAAGACTTTTTAATTAAAAGAAATAATACTTGTAAACTTCAAAGCTACCTGACTCAGGTTCTAAATGGCTTTCTACTTTGACCACTAAATAAAAAATATGTAATAACATATTATGATAAAAATGCTCTGTCATTGTGTCAGATTAAAAACAACTGCAATCAAGTAGAAGAACAGAAAAACATAAATGCATAGATCATTACTTGGATTCTACTTTGAGGATTAAGTTTTATCTTTGGCTTTCATCAAAACAAGTCATCAGAGGAATGTTGCTTTTGTTTTTTGTTTTTCTAGTTCTCTTACTCTAAAAAGGTCTTTTTTAATGTGTGTCTGTGTGCTTGTATGTGTGTCTCCACATGTGTGGAACTGATTTAAACACACAGACCTCAGCTCTGCAGAAGCTTTGGATGTTCCTAAGTTAATTTTGTCTATTGCAGGGTATCTGTGGGACTCCATTGCAGGTGACAAAGTGGCCATTCTTGGCTTCCTCCTATGTTTCTCTCACAATAAAGTTTGACTTTCTAATGATAATTATTAAAAATAATATACAGACTAAATGTTTAAAAATAACTAATATTGATAAGAATGCATTTATAAATACAGATACCCTCAAACCTCACAAGATATCCAGAGATAGTTCAGTGAATTATGCATACTTTAAAATACTTTAATTAAAACATAATTACATTGCATTTCACTCTTCCTTTTTCTCCCTCCAAACTTTGCCAGTCACTGCTTCTTGCTCACTTTCAAATTCACAATGTCTATTTGTACACGGGCACACACAGAAACACACACATAACAACCCCCCACACACACATACAAATGTGCATGCAAGTGCAACTTTATACAGAGTAGGGAAGATTTATTAATATATTTAGGAGTGTGTGTGTGTGTGAGTGTGTGTGTATGTCTGTGTGTGTGTGTGAATGTGTATGTATGTGTGTTTGTGTGTGTGCCTGATTTCAGTGCTGACAACTTGGCATCCGATAACTAAACTAGGGAAGGTGAAGAATAGTCATCCCTGGGGTGTTCGGCGTTCTTAGGTGTCTCATAGTTCTTTGCCGACGCTAAAGTCCCAGGACAGCTCCCTTTTACATAATAGCCTATATTTCATTGTTGTGCCTGCTCAGTTCTTGCTTAGGTAGCCATGCTGATGAGACTTAATGGGAGTAGCTTCTTTGACATTTAGGAGACAAAATTTCACTCAGTGATCTTATTTCCTCCTGACTTTCAGCCTAGTTTGTTGACCTGGTCTTACTCTTTGTCATGATCACTTTATTGTGATAATTCTTCCCTCTGCAGTACTCACTCTAGCTGACTTTCAGCCTAGTTTGTTGACCTGTTCTTACTCTTTGTCATGATCACTTTATTGTGATAATTCTTTCCTCTGCAGTACTCACTCTAGCTGTGAGATCTTTATATACTATGTGCTCAAGTGTATTGTGCTGTTGTATTATCTCTTTCTAACAGTCAGATCTGATTTTATTGCCAGATGTTTAAAATGGTTAAGGATGATTTTTCCCACTCATTTCTTGAAAAACCAATACTTCTAAACAGAGTCTATAGTGTCATTTTAAGTATATTTATACAATAATATCTTCACTTATTTTGTGTTAAATATTTTAGAATACTGTCTTATCAATAAGACATGTCTTTTTTTGTCATGATCAGGCCTTTTGTGGTTCCCATATTTCTACCTTAAGTAAAACATTTTTTACAGTTATTTATTATCATCCACATCACCACTTCCACATCTATGGATTAGGGAACATCATGAGAGAAAGGGTGGAAATACTGTAAGAAAAAAAATGTAAGAAAGTGTCACAGACATGAAGATAAGTTGTAAAGGCTTTGCTTGACAAAGTTCCTGAGACCTCCGACTGCCCCACATGATCTCTGGACACGTAGAACATCTGTTGAGGCTTTGCTTGACAAAGTTCCAAGGATCTCCAGCTGATCACAACTGCCCTTAAATGTTATGTATGGTCCCAGTGTAATTTTGTCTAAAAATCTGCCCTTTCTCATAAAACTGGTTTTTTTCTCTTTATTTCTCAGCCCTAAGAAATTTCGCACAGGAAATTTTTTTTCCCTCAGAGAATGTTGAAAGAGGACATCAGGCCAAAGGCTTGGGACGGTGATAGAGTTTTGGGTCTGGCTGTGAGCATCCAAGCAGAAACTGCATGAAAGAAAGTTAAGACCTTAACACAACAGTACCTGGCTAGGTACTATTACCTATAGAAAAGTTTCTTTAAAATCCATTTTGAGAGCAATAGAAGGTGGGTTTGGAATGTCATGCTTTACAGGTATTTTACAATATAGATCCCTTGGCAGTTAGCCTAGGCTTGGAGATTATACCTCTTGGTTTGGGACTGGGAGTAAATCAATTTTTTTATTTGTTTGAGAACATTTAGCTCAAACTATGTTGCTATGACAATCTTATAAACACAATGGCTTTAGCCTGAGGAAGTTTATGATTAAACTTTCCTGATCACTGATTAAGAAATAATAATCAGGTTATGCTGATCATTGCTTTGGAATTGATTGATTTTTGCTGCACTCTTTATTGTAGGTTATACAGAACTTTTAAATTTTCTTTGTTAGACTGTTCTCTTTCTTTGTTGATTTTGAGTGCCCTATTGGTGAGAAAAATCCTGATGTACTCTTTAATCTGTAATGAAAAAACTGAATTTCACTTTAAATAAAATACTGGGGTGGGGCTAAGGAGAAGGAGCAAGCAAGAAGAGAGATAGAAAGATGGATAGCAGCAAGCAAGGAGATAGGAAAATGGGGAGGGACAAGCAGAAAGAGAGATAGAAAGATGGGTGACAACAAGCAAGAAGTGAGACAGAAAAGTAAGGATAAGAACAAGGAAGAAGAGAAACAGACAGCAAGCAAGCAAGAGACAGAGGCAGACCGTAAGCATGTGAGAAAGACAGAAAACAAAGTTCTCCTGGGCTTTAAAACCTTCAGTTTTATACCACATATTTATGGGTCTCCAGTATTTCTTTTTCCTCGAGTTGTCAACCTCTCCTCAACAGCTAGTAGCTGTTCCTCAATGGTTGGTTTCCCTTAACCAGCTGTTCACTGCCTGCTTAATTCTCTCTACCGCAGATCCACCTCTTCACTGTTCCTGATGCAGCTCTGCGGGAACAGCAAGAACATTTACTCTGAAACAGTCTTTCTTAGAAATGGCTACATATACAAGTCCAGAACAATAACAGTATCAATAGGCATACTAACATTGCAAGGGGATCTACTACTATAAAAAAAAACCTATATGCAACTAATAAATGGTGGGAGGAGAATTATCTTCTCCCAGGGATGATCTCCTTTATTGGTTATCTAGTATAAAAGAGGTCATCCCTGAAACCATACATACATGAAAAACAAAACAGACTCAGCAGTTTTTATTTAAATGTGTGTGTGTTTTTGCATGTGCATGCAGGCATGTGTTTGTGCGTGCATGTGTGTGCTTTTGAAATAATCAAAGAAAAAGAGGCTATCAGTTTGAGAGTGGTGTTATAGAATGGGCTAGAGAGAGGGAAGGAGGGAAACATATAATTCTCTTTTGATTATAATATATTAAAAGTTACAGGGAACTTAAAAACATTTTCTATTTTGTAACTACTCACAAGAGAAACTAGTGAGAATGACCTTACCAATTGTTGTAAATGCTATTTTTATTTCCACATATGATGGGATGAGATGAAAGCCATAAACAAGTTCACTAATGGCTTTGCCTGAGTCCAGAGCTTTTCTATTAAGTATCTCTAGACCTGGGCCTGGAAGCTTCTGACCTCAGTATAATCTAATTTTCCACAAGCTTGAATCTTGAAAGGTTCAGCTTCTAGCCTACATCTGCTAACCTAGGCCCAGAATGCTTTCAGTCTCTGAGTCTTAACTGCTGAATAACCTCATCCTTTTCAGTTCTTTCTGAACTCTGGCTGGCTGACTCAACCCAGCTGTTCTGGCTCAAAATTCTTCTCCAAGCAGAGTGATTCAAATTGGCTTCTCTTAGCTTCTTGGTGAATTGTTCTGCTTGGAAATACTGCCTCTACACTTCACAAACTGCACTGCACTGACCTGTACTCTGCTGACTGCATGAACTCTACTGTATACCCTGTACCACATTTTCCTCCCCTCGCTGCATTATCTGTCCCCTACTGCCTCTCTGTGCTTTCCTAAGTAGCCTCTTTCCTTTCTATTCTCTTGAGAGTTGGGTGTATCCTATATCTGACTCACTCTGTCAAATCTTTCTTTGATTAGTCACTTGGTCTGCCCCTCAGTGAGAAGTAGTTGTGTGGGATTAAAGGTGTGTACTAAGGGCACATCTGATTTCAGCTGGATCACACAGACCTAGGTCTTTGGATGTGATCCCTTGGTAGAGTAACCAAGTAGCTGGATTAACATTCCTCTATAAATTGTTGAGAAGGAGATTGTGTTTGGGAGAAAAACTAACCTGTATACTCCCCTAGGAAGAATGTTATATGGTCCTCTGGGAATTAATACTTGGAAGAAGCCTCATATACCAAAGTGTGTGCCTTCCCTATGGCTTCTGATGATGTGTGCATACATGATGTGTCAGCTCACTGCAGAACACATGGCTTCCCTTTCTTTCAGTTTGAAACTCAGGGGAACCTGGAGGCCATCATATAGTCAAAGAGTATGAAACTCTGATAACACAGCATGAGCCTTGGTGGTATGTCAACAGGCCTAGAAGAAATGATATATTAAATGAAAATGTAAAAATGTTCCTACAACTGTTACTAGAATCATAAAATTGTATTTTCCTGAAGGCGGTATGACACTATTATTTCTAAGCAATACTAATATTGGAAAAAATAGAGTCTTCTGTGATACTAAACCATTGCAAAAGGTGAGGCAGTCAGGAGGCCTCAGTGGATTAAGTAGAACACACTTTAACATTTTCAAGTTTGTGAGGATAGAAACAAGACTCACTGAGTACATACAACTATACATAGTATGCTACTCTAGTAATAACAATGACTGTGCTCTCCCGATCCACAGTGCCATGGTTGCTGAAGAAGCCTCAATGAATTCACCTCTGCATTTTTTTCATTACATTGCTCTTTCTTGTGTTTAATGAATGTTGTATGATTTTCTTCATGGGAACATAGTGGTGCTAAGCTGTGTGATATATGGGTCAAGCCTTAGTGCCTAGCTGACTGTACCACTAATGGTTAAAGTAAATGCATTCTGGGGTATTTACATAGGCTGAAATGGCAGGGTGCAACCTGCAGAATATATCCTGGTAATTGAGCAATGGGTGACTTCAGAGCAAACATTCAGGAAATGTCAAATAAAGTGTGTATATATATATATATATATATATATATATATATGTATATATATATATATTTAAATATATCTATTTAAATCTTAGCTTCCAAAGCTCCATCAAGTAGGTTTCCTCACCAATGAATAAAAGTTATGAATATTTTCAATTTAATGCCTATTGTAAGAAGTGTCATTTTCTATTATTCTACCTCATGTTTTGGGCCTGTATTTTATTATGTGTCAGAGACAATGATACACCTCCATGTAGGAAGTTTCTACTATAGAAACATGTAAAATTTAAACAACCATACACTTAAATTTCTGATGTATGCTATTGCTTACCAAAAATAATAATACCATTCTCCTTTGAGTGATTTTGATAAAGTAATCTCTGTGATGAATAAAAAAGGAAAATTCCAGCTGCTGGGCTGGTGACAGGAATGTGATTAACAGTCAGTATCGTACTGTATGCCAAGAATGTTTGATGGTGGTGAAGTGTAAAGGAGAAATAAGAACTTAAGTAGAAAACAAACAAAAAACACAGTAAATAAAATATAATGAAAAGGGAAAGTTTCTAACTGTATTCACATTCATAGCTATATGAACTTACAGTGGACCAACGATTTATTCTCTGCATCCAGAGGCAGTCAACAGACTCCTGTAACTCCAGGACCAGAGCATCTAGTATTTTCTTTTATCACTGCCTGGCACCACAGTCATGTGCATGTTATTACATACACACATGCATGCATGCATGCACACACATATTCACGCACACACACAAATCACATACACACACACACACACACACACACACACACACACACTAAAAATTAAAACAGGTCAGTGAAAGAAGAAAACCCTTGAATTAGCAAAGGACATTCAGAAGTCTGTTCTAGGAATGCTTTACACCACTCTTTATCCCATTCCTTAAACACAAGCTGGAAGCCATATTTTTTACTGCTTAGCCTTACTCCCATTCACTTTCTTCCCAGAAAAAAAAAAAAAAACCTCTCATCTGAGTCCTTTTTTCACACTTTTTTATATTGGTTTTGCAAAGTTACAGATATGTGGGAAAAATAGGCATCATATAAGCAGTAACCACATAACATATAGTCAAGAATCAGGTACTATAATATACATTGCAGAGAGTCAGGCCAGGCATTCGGGTGAGGGAGGGCATTTCTGTGACAGTGGAAATGATGTGGATTAAGAAAACATGGAATGAACGTCTCTCACCCATCTTATATCATTGCACTTAGCAAAAGCACCATAATACTTACTTATTAGTTAAAAAACAAACCAAACACTTAATTTTTTAGTGCAATTTATGCAAGGTTCAAGTATTTTTAGTAAATAGAATCTCTGAAGATGCAGTTTTTATTAACAATTTAATATACATGTGTTTTTGTTTTTAAACTATTTATTGATTCTTTGTGAATTTCACACCATGTATCCCATCCCATTCATCTTCCCATCCCTTCATATCTGCCCTCTACCCTTGTAAAGTCCATCCACACAAAAATAAAAACAAAGCCAAAAGATTAAAAAGAATAAAAAGTTCATCTTAGAAGCTGACATGTGTCACACAATACACACTTTCCCCTACACATCTTTATTTGCAAATATTCATTGCAATGAGTCATCTGTCTAGCTAGGGTCCTCTGGCTTCTGCTACATTATCACAGTTAATTTAGAATAGAATTCCATGGTGCTCATGACTACACCACAGCAAAATTTCTCCCTCTATAAGGCTGGTTACTATGGTCAGGAAGATACATGATCTGTCAAGCTTCCAATATTCTGTCAATTGCTAAAACCCCATCTAATATTTTATATAGAAGCAACATACGTCTTGAATTTTTCATCTTGCCTAATGTATTTAATTATTCTTTTACAAGAAAATAAAAGTTTTTTTAAATATTTGAACCTTCATAAAGAGGAAAGCACTATGTCATCTGTCCTCATTACACCAAAATCCTAATATCATCTTCTGCAAGACAATCTTGTCAACTTTGAAAAAGCTTTCTTGAAGAAATTCCCATGCCTGCTAACTCTTTTTAGCTAATGTACTGAGAGCAATGGAGTTGAAGTTACTGGCACAAAAAGGGATTATAGGTTTTCTGTTCCCAGAGCTAAATATTTTTATTAGGTCAGGTTGTTGTGTGTACTTGCCATTTGTCTAAAGCACAAATTCAATGAGTTTATGTAATCCATTTGGACAAAAGTCACACTAATGGATCTCATTGCAGACATAATTGCAAAATTTATTTGAGGAATTTGTCTAGAATACATGAACCTTTTGCCCACCATATGACGCGCAAAAACTCATAAGAGGAAATACTAATAATAAGAGGAATTGTGATACATTGCTACTCCCACACCACAATTGATTTTTATTGCACTTCATTCTGAAACTGCATGCATCTGCATCTGTCATGTTTGTATTTCTTGAGAACAGTATCTGTGCTCTGGGCTGAGGAATTAGAAATGCCTGATGGTTTTCTTCATCAAAGCACATTTTCAATATCCATAGAAATTCTGGAGAACTGGCTTCACTTTTTAAAAGCTTGCATTCACTGTCTTTGTTGTTTATTAAAAATATGTGCTTTGAAGACAGATATTTTGAAATCTGGATTTTAAAATTATAGCTCTTTCAAGGTCTGTAAAGAATTGTGTAGGTATTTTGATAGGGATTGTATTCAATCCGTTGATTGCTTTTTGTAAGATGGCCATTTTTACTAGGTAGATCCTCCCATTCCATAAGCATCTTCTGATATCTTCCTCAATTTCTTTCTTCAGAGACTTGAAGGTATGTTTGTGTGTGTGTGTGTGTGTGTGTGTATATATATGTATATATATATATATATGTGTGTGTGTGTGTGTGTGTGTGTGTGTGTATAAGTATACACACACATACATACATACATACACACACAAGTCTTTCACTTGCTTGGTTAGAGTTACACTAAGATACTTTATATTATTTGTAGCTATTGAGAAGGGTGTAGTTTCCCTAATTTCTTTCTCAGCCCAAGTTCATTATTTGTGTACAGGAGGGCTACTGGTTTTTCTGAATTGATCTTCTATCCAGCCACATGGCTGAGAAAGACACACATGGTATACACTTACTTGTAAGTGGATATTAGCCAAACATAGGTGTCCTGTAAGCAATTTCACCCAGTGGGGGATAGGGACAGATACTGGGACTTGCTGTTGGACTCCAGGTGAGAATGGTATGGAAGAATGGAGGTATGGAAGGACTCAGAGGGTTTAGGAGCCCCACAAGGAGACCATCAAGGCTGGCAGATCTGGACCCAGGTGGCCTGCACAAACGGTTGCACCAACGACAATGCATGCAGTAAACCTGTTCAGATCTAGCCAATGGACAGCTCATTCTCCATGGTTGTGGGGAGAGATGGAACTGCCTTGGACATGAACTCTGGTTTCCCTGAGTTAATCACTTCCCCTTGGTAGGGAGGCCCCGCAACACACAGAGGAAGGGGAAGCAGGCTATCTGGATGAGACCTGATAGGCTGTGGTCATATGGTGGGGGAGGAGGTCCCCTTTTTGTCAGAGGTCTATGGGAGGGGAATAGGGTGGAAGAGGTAAGGGAGAGTAGGAATGGAAAGACACAAGTGAGGGGATGACAATTGTGATTGTAATCTGAATAAATTATAATAAATTAAAATTTAAAAAAGATTCTAGCTCTGCACTAATTGTGTAGCTTTCGTTAGACTATTTCACTTATCTGAGATGGTTCTCAATTTAAAGTTATATGTATCACATTCCTTTATGCATCTATAAATGAAATTAGTGATATAATACTCCTGATAAGCTCTTAAATATAGTAGAAATTGAGATCTTCATAAAAACATTACTGACTCCTAGAGCAACATGGCCTATCATATTGTGATGCATCTTTACATACAGGATTGTTATTTTAAAAGTATTAATAGTAGGTAATAATTCTCATTTTATAGAGAACGGCCTGTTCTCTCTAAGGTATAGTTAACTTACATAAACATAGACAGTAGAAAAACTTTGACTCCATATAAGTCATTTTCAAGTTCCATAACCACTGTGCATATTTTACTTAAGGGTTTTTTTTACACTTTTTTTCTTATTCACATTATGGGGTTTATGCCATTTTTAAAACTTTGTTTTATTTTTCAGTTATGCATATGTGTGTGTGTATGTAAGTATGTGCTGGTAACTGTACAGGGCAGAACAAGACATCTCATGACTACAAGTGGAGTTAGAGGTCTTTGTGAACTGCCAGACATGAGTGCTGGGAACTGAACTTGAATCCCTTGCAAGAGTAAGAAGTATTCTTAACCAAGAAATCCTCTTTGTAGCCACAGGTTTATGCCTTTAAGACTGTGTTATTTACTTGTTCATTCATTCATTCATTCATTCATTCATTCTCTTTTGTTTTGGTGGTGGTGGTGGTGGTAGTGGTGGTGGTGGTGGTGGTGGTGGTGTGTGTGTGTGTGTGTGTGTGTGTGTGTGTGTGTGTTTGTGTGTGTGTATCTCAAACAACTGAGGTTGTTCTTGAACTCTCTAAGCACCTTACAATGATGTTGAACTCCTGACATTCTTTCCCTTACCTGCCAAGTACTAACTAGGATTACAAGTGAAAAACACTGCACCAAATAAAATATTATTAAAAAGTAATTCTTACTTGCGGGCTTAGTTTTGGAAACAAGTAAACACCGAAAGTGTTAAAATCACAGAGAGACTCAGAAATATAGGTATACAAACTTCAAATTAGGCGCTGAGGCAATGCCAGGCAGGTGTTACTTGTCAACTACAAAGTAGAAATATTGATAACACCTGTGACAGTTACTACTGCCCTGAGATGGGAGATAATTAAGGTCTGAAAATCATTTAAAATATCACCCATGACGAGGCAAATTCTAAGTCTAGACATGTAATTTTAACACACAGGTTAAAGCAATAAGAATTTGATCATGATAGGCCATGCCTCTTTTGTGATAGTGTTTTGTTTCTGGTTGTTTTAAGAACTATTTTATAGCATATATACATTTGTGTATAATTAGTATTAATAAATAAAATATTTTCTTGAATTAAAATACTGTAAGTGAAAACACATTTTATTTACATCCTGTCTCAGGTAAGTTTGCTCTAACCAACTTTCACCTTTCTTTAACCAGCCCCCAAAGGATTTAAAAGCATTCTTTCCTACTTCAGTTCACTGGGATATAAAGTATTATCTTGAAAGCTCTATCAGAAGGAGACTGAGAAGTTGGAGGGTTAACTAAGAGGAAGAAGAAGAGGGAGAAGGAGAGGGTAAGAAGGAAAAGGGAGAAGAAAAAAGGGAAGAGAAAGAGAAGGAGGAACAGGGAGAAGAAGAGAAGAAGAAAAGGAGGAAAGAGCAGAGTAGGAGGAAGAGAGACTGTAATCTAGAGATAAGGGTGTTAATCAATGTACTGTAGAAGAGGGAAGGTCCTGCAGAGAATATTACATGTACAAATCATCATTAACAACTAAAAATAACTTTACTTTAGTCAGTAAAAACTTCTCTAAGATAAAACCAGGCACAAGATAGAAGATAGTTTTTAATTCTCACTAAAACTAAGTAAGAAGAATCTTCCTTTATAAAGAAATAGAGATTGGGGAGGCTTATAGAAGGTAGTGCCAACATACACTTGATGGCATATAAGTGACCTGTATTCTAAAAGCTATTAACATCATTATTGGGAAAGGGAAGAATAAAGAGATGCACCATTACAATCTACCCAACCTGAACAGGGACCTCAGTATCTGTCCTAGTGCACAATGTATCCTACTATTTGTATTTTTGAACTCTGTTAAAATGATGCCAGTTAAGAGCACTCCCTCTTTTCACAATAGATATGTTGATATTTCATGATATATAGAGCATTTTTTTCTTAACAATCAATGGAAGAAGTATGTTAGCCATCCAGGAGTGACTGAGTTAAAGGAAGGCTTAGGCTCAGGAAAGTATCTTATCTATGTATTCTTACTTCAAGAGAAATATGGGTTGCTTTAAAGCCCCAAAGCCTGGTCACAATGAAGCAAGAATCTTCTAGTAGCAATATACTCTCTCAAATCTCTAATGTAAAAGTATCATTGGTTTGGAGCACAATATTATTAGATTAAATAGAACCTTTAGATGGTTTAATATACGGAAATCCATCAATGTAATCCACCATATAAACAAACTGAAAATAAAAAACCACATGATCATCTCTTTAGATGCAGAAAAAGCATTTGATAAAATCCAACACCCATTCATGTTTAAAGTTTTAGAGAGATCGGGGATACAAGGCACTTTCCTCAACATAATAAAGGCTATCTACAGCAAGCCAATAGCCAAAATTAAAGTAAATGGGGAGATTCTCAAGGAAATTCTTCTAAAATCGGGAACAAGGCAAGGCTGCCCACTCTCTCCATATCTCTTCAATATAGTACTCGAAGTTCTAGCCAGAGCAATAAGACAACAAAAGGAGATCAAGGGTATCCAAATGGGAAAGGAGGAAGTCAAACTATCCCTATTTGCAGATGATATGATAGTGTACATAAGTGACCCTCAAAATTCCACCAGAGAACTCCTACAGCTGATAAATACTTTCAGCAATTTGGCTGGATACAAAATTAACTCAAAAAAGTCTGTAGCCTTCCTATACACAAATGACAAGCTTGCAGAGGAAGAAATTAGGAAAGCCACACCCTTCACATTAGCCACAAGCAATATAAAATATCTAGGAGTTACTTTAACTAAGCAAGTGAAGGACTTGTTTGAAAAAAATTTCAAAACTCTGAAGAAGGAGATTGAAGATGACATGAGAAGATGGAAGGATCTTCCTTGCTCATGGATAGGGAGAATTAACATAGTAAAAATGGCCATCCTACCAAAAGCAATCTACAGAATCAATGCAATCCCTATCAAAATACCTACACAATTTTTTAAAGACATTGAAAGTTCAATTCTGAACTTCATATGGAAAAACAAAAAACCCAGAATAGCAAAAACGATCTTGTACAATAAAAGGTGCTGTGGAGGAATCTCCATACCTGATTTCAAATTGTACTATAAAGCAATTGTAATTAAAACAGCATGGTACTGGCACAGCAACAGGCTGGTTGATCAGTGGAATCGAATTGAAGACCCAGATATGAATCCACACACATATGGTCACTTGATTTTTGACAAAGAAGCCAAATCCATTCAATGGAAAAAGGATAGCATCTTCAACAAATGGTGCTGGTCTAACTGGATGTCTATGTGTAAAAAAATGCAACTGGACCCATATTTGTCACCTTGCACAAAACTCAAATCCAAGTGGATTAAAGACCTCAACATAAAACCAGAGACACTAAGTCACTTAGAAGAAAAAGTGGGGAAGAGCCTGGAACATATTGGCACAGGAGACAACTTCCTGAACAGAACACCAACAGCCCAGGCCTTAATGTCAACAATTAATAAATGGGACCTCATGAGGCTGAGAAGCTTCTGTAAGGCTAGAGACTTGGTCAAGAGAACAAAGCGACAGCCTACAGACTGGGAAAAGATCTTCACCAACCCTACATCTGACAAAGGTCTAATATCCAAAATATATAAAGAACTCAAGAAATTAAACACCAGCAAACCAAAGAACCCAATTGAGAAATGGGGCTTGGAACTAAACAGAGAATTCTCAACAGAAGAATATCAAATGGCTGAGAAACACTTAAAGAAATGCTCAACCTCCTTAGTCATCAGGGAAATGCAAATCAAAACAACTCTGAGATTCCATCTTACACCCATCAGAATGGCTAAGATCAAAAACTCAAGCGACACCACATGCTGGAGAGGATGTGGGGAGAGAGGAACACTCCTTCATTGCTGGTGGGAATGCAAACTAGTACAACCACTTTGGAAATCTATCTGGTGCTATCTCAGAAAACTGGGAATAGGACTTCCTCAAGACCCAGCTATTCCACTCCTTGGAATAGACTCAGAAGATGCACCAGCACACAGCAAGAAAATTTGCTCAACCATGTTCATAGCAGCCTTATTCATAATAGCCAGATCATGGAAACAGCCTAAATGTCCCTCAGTAGAAGAATGGATAAAGAAACTGTGGTACATATACACTATGGAATACTACTCAGCTATTAAAAACAAGGAATTCCCGAAATTTGTGGACAAATGGATTGAGCTAGAGATGATCATAATGAGTGAGTTAACCCAGAAGCAGAAAGAGTCAAATGGTATATACTCACTTATATCTGCATACTAGCCCAATGGGCATATCTCATGAAAGCCTTCCCTTACCAGGAAACTGGGACCGAGGGGAGGACATCCTATTGGGACTCTAGATGAGAGAACAATGGGAGAATAGCAATGTAGAAGGATCCAGTGGGTCCTAGAATCCTACATGTAGATCATTATGATAGGCTGATTTGGGTCATGGGGTCCCACTCAAACTAAGGCCCTAGCCAAGGACAATACAGGCGGTAAAATTTAAACCCCTACCCTGATCTAGCCCATGGACAGAACAGTCTCCACACTTGAGTGGAGAGAGAGATTTGACTTTCTCAAGTACTCTGGTGCCTCACATTTGACTATGTGCCCTGGCGGGGAGACCTAGTGGCACTCAGAGGAAGGACAGCAGGTCACAGAGAAGAGACTTGACACCCTATGAGCATATACAGAGGGAGGTAATCCCTCTGAGGAACAGTCATAGGGGAGGGGAATAAGGGGAAAATGAGAGGGAGGGGAGAATGGGAGGATACAAGGGATGGGATAACCATAGAGATGTAACAAGAATAAATTAATTAAAAATAAAAAAAATTTAAAAAAAAGAAAAGTAAAAAAATAAATAAATAAATAGAACCTTTAATAAGTAGTTCTTAAAGTTCTAACTAAAGGCGAATTTTAACGAATTAAACCATCTAATTCCATGACTTTTCTTCAAAATACCTAGGACTGATTTAATTTTTCAATTTTTAAAATGTTATCATTTATTTACATTCTTGATGAAAACTTGTAGTTAATAACTGAAACATGCTACAGTGTGTTTTAGTGGGCATCAGAGTTACTGTAAAACATTAAAAAATTTTATACTCAGTGTTAAAAGTTATGAAGATGGAATTAATTTGATATCTATTGCAGAGAGTAGTATTAGTACTATTGTTCATTGTAATTAAGTGATTAAAAGTGATATAAATTCATTGATGTGTCTTTCTTTTAAAAATGTATTAGGGACTTAATTATAAAGAACTGAATGCATTTTTACTTTAGATTAAAATGTATATTTTTATAACAAAAAGCAAGATAAAACCAATATTTGATGAATTTAGCTGAAGAGTTTACTCTAGCATAGATTCTTTAATAATAATTAGAAAGCCTAATATATCTGGGATTTAAGTTTCTCCTTTGAAGAATGTCAGGCTGCACCTAACACAAACCATCAAAGACGTTGAGCACAAAACGATAATCCAGCTTTTTAGGTCAGTGACCAAATCAGCTGCAAATGCAAGATGGTCTTCTATAGGAGAAGACTTGAAAGAAAAGCACAATTATGTATAGAACATTTATTTTGGAATGCAGAGAAAGAATTTTTGCATGCACCAAAAAATCCATTTTCCCATGAAAGGTTAGCGGTCCATAACTACACTCCCCAGGGTTAGAGGTGACATTTTGTTGCTAGGCATTTTTTAAAGATAGTGTTTCAGTACCTACCTCCGTCTGGCCTCAAAATCATCACTCATTTGCTTTCGTCTCTTTAGAGCCTTGACCATAGGCAAGGGTAGGTAAAAACTAGTATGCCTGGCAATGTTGTATATTTTGCTGTTGTGTGATGTTTGGGTCTTTTGTAAATAATGACTAGTAATTAATGGACACTCTTTGCTTCTGTGCAAACTTTTGATAAGCATACTGTGTTCCAGGATTGATACCAAGAGCCATGCAAGCAGAAATAAGTCCTCATTGACCAGAGGACATAGAAAATAGCTAAACAAATATTTCAATTATGTGTCAAGATGGTTACCTACAGTGCAAATTTTAACTTATACAATGAATGTTTTCAAATGGCCTACATACAGCAATAACTGTGAATGCCAGCTTTGCATAATATGTAAGGTATATATGGATATTATTACTATGCATACTACAGTTCCAGGTAGTGCTGTTGTATCCACTTTGCACATGGAAATTTGAAGTACAGAGAAACTCATAAAATCACCCCTTATCATGAAAAGTTGAATGAAGACCTGGGTGCAATCCATAGCCTTTTCTTTTGAGCACTACATCAAGAGGCCTCTGATGTGGAAGAAAGCAGGAGTGTCTCAGATCATAATACTTCAAAAGCCAGAGACCTATTAGAGCACCAAGTGATTCAGCACATCTGGGCAAAGGCTCTATACTAGAGGAGCCAGAATAGAGACGAGGAAAGAAAGAGGTGGCAAATGTGGTAATATAGGATAGGAGATGAGAAAGGACCTGCAAGCTTTTCAGGGGGAAAAGGCCTAACTCAAGAGTAAAACAGGACAAGGTAACTACCAAATTCTTAGGCAGAAGAAGGGTAGAATTTACAGAGAGAATACATGTGGAATTAGAGCAGAACACTAATGTGGTAAATGTGCAGTACACAAATGTAATAGTATGGAATTCCTTATCAGGACAAGGGAGGAAGCAGGGAAATTATTGTCAAGAAGACATACTCTCAGGACTGTTTCATAGTTATTTCATCTATGTATCTATCTATGCATCTCTTATCTGTCATCTATGCATGTATGAATGTGTAAGTGTATATACTAAGTAAGCATGTCTATCATCTATCTATCTATCTATCTATCTATCTATCTATCTATGCATTTATCATCTGTCTATCTATGCATCCATTTATCATCTATCTATCTATCCATCTATCTATCTATATCTATATCTATCTATCATCATTCACATTTGATATGAAATGGTTTAGGTGTCAAGATGAGAGGATAAGTGTGTGGTTCATTCCTTCTGCTCTGTATGTTCCAGGAATTGGATTTAGGTTGCCAACCTTGACAGAATGTGCCTTTTCCTGTTGAGTCATCTCATGGCCATATTCTCAGATTTATAGGAAAGAAGAATTTCATCTCCATTTTGTATATTTAATTGTGAGTTTTGAGTCAGAGTCTTATGTATAGTTCAGGGTAGTTTTGAACTCATGATTCTCCTGCTTCAGCCTCTGGAGTACTGAGATTTCAGGTTACACCATCATGACTGGCCTTATGAATATTTTAAATGTATGAATCTTGACAAAAGCTTAACATATTTAATATAGATTTCTTTGAATGTAGATGCCACTTGGCAGGAAAAATAAGAAGCAGGAACTATTTCTCCCCTGACTCATACAAACCCATAGGAAGAATCTAATTCTACCATTTTGGTGACTCATTCTAATTGCATTGCAGATGTTTTCTCACCAATATTAACATTTTTTCCATGGCATTTACCAAGAAACAAATTAAGCATATGTTTAAAGGGTAAAGAGAGGCTAAGTGGCTGATTTGTGGAACTAGAAATAGAAGCTGAGTATCTACCATTGACTCCCTGTGTGGAATTGCATCTGGCAAATGGTCTGACATTTAAAGGCCCAGAAGGTTGATGCATTTATCTACCAGCAAACAATGAGCTCAAACCAGAAAAAAAATTTAAGATAGTATTTTTAAGGCAGTCGCCCTTTTCTCTTAATTTACAGGTAAAAAATTCCTGCTAATCTTTGAATATTCCTGTACAAATTGAGATATTCATCAGATGCACTCCCATGATTCATCCTAATGTAATGAAAAATATATGTCACAAATTTATAGCATCGAATCCACTAAGCCAATGTCAACTGTAGAACTCTCTCTGTACCCCAATGAGGTGCAATAGCCACTGTTAATAAAAATAAGTTTTCAGGGACAATACAGGTGGTAAACTTTAAACCCCTGAAGACTTATTTTTATTATACTCTTGTGCCTTACATTTGACCATGTCCCCTGGAGGGGGATACCGGGTGGCACTCAGAGGAAGGACAGCAGGTTACCAAGAAGAGACTTGATACCCTATGAGCATATACAGGGGGAGGTAATCCCCCTCAGGAACAGTCATAGGGGAGGGGAATAAGGGGAAAATGGGAGGGAGGGGAGAATGGGAGGATACAAGGGATGGGATAACCATTGAGATGTAACAAGAATAAATTAATAAAAAAAAGTTTAGATACTAATTTAAAAAAAAGTCTTCAGTTACTGAGAAGATAGCGGTACGTGGCCTTTTCTACCATCTATTTGCTTCATTTATTTTATGTGGGCATTCTGTTTCTGTGTCTGCTTGAATTTCTTTCTACCCTTCTTGTTCTTTCATCTTAGTTTCCATTGTTTCTCTGCCTGGCTTATGTTGAGATATCAGAGTTTCTAGAACGTTTCAATGCAATGTATATAAACAGAACCTTCTGAGATGACTACATGGTTCTGCATCAACAGCAGTAAGGACAAATTTGCTTTAACAGTTACCTAGGGATGTGAGGACTGTAAGTGTGGGCTGGAAAGCATTCAGGAATGAGATGCAGATTTGCTACATATGCAAGCCCCCTTTTTAGTTTTTCTTAACCTTTGAGTTATGATATAATTATATAGTTTCCTTTTTCCCTTTTTGCCATTCAACTCCATACAAAGAAATGGAGGAAACTAAAAAATTCCGAGAGTGGGAGAAATAGTCTTCCCTAGGGAAGAAGACACACACACTGGTTATGCAAGACCAAGTGGTCATCCCTGAAATATAGATATGAGTAATATGCAGATTGATCAAGTTCTATGGACGCGTTTAGACATATACATCGAGCAATGGATGAAGTCCCCTTAGCTGTGTGCAAGCCATTGTCAGGCAGGGAAAATAAGGGCAGATGACATAGGAGATCTGATGTGTTCTAGGAATTCACATGTTCAGAATATAAGCTAGCAAGTGAGCCATGGAGACCAAGACTTCTGACTCTGGCATTGGTTCAAAAACCACACTAGACCTGTAGGGAGAAATCAAAGCTGGAAGGAAAAGAGGTCAGTGAGGACAAAGTAAATCCTCAGGAGTAAAATGAGGCCTATACACACAAACTGGAACTTGTGTGGGTGGAATAAAGCACCAAGCTTTTTCTTTGTTCTCTATTTTTTTATTTACTAAATTGTTTACATCCTGATCTCCTCCTGGTCCCACCCTCCCTCTCTCTTCCCTCATCCCAGTCCCCTAGACGCCCTCCTCCCTTACCAACTGATGCCAGACTATCAAGTCTCTTCAAGACTTCCTGCATCATCTTCCTCTGTGGCCTGGCAAAGCCACATAACCCAAAGGAAATAGTCGAAGAGCAGGCAACAGAGCTCATGTTGGAGATAGTCTCTGGTCCCCTTAACTGGTGGACTACCTGGATCTGAGTGCTACCTAGATCTGAGTGACCTACCTGGTGACTGAGCTTCCTATCAACTATATCTGAGCAGGGGGCCTGGGTCTTCTCCATGCCTGATATTTAGTTGATGCATCAGTCTCCACAGGACCCCCTGATCCCAGAATTGTTGGCTCTGTTGGTCTTCTTGTAGAGCTCCTGTCTCCTTGGGGTCAATCTATGTCCCCATTCTTCCAAAAACTCCCTGCGCTCTGCTCAAAGTTTGGCTGTGAGTCTCAGCATCTGCATTGATCCCCGTTGGGTGGAGTTTTTCAGAGGACTTCTCTGGAAGGCCCCCATCCTGTTCTCTCTCTTCGATGACTTTCCAGTATCTGTTCTATTTGCCCTTCTGAATGAGAATTAAGCATCCTCAATAGTTTTTTTTTTTTTTTTTGTCACTTAACTTCTTTAGGTATGTGGCTTGTAGTATGGTTATCCTTTATTGAATGGCTAATACCTACTTATAAGTGAGTATATACCATGTATGCCTTTCTGGGTCTGGTTTATCTCACTCAGGATGACCTTTTCCAGGCCCATCCATTGGCTTACAAATATCAAGATTTCATTTTTTTTTAAAGCTGAGTGATATTCTGTTGTGTAAATGCAGCACAATTTCTTTATCCATTCTTTGGTTCAGGGACATCTGGATTGTTTCCAGTTTCTGACTATTACAAATAAAGCCACTATGAACATAGTTGAGCAAATGTCCTTGTTGTATGGTGGGACTTTTGGATATATGCCCAGGAGTGGTATAGCTGGGTTTTGAGGTAGAGCTAGTCTCAATTTTCTGAAAGAACACCAGATTGGTTTCCAAAATGACTGTACAAGTTTGCACTCCTACCATCAATGGAGAAATATTCCCCTTTCTCCATATCTTTGATCTTAGCCCTTCTGACAATGTAAGGTGGAATCTCAGACTTGTTTTGATTTGCATTTCTGACTTCAATGTGAGTGTTACCTTTAAGAAGAATGACTTTTATTGTCATAAAACTCAGCTCAGGACCAAAGTTCAAAAAATGGGTAACTGGAGCTACAGATCTGGCTATGACTGACACCCATACGGTAATGGAAGTTGGGCATTGTGGACTATGTTTCAGAAGAATGGGTCACCATGCACTGAGCTTCAGGGAGAGGGAGTGCAGTTTCCGTGAAGACTCATGCATGGCTCCTGTTCTGGACCTGCTGCCCAATCCCAGGACACAGCTGTCTGTGAACTCATCTGTCCTCTGAATTTCCATGCAATCAGATGCTGGAGCTCCATGCTTGTGTGGGGAAAGCATGTGTCTGCATTGCCATGTGACCTTGAGGAATCATGAAAAGACAGCCACTTGAAAGCCATGTTTTCCCTCTGTAAAATTATAAGGAGAAAGTTCAAGAGGATGTGTTGAATATTTTCAAATATGCCATGGTCTCATTTGCACTTTGTATAGTGTGACTCACTTATAGAGTGGTTTCCTAAGCAGCATCATACTTCATATTCAGATACACACACACTCATACACACACACATACACACACACACCTCCAACACATAGACTGCATTTCCCATACACAACTTCCCATACAGTGCAAAAAAAAAAAGCATCACACCTGTACACACTACACATATTACACTGATACACAAATGTATAATAACCTATATACACCATGCATAGGCATACTCACATATATAGATAAAACAGACACACATCACATACACACATAATGCACAAACATACACACACATACCATATGTATATATACACACAAACATACATACACAATATGTATTCATACTATACACACATATATAAATACAAATACCACACTCATATATACACTACACACACATACACACACACATCACACACTAAACCACCCCCACATATACATGTATATCATAAACAAACACACACAAATATATAAATGCCAAAATTATAGTTCATTTAAAAAAATAGGAACAAGGTATTAACTTTAAAAGTATTTGGATTATGGTTAAGATGGCCCCATTCCCAGAAAGCTACCTCAGATATCAGGCATGGAGACATAGCCTGTGATCTTGGTAATTAGGAAGCTGAGGCAGGAGGCTGTGGATTTGTAGCCAGCTTGTGATATACTGTGAGACCACGTCCCAGAGAACACATAAACAAGAAACAAATTAAAAACTCAATGCTAATTCCATAGGTGCCTTTCTGGTCCTGTCCATTTTCTCCACCTTACTTTAAAATTGGTATACTATTTTTACACACTGTATTTTCCTCACATACCAAGAAACTCACCATCTAAGCAGAAAGATGACATCTACTTGCAGCTGGTGGAGGAAGCATGTCCTCAGAATTGCAGGTAGTGGGCTTAGGTGAGGTGTTAAAAAGAGAGAAGAGAAGGAACGCGAACACATTCCACAGTTCCAGAAGGAAAGTAGCTTGGGTACTATTTCTGACATACCATTCGGCATCAGTTCCTTTACTCAACGGTTCTGCAAGGTCCAGAAGCCTTTTGTTATTTGAAGCTGAGGAAAGTAAATCTGCCCAAGCCAGAAAATCTTCATTCTGTTTGTTCCCTTAGCTATTTCCTAAAGGATGATTTTCATATTGGAAAAAATTGTTTGGAGTCAGTTTAAAATAAGACAGCTTATAAGTAATAGCTCTCACATAGACACAGGCCTCTCTGGAAAGCCTGCCCTGCAGCTTTTGCTTAACTGTGAAGGCTCACCCTTACTGCAAGTCTTTGAGATTTTTATTTTCTCTATCATAAAAATCTGGCTTAGCTATTTTCCCATAGGGAATGCAATGACTGCAAACCAATTATTTTCTCTCTTATCTCACATTAGCTACAGTACTTTTAAATTGGCACACTTTTTCTGAGACATATTTAAAAATAAAACCATTTCATAGGTAAGGTCACCACTCTTAAGCTCTGGATCCCTGTCTCCTTATACAATGGTTGACTGGCATAGGTAGGATTTTAAGGACTCTGTTTCTTTTGATGAACATTTCTACCCAGGTCTGGCTGTGCTCACTCACATCTTTACATTTGTATACATCTGCTTTGAAGAAAGAAACTTTGCTTCATTTAATAGTGCTGTAAATTTCACCAAATGAAAAAAAATATCACATTAAAAATAAAGTTCATGGACAAGAGTTTTAAGAGCTGTTTGATGGTGTACAATGTCTGTCCAGGTTTCCCATGCTGTGAAATCCCCTTGTGGAAGCAGTGAAGAAAGAAACAGGAACGAAGGAATGAAAGAGAGAAAAAAGAAAGAAGGAAAGAAGGAAGTAAGTAAGTAAGGAAGGAAAGAATTTTAATATAGCAATATGGCTGTTCTGGCAAAGAATCACATCCAAAGACCTAGGTCTGTGTGATTTGGAATAATACAGATATGCCCTTAGTACATATCTTTAATGCCTCTGGCTAGAATGTAGACACACCTTTAGTACACAGCTTTAACTCCAAAGAATGATGTCTATTTGGAGCCAGTAAGGCAGACAAGAGAAAGATTTGACAGAAGGAGTCACACAGGATAAACTCAATTCTCATGAGAATAGACAGAAAGGAGAGGCTACTTAAGAGCAGGACAGCTTCCTGAACAAAACACCAACAGCCCAGGCCTTAATGTCAAAAATTAATAAATGGGACCTCATGAGGCTGAGAAGCCTCTGTAAGGCAGGAGACACTGTCAAAAGAACAAAGTGACAGCCTACAGACTGGGAAAAGATCTTCACCAACCCTACATCTGACAAAGGTCTAATATCCAAAATATATAAAGAACTCAAGAAATTAAACACCAGCAAACCAAAGAACCCAATTGAGAAATGGGGCTTGGAACTAAACAGAGAATTCTCAGCAGAGGAATTTCAAATGGCTGAGAAACACTTAAAGAAATGCTCATTAGTCATCAGGGAAATGCAAATCAAAACCACTCTGAGATTCCATCTTAAACCCATCAGAATGGCTAAGATAAAAAATTCAAGTGACACCACATGCTGACGAGGATGTGGAGAGAGAGGAACACTCCTTCATTGCTGGTGGGAATGCAAACTAGTACAGCCACTTTGGAAATCTATCTGGTGCTATCTCAGACAACTGGGAATAGGGCTTCCTCAAGACCCAGCTATTCCACTCCTTGGAATATACCCAGAAGATGCACCAGCACACAACAAGAAAATTTGCTCAACCATGTTCATAGCAGCCTTATTCATAATAGCCAGAACATGGAAACAGCCTAAGTGTTCCTCAGTAGAAGAATGGATAAAGAAACTGTGGTACATATACACTATGGAATACTACTCAGCTATTAAAAACAAGGAATTCCTGAAATTTGTGGACAAATGGATTGAGCTAGAAATGATCATAATGAGTGAGTTAACCCAGAAGCAGAAAGAGTCAAATGGTATATACTCACTTATATCTGCATACTAGCCCAAGGGGCATGTCCCACGAAAGCCTTTACTTACCAGGAAACTGGGACAGAGGGGAGGACATACTATTGGGACTCTAGATGAGAGAACCATGGGAGAATAGCAAAGTAGAAGGATCCAGTGGGTCCTAGAAACCTACAAGTAGAACATTATGATAGGCAGATTTGGGTCATGGGGTCCTGCTCAAACTAAGGCACCAGCCAAGGACAATACAGGTGGTAAACTTTAAACCCCTACCCAGATCTAGCCAATGGACAGAACATTCTCCACAGTTGAGTGGAGAGTGGGGTATGACTTTCACATGTACTCTGGTGCCTTGTATTTGACCATGTCCCCTGGAGGGGGAGACCTGGTGGCACTCAGAGGAAGAACAGCATGTTACCAAGAAGAGACTTGATACCCTATGAGCATATACAGGAGGAGGTAATCCATCTCAGGAACAGTCATAGGGGAGGGGAATAAGGGGAAACTGGGAGGGAGGGGAGAATGGGAGGATACAAGGGATGGGATAACCATTGAGATGTAACAAGAATAAATTAATAGAACATTTAAAAAAAAAAGAGCAGGACAGAGAGAAAAGCAGGGAGTTTGATTCACTTCAGTTGAATGCAGTTGAGTTCATTTAGTTCCATTCAGGTGTGTTCAGGTCATGCAGTCAGTGCAGTTCAGTTTGTAGAATCCAGAGGCAATTTTTGCAAGCAGAGCAATTTAGTCAGAAGTTGAAAGAAGCCAGATTGAATCAGTCAGCTTAGAGAGGAGTTTAAAGGAAAAAAAACATTTACAAAGAAAGGAACGATGGATGGATGGAAGGAAGGGAGGAAGGAAGGAAACAGGAGTGTTGAAGGATGTTTGTATGCATGTGTATCCAGATGGTGATTTCTGTGCCCTGAGATCTTGTTGCAGTCTAGAGGTGGTCATTGTTATAGGAAGAAACCAATCTTGGTCTCAATGTTGTATAAAAATTGTTCTTCCAACACTTATCGCTGTTTGGACCAATCATTGGACAGAGGAAAGGACAGGCAGGACTTCTGTCCTAATCTTGGGGTCTCAGGTAGCGAAAAGGGAGAGAAGAAGAAGTTGCCACAAGGAGTTCACCATAGAGAGAGAGATTTACAGCAGAAGGCCTGGACAATACTGAGATGGCAAGTGAAAGGGCTCACACACACACACACACACACACACACACACACACAGACACACACACACACACACACACACACACACACACACACACACACACA
>OU015752.1:77964442-77978739 GCA_907169655.1 Acomys percivali | reverse complement strand
CACACACACACACACACACACACACACACACACACACACACACACACTTTGTCTTCCAGCTATGCTTTCCACACTATTTATTCTATTTTTTGGGTTTTCCACTGAGGTTTTAACTTGGCTTATTGGATTTTTAAATTTCCAGCATCCTTTCAAGTCGAGGTTTGTTTAGTAATGCTCTTCACTGAATTCTATTTTCCCATGTTAGATGAGCATCCTTATGCCATTTAGCTGTAATACTGTCTGCAAACAGAGCAAACACCACCCTAGAGTTAGTGCATCCCTTGCTGACTCCTCTGTTGCCTTCCAGTGTGGTCATCTCCTTCTCATCATTCTACCAGGATCTGGAGGGCTAAGGTCTTCGGACCTTAGGAGATTGTATGTATGTATGTATGTATGTATGTATGTATGTATGTATGTATGTATATAATACAACATATGTATACTTACACACACACTTTAAATAAGTAATAAATACAAAACTCTCAACTCTCTGGAGTGCACACTTCTGGGTGTAGCAGCATGTGGTGCAAGAAGCCTCCTTCCCTATGGGAACATTCACTATCACTATTTCAGGGAAAGATTCTCTCAGTGAGTATGAGTTTGGTTTTATGGCTTCAGACAAAGACTCTGCTTTTGTGATAAACCTATCAGAGACTCTGGTTCATTTCCTCTGGAAAATATCTTCAATTTTATTTTGAGATGAAAAACAACAGCATTTTACCTTTTTGAGACAGAATAAATGGAAGGTTATAAAAGATAGGGGAATGATGTTTAAAAACTTTTAATGGGTTAAAAGCATTAAGCACACAGACATTGGGGTCCTTGATATTCATTGTTGTTGCCTTGAGTATACAAGGGAAACTCTCAAAGACTCTGTTCTGAAGCAAAACTATTTTTATCAGATATTATAAATATTTGTAATATGGAAATTGGTAAGAATTCTAAAGTTATGAATGGAACAAAGAGAAAAAATATTAAAAACATGGCAGATTTTAAACCAAGTTGGGGACTATGACATTGAAAAATACCTTATGATATCAGATAACGAAAGTTCTGCATCTGTTTTCATGAAGTCCGTGCTATGTTGTACTGCTCCACAAGGCAGCAAACTAAGTGTAACTCTGATGTGACACAAGGATACATGTAAGGTATTCTTCATGAACAAAGTGCCATTTCTATAAAATAGCTTATTGAGAATGTTAATGTCAGTTTTAGATGGTTAATACATAGCATGCTGTAATAGGAGGTCTTTCTAAAAATAGAAATTGGGAAACCATAGGAGAAATGGAAGTTTTTTTTTTTTTTCATTTTTTAACCTGTGGCTTTAGTATCTTCTACACACACACACACACACACACACACACACACACACACACACACACATACGGTGGGAGGAAGAGGGAGAGAGAGAGAATATTGAAGGAGAGATAAACCTGTTTTTGTTATGATCCCAAGTGTGGGTTGGGGAACAGTCTTGTGAGAGAACAGGTGATGTTAATCCACTAGAAGGCAAACCACCTCATGCAGGAGCTTGATTGTTGCCAGCTGAAAAGATCCACGAACAGACTCTGGGAGGAAATATATATATGTGATCTAGAAACAAGAGGCAGGGCTTTTTGGATACTTGGGATAGTTTTGGCTGTCCATTGCTCCACTTCAAGACACTCCTAGAGAGAACTGCTTGAGGGAAGGCTTAGGGGCTCTGGTATCCTGCTGAGGTTCCAGGTTCTGATTACTCCAGGTTCCAGCAGAAGAAATCCTGCTGATTATACCAGGAGAATCGTTCCTCAGAACTGATATCCTCATGGTTTTGTTTTTGTATTCTTTAATCTCCTTTTCCTACCGGTTAGGTTAGTCGGGTTATAAGTGAGGTACTCGTGGTTAATAAGTTCATAATAAACTACATTTTTATTATGAAAATTGAGCCTACAGAGAATGTATTTTGGTGCCTAAGGCCAGGAACTTAAAGAAACTTGTTCTATTCAGTGTGTGTGTGTGTGTGTGTGTGTGTGTGTGTGTATTGTAACTATAAAACATAGTATAAAAAATAAAGTTACATTATTGTTTTGAAACACCAATTGGGATAGATTCATCCTATTTTAACAATGATTAAATGGTCTAGATATTAATACATGCTTAAATTTCTCTGAGGTTGACATAAATCTATAATTACCTTATTAACAAACCAAATTATGATCAAATTAAAACTATTCTGACAGCAGGGAAAGGAAAATGTGGCAACAGAAAGAGCATTTCAGTGTCTGGCTGGGTTTGAAGAATGGAAGTATTTACAAAGCAGGGTAGGATAACTGGGCTCACAAGAGCCTCCCTGACTGTGTCACACTGATTCATGGAGTGTGGTTCTAGACTCTGAATAACAGGAAAAAGGAAGGTGAGTACAAGTGTTGCCCACTCTGGTATTTTATTTATCGTAAATCATGAGCAGATGTGGTCAAGGAAGAAAGCATGTGACCCTCCCTATTACACATTCTTCTACTACTTTGTTAGTTTACTGGCTTTGTGAGTCTCCCTCTCACTGTCCCCTGCATACTAGGCAAAGAATGCGACTCATTCATCTTATTTTCCTCCACATATAGGTTTGTGTCTAAGGCTCGGGAGAACTGTAATGAATATATGGGGCATTGTACCAAAATCTTTACATTTTATCTTGAAGAAATGGTATGCTTGCTGACATTTCAGCTCAGTCTCATAATTAATAACAGTACATAGTATCTGTCATTGCTTTGTGGCTTCTTGGTCTACACAGAACCATTCCCTCCTAAAGAGAAGAAGGCTCAGGAGACACAGGGAGCTCATAAAAATTTCAAGACCCAGAAAGTGCTATGCCATGATCTTATGTGCAGCATACAAGCTATAAGAATTCTCTAAGAGGAAAGCTCAGTGGAGCTTTCTCTATGTTGGGCAGGGCATACTGGCTGTTGTGAATCCGTATCCTTGGACTTTTTGAAGGACGTGTCTGGCTAAGTCACAAATTCTCCTATAAATAATTCCTCCTCTACAGTCATGCAAGCAACATAGATATGATCATAGATTTCACAAGTTGTATTTGAACAGAATCATTTCTTTGCCCCATCCTTGTCCTGTCTAATGGGGGTAAATTGGAGTAGACTTCCCCAGGAAACATCATGAACCATCGCCAGAGAACACTTAAATTATTCACACTAACAACAGCCTGGTTATTATGCTGATCCCCTCCCTCCCTACCGATTTTCCTGCTGCTACTTATGAAATAACCAAAATTTGTGTCTTAGTCAGTGTTCTATTACTGTGAAGAGACACCATGACCATGGCAACCCTAATAAAGGAAAGCATGCAACTGTAACCACTTGCAAAATCAGAATAAAAAAGCAGATCATATAATGGTACAGAATGTATACTACCATTTGAAAAGGGAGTATAGTGAGCCCGTGCTGGCCCAAAGTAAGACTTAAAGAAAACATGTGGGAAAAATTCAAATTCTGCGTCTCCATATCAGATGTCAAAATGCGCTTTAGATCTCCAACTCCTTTCAGTTCCATAGACTGCAACACACTTTTCACTCTTAGACTGATTCCACACTGTTAGCAGCTTTCCTTGGCAGGTATTTCATGACTGCCGTAGCCATCATCTTGGGGAATCCAGGCTTCACTTTCACAGCTTTACACAATAGCCTCTCTGAGCCTCCCTTCAGGGACATCCCTGGCACTCACCTGGACTTAGTGGCTCTTCTTAGTCATGGAGGGAGATTTTACAACCAGTGTCTTGTAATTTTTACTATAAAGCCAGAACGATGTGACTGGGGCTGCCAGGTTCTTCTGCTTGCTGGGGCAGCGACATGGCCCTGCTGTTCAAATATATTTTAATTGGTTTCCTGCTTTCTGTGATTTTTCTTCACTGTTTAAGCTTTTTGTAATCCCCTTTGTCTTTTCCATAATTCCTTTTAACAAGTTAGGTGCTTAGATGGGTAGGGTCTTGCCCGGAAGTCACTACTTGCAGTACTCCATTTAGCATCAGGCTTTTAAAAAAACTTTTTATCTCTTGAGCATGAGATTTAGTTCCATTACAATTCCTGGTACTCACTTTTCTCCTTCAGTTGTACATTTTGTATTTTTCCTTGATCAGCTTTCTCTTTTTCATCATAGATTTGTATAAGAATGACCACTAATAGCCACATGACACAGTCGGTACCAGACTGTCTTGATATCTCCTCTACTGATGCCATTAACTCAAAACTCTCCAATTTAGCCTCAAGAAGATCTTTAGGACAAGGGGAGAAAACCAAAACATCAAAAAGATGGTTTGTATGCCACCTAGTACTATTCTTCTCCTCTGAACAACCTTGAGGCCATCATTGTCAGCATTGCTCTCTGTGCCATAGTCTTCCATGATCCCAAATAGTATGGCCCATCAAGTCTCTCCTCAAAACACTCAGCTTCTTTCCTAATCAAAAGCCCCAAAGACAGATGTTTTAAGTTGATAGAGATGAGGTATAATAGATATTGATTCAGAATTTTAGACTCACCAAGATAGGAAAGATGTTTTCTTCAAGGCTGCCAAACACAAATAGCCAAAACGCTAAGACGGTAACATTTATGTTATTCCTGATTGTTGCATGGTTCTTCTTGCTGTATGTAGTTTATTTTATTTATATGTAATAATATAAATGTATATGTAAAAAAGAAATATAATAAAAAATAAACCAAAACAGAACAAAGTCCCCAAGGCCACATTTCACCAACAAGAAGCATGGTCAGGCCTGTTCTCCGGTACCAACTGGGATTTCAAGATCCCAAGCCGGGCCCATTTTCTTGGTTTCTTTTTGTGCTGCCTATGGATCTGGACACAATTTGAGCCACTTCTTTAGTACCAGAACCATATCTTCCTGTATGTTGCCATACTCCCTGGGCAGAAGACAAGGGACTAAATCTCTGCAACTGTAAGCAATCCCCAATTAAACGCTTAAAAAATATAGCAATAGGATACTGGCCAAGACAATTTGTGTAACAATAGAAATGCATTCTGTGGTCATAGATAGATAGATAGATAGATAGATAGATAGATAGATAGATAGATAGACTCTGCTCTCCTAGTCCTAAGGCCATGCCTTTTTTCCCTTCCAAGTAGTGATAGCCAAGTATATTACCTTGAAAAAGGAGCATAGAGTTTATATTTTTAAACACTTGTTTAAAAACATTTCCAATATTGTGTTCTAAATGTATAGATTTATTTTAAAAAGTCAGAACCATAAATATGTGTTAAATGACGAAGCTATAAAAATAGCTTGGTTGATGAAGTTGATAACTATAGATAGTTCACTTTTATTGGACATGTACTAAGGACAGGGCTAGTAAGGTTGACAGTCATTTTATAAAAAAACAAAAGCACTTCTTGAGTATTCAGAGAAGCTCTGAGTAAATTCAAATATCATTTAAAGTAATCTAGGCAACTGTTTGTTATACCCACGGTCATTCATTTCAGTGGAATTCACACTGAGTTATCATCAGCCAAGTCATATACTCTTGTTTCTACAAACAAAATGTCTAAAAATTACTCAATTTTTACAATGAAATTTAAGAAATCATCAGGAGTTTAAAATCCAACTCTGTTACATTTCCTAGTAAAATTCATACAATAAAGTGACTAAGTCACTGATGTTGGCAAAATTCTCTCCTGGACTTGGAGATGTAACTTGGTAATACACAATGTATCTGACCTGGGGAGAATTTGAGTCCTATTTCCAGAACCCTCAGTGGGTGGCTCACAATGACCTGTAACTCCACCTCCAGGCTCTCTCTCTCTCTCTCTCTCTCTCTCTCTCTCTCTCTCTCTCTCTCTCTCTCACACACACACACACACACACACACACACACACACACACACAGACACACACATACTATCCCCCATACACTGCCCCACCTCCACCACCACACACATACACATACAAATGCAAACAGCCCTGCCCCCATACACATGCACATCTCCTACACATGATGCACATAACACACAAAAATAAATCTTTAGAGGGCTCCATTGTTTTACTCTCAACCCACATCAAGCCTTTTGTGCCCCCATATTTTCCTTTTTGTATCCTCCTCCCTTCTCTTTCTTCCTTCACTTTTATTTCCTGTTTTCTAGATTTTTTTCCAAGACAGGGTTTCTCTGTGTAGCATTGGCTGTGCTGGACTCCCTTTGTAGGCCAGGCTGGCCTCCAACTCACAGCAATCTACCTGCCTCTGCCTCCTGAGTGCTGGGATTAAAGGCATGTGCCACCACATCTGGCCTCTAGTTTTCTATTTTTTTTTTAAATTTTAGTTTTTCAATGAAGTACATTACTAGCTGAGTGTAAGAACTGCCTCTCTTTGCCATAAGCAAAAGACAGGAGTACATTTAGTAGCACTGATTAACACCCATAATTCTTTTTTTTATGACTTTGATCTACACTATAGATTTGAAATTTATTTACTTGTATGTGCATGTGTATGTTGCATATTGAAAACATAAAAAGAAATAATCCTCACAATTTCATAATCTTATTATGAGCTACTAAAAATGGCCCATTCCACTCAAACTATAAAAAATATAGCCTAGTTAAGGAATATTTATTATTACTAAACAGTTATCAAATGTTTAATGTGGTCCAGAAAATGCATGAAGGATATAATGCTGAAAAATTAGTCTTCATTTTTGTAGTTTTAAAAAACAATTAGCTTCTGTTGTTAATACAAATGTACTGTTCACTTAAGATATATTAATAGGTAAATTTTATGCAGTGTGTCCATCCCACTTAAAAGTATAGAATGAGAATGACCATGTAGATCCAATGACTACATAATCCAATCCAGAAACATTAATTACTATAGAGAGTCAAACAGAGAGGTGCAAGGCTTTCTGTTATGCATGAACTTTATGAGGCTACAAGTTGTCTTAGATTAAGGCTTCATTATTATTTATGTATAATACAAATTATTCTTTATGATATTGAAATAATGATCTATTTGGGACACTGAGTTTCACTATCGGTGTCCTGAGTATTAGTTGTATATTTGTAATCTTGTAGCATTTTTCTCTATCATTTCACACACGGAGTTCACTTATCTGTCCTTCTGTCATGTAAGAAGCACTCTTTCTACCTTGTTAGGTGTTCTGGAATGGAATTTCTCATATGATCCCCTTTGTTAAGGCACTAATAATTTGTGACCTCTTAACTCTCCTGTATTTAGTCTTGTCTTTAGTAAAGACTAACTGAGGTTCCACTAAGAGGGTAAAACCATGACAAGCTGAGACACAAAAGCTACCTTCATGGTCCCATTAGCAGTGATGACACTGGTTCCAGGATGCACACTTCTGGGGAGATGGGAAACAAGTAGAAGCAAGTATGGAAACTTGGAAGATCAGAGTAAAAACAGCTCTTCACTTCTTTCAAGACACAGGTGGAGATGATTGTCTAGTATTATGTCAGAAGATGCCCCCTGCCACTGTTGATGTAGATCACAAATATATGAAAGAAGCACACAACAGGAAGAGTGTAGACTGCTAACATATTTAGAATGAGGAGGAATTCTAGAGATAAGGAAGCAATGGTAACAAAGACACAGTGATTCAGTATATTTTGCTTGACCTGGGATTAAAAATTATTAAACGTTAATTTTCCCTCTGTTTTCAGGAGTTTATCATGGAAAGGAGTTTGAAAGTTAGGAGGAAAAACAAGAGAGTCAGGAGGTAACAGAAGTGTTGATGTTTTTCTAGATATATTTTCTTTTTATAACTCTGGAATCTTCTATTATGAACTCTCCATTCCTAAGGGAAATCTATTTGTTTTAAGTGAAGGAATCCTACACAAGCTAAAGGTATAAATGTGAATAAGGCATGACTAACTAAACTATCCATTTTCTTGGTTACACCAATTGCTGCAGGAATGTTGGTAATTTAGAATCTTGGAGATTTCTGTTAGAACAAGCCAAGAAAATTCTCTTCATTCCCTGTTTCTATGATGGAGGGATGTGAACTGGATGGCTGGGAGTTTTTTTTTGGTTTGTAGAGAAACACATGAGGCTATGGATGATGTCTTTAAATATAGGCTAGAGGCCAAATATCATTACCAAGACAATATTTGTGAAAGCACAGCAGAATGAAGAGTTAATTGCCTCAAAAATCTAATAATCATGATGATTGCTGAGAGCTTAACAAGTTCCAAATGTCTCATATGTTTTGTTTTCACATGTTCTAAAGTACCAACAATTTAAACTGTATGAAAGGTAAAGCAACTTTAACAAATGACACAAAGCCAAGAATTCATGTTTACTTCTCCATGAAGAATCATAGGGAGAAGCCTCCATCAGATAAGAAAAAAATCACACAGATCTGCCTGTGAACACAGATGGACTCCCAACTTGAGAGATTCTAAGATTCTACAAATGTGAGTATCTTACCATCATTTTCAGTAATGACTTACATGGTGGCATTAGTTGCTCACAACGCGAAATAAAAGGTTGTCTGTGACAGCCTGTAGACTGCCCTGAGAGAGAGAATGAACATCCTCGTCTTATTTCTGCCATGTCAAAATATCTAATGGAAAGCTCTTTCCTGTGGCTGTCTGTGATAGAGGCAGTTTTCAGATTTATTTTTGTGTGTATTACACTTTGGCCATTGCAATCACATTGCCTTTACTGAAGAGCCTCTTACATCAGATGCTTCCAATCTTGGTTCAGAGAGTAAAAACACATTCTTTTCTACTTTGCTTGCTTGAAATTGCACCCAGCAACAACAAACCACCAAAATTAACCACTTTTTTCACACAAAAAATAACTAGAAATCAGTTTTACCTACAAGAAATAAAGCATTATTTTTTGGTATTCCTTATTTCATTCCAAAGATACCCAGATTTACACTCAATAATATTTCTGATTCTTACTTACTAAAATCTGCTAAACTTCCTATTATCAAGCCACCAAAATACCCAAACAAGTGGAATGGTTTAAAGATTACCAATCCTGTATTCACATCCACTTGGAAACTCAGAATGTGAACTAATTTAGAACTAAGATTTTTGTACATGTAATTATAACAAAACAATGTCATGACAGAGTAGAGTGGGTACTGAATCTAAGGAATTGATTTTATACACAGAGGAGATGATATGTAAAGAGTAGAGTCCCTGTTAGGACACAAGCAGGACCTTGACTTGTATTACCCCAAGTTGAAGAATGCCATAGAAGGCCAAGAGACCGCAAATGCTAGGAGGAAATAAGGATAAATTATTTCCCAAATCTTCAGGCAGGCATGAGCTACACTGATTTTTGTTTCTGACACGTTGCCTTCAGATCTTTGAGGCAGTTCTGCCATGCTGAGTTGCTTGGTCATTGGTACTTTCCCCATTAGCTCTAGGGATTTATTTGTATGATTCATAGAATGCTTTAAATGCTAGGTGCAAATTATGCATAATAATAGACTAATCAAAATCCATCCCAATGAAGAGGGGGGGAGAGGGTGTGGGGAGGGGCACTGAGGGTAGGGAAGGACATCTCTGAGATGAGCTGGAGACCTGGACAGAGTAGGCTCCTGGGATGATATGGAGGTGACTCTAGCTGAAGTTTCCAGCTGGAGGGAGGGGGGTGGACATGGAAACTGAAATGGCCACCTCCAAGCTAGGTAGGGCTTCCAATGGTGAAAGGGGGACACCAACACCCACACAAAACCTGCAACCCAAAATTTATCCTGTATACAGGATGTGCAGGGATAAAGACGAAGCAGAGAATGAGGGAATGTCCAACCAATGACTGGCCCAACCTGAGACCCACGCTATGGAAGAAAACCTACCCCTGCTACTATTAATGATACTCTGCTATGCTTGCAGATGGGAGCCTAGCATAACTGTCTTCTGAGAAGCTCCACCCAGCAAGGGATCATAGCATACGCTGAGACCCACAACCAAACATTTGGCAGAACTAGGAGAATCTTTGGGAGGATGGAGTCTGGGTAGAAGGTTCTGGTGGGGATAAGAACTCTTCAAGAAGACCAAAAGTGTCAACTAACCTGGGCCCATAGGGGCTTACAGAGAGTGAAGCACCAACCAAGTAACATGCATGGACTGGAGTTAGGCCATGACACATATGTAACGGATGGGCAGCTTGGCCTTCATGTGAGGCCTCTACCAAGTGGAGCAAGAGTCATATCTGACATGGACTTTGTTGCCTGCTTTTGGATCACTTTCCCCTCCCTGGGATGCCTTGTCTGACATCAGTGGAAGATGATGTGTTTAGTCTTGATGTAAGTTGATGTGCCAAGGTGACTTTGTATGTGGGGGGAGGGCTCCCATTTTCTGAGAAGAAGGGGAGGGGGAAAAGGGAGAAATGTGGGAAGGTGGGGCTGGGAGGAAAGGAGGGAGGGTGGCTGTGACCAAGATGTAGAATGAATAAATTTAATAATAATAAAAAAAGCCAACCCAAGAGGTGCAAGTCACCAGGAATAAAGTTAGAATGTTGTGAGGAACTATTAAAATATCCCAAGCACGTCTTGGATTCAGGTTATATGTGAGGCAGAACTTACAATCTTTTCATGTACCTGAAGTATGGGAATCCATTAGGAGTAGTGACCTGAAGCACCTCATCACATTACAAAATAGCTATCCCTTCCACAGCAATGTGTTCACCGGGGCAAGGAAAGGGAATGGTTACCTTAGGGAGATTTACAGCCAAGTATATAGAGTTGAATTGAAATGGGCTTTTGCTTAATTTATTAGAGTTTACTCTACAACAGTGTTCACTGGCATTTAGTTCTTTTGTTGGTTGCTATATTAATAGACTCCTTTTAAGACACTTAAACCTGCTTGTTTAAGAAGGAAATATCCACATGTATCATTTCCTGTCATTTTAGGACAGTTAAACACATGACGATAATGATCTTTAACAGGGACTTGTCTTCATGCAGAGAATGACGACTTAAAAGTCAGCTTTAGTATTCAAACCTACAGGTACTTTCTGATTATCTTAAAAAGTAAAACAATCAATGAAATGAAATCTTTTCTATTTCCTAAGCTCATTACAGCTATGAGGTGGTTACTCAGCATATTTTTTTTCTTCTCTATTAGTATGTAACTGAAGCTCAACTCAGAAGTAAAATTCTACAAGCTTCTGGTAAATCCCTATGTGAATTTTTTTTCTGTGTTTTTTTTGATTAATGTACAATTTTTCTGTAACTTGAAAATTACCTCATTCTGTAAGTCACGGATCATTTTGCTTTTCCTTTCCACTTCAGTCTTCAAAAAATTAATCTGAAAACAAATAAAATATTATGGATACACATTCTCATTATATGACCATGTTTTTATTTCATATAATTCTGAGGTATACTAAAATTATTATGGTTTTAATGTAGAAAGGATTAAAGCTTCCATTGCCCAAACCTTCATTTACTTAATCTTTGTTCAATTTGTTCATTATTTATTATCATGAAAAATATTCCTTGCATTAAAGGTTTGTGTAAGTTTTCAAAAATATAATTTTTATATTAGTGACATTTCTTCATGTTTGCTTTACTTGATGCCAATTAATCTACATTAGTTTTAAAATTAATCGTGGAACTAATCAAGTTTGGGTTACTGATAATATAAAATTAATCAATGTGGTGAAGATTACTGTAACTGATATAGCTCCAAGTACAATGGATTAAATAATTTGGGCTAACTTTCAACTTTACCATATACACCCATCCTTTCATGATGGCTTCCATTATCATACTTCTGAGGTAGTGTGTATGAGAAATCCACAACACAGTAAATAATTATCCCCAGGTTTGACCCCAAAATATAGTGCCACCCTTTATCTTTGCTATGGTGTTTCAGCTAAGGCTCCCAGAGAGAGCCAGCCGCTCTGAATACCAGGCAGATGGAAGATGTTACTGACTGCCATTTTGGATGTAGTAAGTCAAATGTGCTCACATAATTAGCAAAAAGAGGAAAGTAGGTTTCAGGGAGATGCAATGAAGCCAATGTAATGTAGACACCTGAGTCATATAGACAGAGGGCTACAAGAATGATTCCAGGTGGAGTCTCTGATGTTTTCAAGAGCTGCAATGGCTATAATACCTAATAGAGGCTTCATGGCACCTGAGTCTTGATCTTTGCTTTCCATAAAGGCCTGATGGAACCTACATTACCTGTAAGTGCCCTGTCCTTAAGAGAATCCATGAATATAGCTCAATTTGTTACTGAAAACTCAGGCCAAATCATTTGATAGTGATGGCATATATAAAGTAGGAAATGTTTAAGAACTACTGTGTCTATTGTTTTGGTCGTTAATTCTCAAGGTAAATTTGGACTATAGGAATGCTTGTGTCCAGGAAACACCATTAATCACATTCACTGTAGAGAATTCAAGATCATTGTAAAACAAAAATTACCTGAAAGGGCATCATGCTACTTAAAATTCTATAGATTTGTGGAACTAGGACATGCCTACTGAGGGACAGATTTCACAACTAGTTCTACCAAGTGTTTTGTTGGTAAGAAAAGCTTTAAATCATGAAATTGCAATCATAGTTTCATATATAATCTTCTTCACTGATGCCAAACCCTCATATGTTGATACTATTCACTATGTTTTCCATAGATAAAATTCATATTTATTAGGAATGTACTGAAATAGATCCTGCCTATAATTCTTTAAATACTCCACACAGACACAAAGTCTTGAGACTATGAAACACAAATATATTCAGAATACTTAAAATATTAACATTTTGAGATCACTGGCTTAGAATCCCAGCAGTATTTAACTTCCCTGCAGAAATAAGCATTCCGGTATATACTTCAATAATGGTTTTCAGGTTCAAAAGTACCAAGGATTTGCTGTGAGCAAATCATGGAAGAACTGTGCTTCTTTGTTTGATGAGGATAACAGCTATGAGGCAAGTTTTCCTTTAGATTTATGTCTCACCTAGGACAAGTTAAGCCATAAAAGTTAACAGGAGTCATGAAATGCATCCAAACACCATTAATATCTTTAATTATCATGGTCATACCTGCTAGTTTGTTATCCCTGCTGTCAGCTAGCCTTTGGCTGTGCAAACCCAAAGCTGAATGATTTCCCAATGCAACATGCATGCAGAGATAAAAAGTAAATCTTTATGTCTTCATGAAAAGAGTTTTGGAGCATGATTTTATAAAGGTGTATCTACTGTTCAAATAGTACAAATTTTCAGAAACCTTTTCTTTCACATTATGTAATTTAATAAATAAATTTGTTATTGAGTTTCACAGAATTTTATGTTGGACCAGGATAAAAACAAGAACAAGAACAAGAACAAAGAACAACAACAAAACTTTACTTACTGTAACATTTTTTGTAATAGAAATGTACAATTTTTCATTTGAATAAAAAGGCCACAATTAAATATTCAATCAAGGTCATCATAAAAATATATTTATTCTTTAAATATCAAGTAGATAACCCAGGGGAAACACCTACAAGCCTGTCTCCGAGGGAGTTTCCAGAGACATTTTGTTGAGAAGAGATGACCCAGCCTGAATGTGAGCTGCTCCACTCTATGAGTTGAATAAATAAAGAAAATATAAAACACAAATGACTGAGAAGTATTTAAAGAACACTAAGTTCCTTAGTCATCAGGGAAATACAAATCAAAATACTTTTAGATTTTACTTTACACCAGTCAGAATGGCCAAGATCAATAAAACAAATGACAGCTAATGATGGTAAGGATTTGGAATCAGGGATGCACAATGCTGGCGAGAGTGCAAACTGCACAGTAATTATGGACATCATGTAGAGGTTCCTCAGGAAGATCAGAATCAACCTACCTCAAAGACAAGACATACCATTCTTGGGAATATATCCAAAGGACTCTAGATCCTATTACAGAGGCTCAACTATGCTTATTGCTGCTCTATTCATAAGTTAGAAATTGGAAATGGCGCAGATGTTCATAAATGGAAGAATGGGTAAAGAAAATTTAGTATATGTATACAGCAGACTATAACTTAGCTGTTAAAAAATAAAATCACAAAATTCTCAGGTAAATGGATGGAGTTGGAAAAAAATCATCCCAAGTGAGGCAACCCAGATCCCAAATGACAATGATATATATTCACTTATATGTGGATGTTAGCTCTGAAGTCTTCTATAAGCAGGCTACAGTTCATATAACCACAAAGTTAGGTATAGAGTTAAAAATTGGTGTGTTTGGGGGTTGGGTAAACATAGGATGGGCATTAAGAATATATTTTTATGTGTGTGTGTGCATGTGTGTGTGTGTGTGTGTGTGTGTGTGTGTGTGTGTGTGTG